>BSBM01000087.1:15960000-16407500 GCA_027924585.1 Larix kaempferi
TTATGTCTTCCCATACTGCATATTTCAACTTACTATCCAAACTTTTATTATTGTCACTGACATTCTTCTTTATGATATTCATCAAATTGTTTTTGCTTGATTCAGCCAATCTGTTTCCTTGTGGATAGTAGTTTGAAGACTGTGACAATATGGTACCATAATCAAAGCAAAAGGTAGATAATTCACCTGAATAGAATGCTTTGGCATTATCAATAACAATCTTGGTTGGAGCCCCAAAGCAAGTGATAATCATGTACTCAATAAAATCCATAGCAACCTGTGTTGTAGCCTTCTTGGTTGGGATGGCCTCAACCCATCGAGTAAAATCATTTGTAGCTGTCGGTATCAATTTATGACCATTGCAGGAATTTTCTTTGAATTCACCAATTAAATCCTGAATTCACCAATAAAATCCAGGCCCCACTGCTGAAATGGTGCCTCAACTATGACTGGATGCCGTGGTAGGGTTGCGAGCTTCTGCTTCCCGGTAAAGAGCTGACAAGGATGACAACTTTGAACATATTTTTGTACGTCCCTAAAAATAACCTACCAATAGTAATTGGATCTCAATATATTGTGGGCGATAGTAGTAGTCGAATGGTGACCACCATAGACCCCTTAACTTGCTTATTTCTTGAGGGTCAACACATGTGAGGATCAATCTATCTAGGTTCTTCCATTTGAGTCCCTGAACTACCTGCTCTCTAAGAAGGTCTAGGAAACAATATTTAGAGGCTTTCAATTTCAATGCTTTATTCTTATGATCAAAAAGGTGGTTGGGACAAAAGAGATTCTTCAAGTAACACAATATCCTTGTACCAAGCACATTGTTCTAATTCTTCAATAATTACTAAGACCATAGGAAGAGGGTTCTTTTACAAATCAAGGGCTTCTTCATTTTCTTCTGCCATCAACTAAGTTAATCCTTCCAAATCATATTCTTGGATCTTAGTGATCCACTTCCCTCTGGTATCAAGACAGTCTTACTGCTTCAGAATTTCCTTCATTGTTGGGTGTGGCACATAAGCTATGATCTTTGAATATCCAACATATACCCTGAAATGCTTTAGCGATATTACGAGTGCATAGGCTTGATTTTCCATGGCATGGTACTTTAATTCCTAACTGTTCAAGGCCTTGCTCATGAAAGCAATGGGCTGCTCTTCATTTTGGTCATTCTTTTGTAGCAATACTCCTGCAAAAGTATGAGTAGATGCAAAAGAAAATATTTGAAATGGCTTGGAATAATCAGGACTTATCAATACTGGTGCTTGCACGATAGAGTCTTTAATGCTCTTAAATGATTACTTATATTCATCATCCCATTTGAAATTTGCATCTTTCCTAAGCAACTTATTCAAAGGTTTATTAATTTCAGCAAAACTTGGAATAAACCTACGAATAAAAAAAATTGATCTTTCCAAAAAATGACTACAAAGCTTTCAAATGTTTAGGTAAAGAAATTTATTTTATACCTTTAACTCATTCAAGATCAATTTTCATTCCATCTTTGCAAAAAATATGGCCAAGCAATTTACCTTCTATAACTCCAACAACTGGTTTCTCGAGGTTCAATGAAATACCATACATTTGGCATCGTTCAAATACCTACTGGGGATGCTTGATGTGATCCTTTATGTTCTTTGAAGAGACTATGAGGTCATCTTCATAAATTCCCAATATCCTTTGCATGTTGTCTCGGAAGGCATAATTCATAGCTCTATGAAACGTAGCTCGAACATTCATCAAGCCAAAGGGAATCCATAAATACTCATAAGTACCCCAAGGGGTCGTGAACGTAGTCTTGTGTCGATCTTATTTCTTTACAACAATTTGGTTGAAACCAAAGAAACCGTCTAGGAAAGACAACTTCTAAGAACCTGTAATCCTTTGCAATAGTATTTCCATATTGGGAAAAGGATAATTATCCTTCTTTGATACCACATTTAAGTTCCTAAAATCCACACAAACTCTTATATCACCTGTCTTTTTTCTATAAGGTATTAGATCAGAGAGACACTCTGAATATCTTCTTGGAGCTATGATATTTGCTTCGACCATCTTTTGTAATTATTTCTTCACTAGCGGATCTAGCTTCGGATTTACCTTTCTCAATTTTTGTTGGTGAGGTTGAGCATCTTCATTTAACGGTATGGCACGCTGAATAATATTCTTGTCATAAGTCTTGAGCTCATCGTATGACCAAGCAAATACAAGTCTGAATTCTTGTACCAAGGCTATCAGTTCTTTTCTTTCTCCAGGTTTAAGATCCTTGTTGACCTTTATAGGTCGAGGATTTTCTGGAGACCCGATATTAATTTCTTCACATTCACTAGCTTGGTCTATCTCTTCCATTCTTTGCTTGAATCGATCATTCCCGTCGAAAATTCTATCCATTGAAATATTCTCAACTGGGATAGGGTTGTAACCATGGTTTTCTTTTGACCCTTCCTTCCTCCAATCAATCTCATTTCCTAAGAATTATGCAATATTCCTCATGAATCTGCAAATATTTTTGTCATCATTAAACACTTCCCAGTCTTCAAAATTATCGAGAACAAATGGATAGAAGACCACTTGAACTTTTCCAGCTTCTTGGATTGCACCTGTAGGACTGAGAGTGGAAGCAAAGACTATTAAAGAATCGACCATCCGATTTTGTTCTATGGGAACCACCTGTAAAGATAATGCATCGAAGTCTTATGTTTTCAACCTTATTGCATCCATGTACTTCTTCAATTATGACTTTTTACAAGAGAAATTTCCTTTAACTTGGAATACGATCAGATCAGAGTCACCAATAATACGAAGGAGATTTATACTGTAATATTTAGCAGTAGGAAGACCATGGAGAAGGGATCCATACTTCGCTACATTATTAGTACCATTGAATTCTAAACATAAAGAAAAACAATGATCTTTGTTACGAGGAGAAGTCAATACAATACCTGCACCCATACTTGATTGGGACTTGGACCCATCGAAATGCATGGTCCAAAACTTGTCAATGTCCATCTGCGGAGCAAGATCTATGGCAAGGACTGCATAAGACCCAATATCATTCTCAAAGCAAACAAATTCATTTTTTGGTTCATCCGGGTCTTCCATGTGATGTTTTCATCTATGCTCTATGCTGAATGTCATATAAGTTCCCTATTGTGTGGGAATAGTAGCATAAGATAGATCCATTTGAAGAATTCCTCCCATACCGGAGCTAAAATTTCTAGATAATAGCATTCACTAGGCATTCAATGACCACTATATCCATCTACAAAGTAATACTAGGATGAACTACAAGAGACACTTGAACGTCAGCTACCACACCACACACCTTAAATTATTGGAAATCCATGGCACATATGTTTCTGTATGGCCTCAAAATCTTCAACCCTAACCTTTTCATCACTGTTAGAGGCATAACATTAGTTGAAGCTCCAGAATCAAACACATAATTATGTAGAACCAAATTACCAACGAATAATGATATGAAGAAAGGCTTGTTTCGAGGATTATTGCTCTCTGATGGTAACATGTTTGAAAGGATAATTCGAGTATCCTCATTCTCTTATGTAGCAAGAGCAATACCTTGCACATCATTTGGTTTCTTTTATTGGAAACCCAACGTCGTAGCAATATTGTTCTTTACATGAGGAATCCTTTCCAACTCAACCAAAGGCATGGGTATTTTTGTGACATTCAAAGCACCTACGATATCAATATTTAAAGGTTCATCAGTATCCAAATTATTTGAAGACTTACCTGCACTTACCTAAGATTGATGAGGAGGAGGGTTTTCCTTTGGCTGCCATGGTATGGATGGCAAATATTTCCTTTTCCTTTGGTATGTCTTGTTGTTACACCACAATCTCGTCATCATAAGTTATGTGTCCTTGACTTGTCCTAATTCCTAAAGCATTGATCCCAAATTGATTGCAGGAATGGATTTGACATGGTTTTTTCCCTTATGTTGTCATGCTGACGCACCTTGCATATTGACAGAGTGCGTCGGGTTCTTGACAACGCGCTCTACACATTGACAGAGCGCATCAATGACACTACTTGCCTTTGGATAGAGTGCATCACCCTTCAATGGCGCATGTTGTCGGTTGACAAAGTGCGTCACTGCCAGTTAGAGGATAAAAAAAGAAGCTTCGAGAGTCATTTAGAATGAATATCTTCGTGGAGGCTTATCCCAAGAAATCAGCCAAGGTGGCATTCGATCCCCTACCTTCTTGGGATGATCCCTTAGTATTCTCCATCAAATCCTCAACCCCTTCTATCCCTTTTGGCCTATATATTCAAGCCTCCTCTTCATGGTTAAGGGAGGAAGGACTAGAGCATCTAAATGCTAGTGAAATTCTACTAGAGTGAGAACCCTTTCTATTGAAGGAAAGATTGGATCCTTGAGGCAAAGGTCATTTGGAATAAATTGCAACGTCAAGGCTTGGTTGTGATCTCCTCTTCTTTTATTCTCATTAATACAGTAAATATACATTCTTTCCATAAAGATTTATTGTTCATTTTAGATCTTTAGAATTAGTTTCCTTGACCACTAGTTTAGATTAATCAATATTGCATATTACTATCGTTTGTGTGTTTCCACTTGTTTGTTGTCTCTTGTTTTGCAGCTGAAGATCGAGGGATACATCAAGCAAGGAGATATCACTACATTTGCAAGGTGAGTAATCCATCTGCACTCTTTGTAATTTGATTAATCTAGGAAAGATTGCATGTCATGTGGAGCTTTGTTCTAGATCTATCACATTTAGACTAGGGAGATCGGTTAGTGTCCGCACTGACAGATTGTCTAGAAACACTTGCCCTTATACCTATTTTCATATATTTGTTGAATCTCTTCTTGATAAGTCCAAGTAACTTGGTGGTTATGTCAGCCTCGACAAAGTTCTTCTTTACTTCCTACATATGCTCATTAGACAAATTGAATTGCATTCTATTCAAATAAATTATTGTGTACCTCAGGGTCATCATCATCAAGAGGGATGTTGTTATTGATGTAATCCATGTAATTTGCACAGATACTCTTGTCATGTAAATCTCGATGGAACTTGCAATAATAAGGAAAATCACTTACCGCATCGGTAGGTTCCAAGGATGTATGAGGCCTTTGATTTTGTGGATGCCCTTTGTTGAAATTTCGTGGAGGGAATATGGGTTGCTGATTTCTTTCTTATTGAACAATTTTGTTTTGTGGCGAAGTATTTTGTTGACTCGTGTCCACTCTCAGTTGTTTCATTTCTTCGAGCAATAAGTTGAACGAATATGAAGTTGGAACTGCTTTGTTCTTTGGTTCAGGTTTTCCTCATGAATGTCTCGAAGTATCAAGCCCACCAGCAACTCTCCAACTGTCATCTAAGACCTTTACCTTTTTCTTTGCTACTACCAAATCTTGGGGCCTGTCTACACTAAGGTGAAAGATAAAATCCCCTGGAAAATCATTCAAATAGTACAAGAGGATCGTTGGAGCTGGGGGTTTGCAATCTGTTAGAAATTCCTTTATTATTTTGTCAAACCTATGATCAAACTCATCAATAGTCTCACTTTCACTTCTTTTTATAGTCATCAATGCATTATTCAATAAAACAAGATCTTTCTTTTCTTGCCATTTGTCAAAGAAATGTTTCTTTAGATCATCGTAAGTAGATATGCTTTGGTCAAGCAATGATGAAAACCAATCTTTAGCATCAAATCTCATACCTATAACAAAGCATTTAAATTTTCCATAAATATGATTCCCCTCCCTATTTAACAGGAAATGTTCAAATTCTTCCCAGTGATGGGCATTAGAAATAACATCTTGACCAGTAAATGAAGGCAATTCTTTCATTTTTGGCATATCCATAGGATAACCTTGAATGTTAGTAAAATCAAAGGGAGAAAACGTCATATTTGAAGTAGCAGTAAAACCAGTAAATAAGTGGCGAATGCCAAATAAAGCTTCAAAGGATAAGAGACCACTTACCACTTGTGCTTGAGTACAGTGCCCTCTTTTATGTAAAATATATTCAAGATCGGGAAGAAATTTACTTTTTGAATGAGCTCTTGTTACATACCTCTTTTGATTTTCTTTAGGAGGAGTCATTGGGAGAGGCCTGTCAAATAAAAAATCTCACCAAATTACAAAAACAAGAATGTACCTAAAATGTCTTGATTGAAGCACTTGTGATTGGAGTCGCCAAATAAGACCTGTAGGGTTAGTCCTTAGATAATAATATGATTTAGAATATCAAATGAAGGACTCACCTTGATTTCTTACCGAATGTCATTTTGTCCAAGATTATGAAGAATATGACCAAGAGTAAACCACCTCAATCATCTTGAAGGTCCCCAACAACTGCACCAAAAAATGTTACCGTTCAAACTAGCAGTCCCGAATTTGTAGCAGAATGTGATGTGTATTCTAGTGAATGGTAATCATGGGAGAGAACTAATCCCAAATGTCACCTCAACTTAGCCTCTCAACTACTATGGGTAACTCATGAACCCATGGGAGAGCCCTCTTTAGATACCTGCAAACACCAATAACCATATACCTATCTACAATCTTTAGAGCAAAGATCAGTGCCTTATATTGAGTCAATCAATGAGTTAAGAAGACTACTTGATCTATTGAGGAATTAATTCAAACAACTACTTGTCCAAGACAAAAAAAATCAACGATTTCCAACACAATTTCACGTTTACCAATGAATTTCACACAACCCAAAGGACACCCTCATAAAAGTGCACCCTCGGGGAGAGATGGACAAGCACCGAAAGGTGAGTCCCTAGGAGGCCTCAGAAGGAAAATGTTTCCTAGGGTTTGGGAGATGTAGGGTTTTCATGTTTCTCGAGGCAACTCCAAGAATGAGAACGCCCTTCAAGATCTATGGACAAATCAACTAGGGCGCACCTATCCCTTGGATCATTTTTGTCAAATTCTCAATATTTTTTGAGTTTTGATTTTTTCTAATTTTTAGGGTTTTTCTAATTTTTAGGTCTTTTATGCATAAAATTGCAACAAAAAATATAATACAATAAATGCTGAAAATACAGTAAAAATGACAAGAAAGGGGATATCATTTTTGTCTCAATCCCTAGGTGATTGAGAGATCTATGGTTAATTTCCCTCTCTTAAGATGTTCCTCTAGCACTTGCAAGCTAGGGCATCACCTAGCAACCTCTAGGGTTCGGTAGAAGAGCCTAACTAGGGAAAATGAAGAATTCCAAGGGCCTACTAGCAATAGAGAACTCCTATGCGGGACATTCCCTCCATACAAAGATGACATAATATTGATAAAATCCCTAATTCAAAAAAATGCAACATAAACCATCATTAAATCTATCTAGGAGCATAAATTACCAACATTCAATAAGAGGTGAGCAAAGAAGAACCTTTAGGTCACACTTGTGTATGAGTTATTCCAACTATTCTATCATCAACCATGTGCATGTGCGAGAAGAAGCCCTAGAACATCATTCCATTCACCATAAAGCAAGAAAGATCATGCCAAGAGAAGTGTGCATCACCATAGAGACTCAAAGAGTAAGAGAGAAAGATAAAATCTCATATTTGAACCCTTGTCTTATGATTTCACAAGGAAGAGAGGATGTCTATGGGCAAGGAAATGCCTTGGGAAGTTGGAACCCAATAACACAGATGAAGTTACTTTTCTTAGTGACACTAATTATGACTGACTTGACAAAGTTAACAAACGACCCAGTTTTACATAACCCTAGTTGGACCCCGGTCCCCACAAAACTACCCTCCGATATACCCAAATTTGAAAGGAACTTTGGAGAAAACCCTACCACTCATGCCACGACTTTTCATATCTGGTGTTTATCGAATTCATTGATGGATGATAGTATCAGGCTCCATCTTTTCTAGAGAAATTTAAATAGGGTGGCTGCAAAATGCTACATTGAGTCGCAGAGAGCCTCTTTCCAAAACTTTGACGCAATTGCAATGACCTTTCTCAACCACTTTCAACTACTAGTTTGCTTTGAGACTAGCCCTAATATTTTGATGTCCTTAAGAAAAGATATATCTACACATATCTTTGATCATATTCACGAGTGGTGGAGAAGGAATCGCTCTATTTAAGCTAAGATTCCGGATGAATTCTTAGTGAATTGGTTGATAAAGTCCTTCAACCTTATATTGCAAAAGATGTTGCTCTATTTGGGATCACTAATGAAGCGCAAGATGTCATCAAGGCCAAACAATTGGACTTGGTGTACTCTCAATCTCAAATTCCATACAAGATCGCTCCCACTAATCCTAGAGAATATTTTGACCCAAACCAACCAAAGCACGAACCACATGGTGATGGTGTGATTGGTTTTGTGGAAAATGATGCAACGAATTAGGTCGCTAAGAAAATAGGACAATTGTCTTTGAATTCGAATGCACCTATGACTACACAGATTAGCATCAACAACCCTATTTATAGTCAACCCTCCGATGTTATGTCAATATAAACATCTAATGTGAAAGGGAACTAACATCTCAGAGGGAAGAAACAAAATAAGAATAAAAAGAACAGGAACAAGAGTAACATTGCAAACAATAATAACATTGGTGGGGATAAGAAAGAAAAGAAGAAGGTGAAATTCCCATGTAAACTTTGTGGTGAAGATCACTTGACTCATCAATGTCCCAAAATGGAGGCCGCTCAACATTTATTGGCACAATAGAAAACTGCCTGCCAAGCATCCTACTGTTTTGACCAACTCTTTCCCTCCTCAACACCAATAAATGGTTGTTGGAGCCCCAACCAACCCTGTACTCTGCAAGAGGGCAATCAAGGAGCCTCCTCCCAAGGGTCATCCCATCGAATGCAAATGTATACATGTGTGGACGAGAAGTTAATGTCAATATCAAAGCTTATAATTATGAGCCACCTACATCTGGATCTAAAGGTAAATATGTATCCAAATCCAAATTTCCTAATCCTTTGCACATAAAAAAGATAACAAATTATATGATTCCTCGCATACTGAAAGGTGTGTTAAAGCAAAACTCCTACAATCCTAATGCACACGTTGGACATAATTATAGCATCATTGAAGACCTGGCCCAAGTTCCTTCATGATGTCCACACTAGAGGTACTCAAAATTTGTGCCATGTAGCAAAAGACCCTAGTAATGACAAATTATATGATTCCTCGCATACTGAAAGGTGTGTTAAAGCAAAACTCCTACAATCCTAATGCACACATTGGCCATAATTATAGCATCATTGAAGACCTGGCCCAAGTTCCTTCATGATGTCCACACTGGAGGTACTCAAAATTTGTGCCATGTAGCAAAAGACTCTAGTAATGACAATAGGAGCTTTGGACTCCTTGACATATCAGTTAATAACATTTCAATTGGATAATAAGAAACCTTGCCTACCTCACTCTACCACTTTTTAGTTTCAAGTGTTGACCAGAGGGTCAAATATTTTTAGGACTGTGATAGATGAAGGAGATTCCACTTGCGTTATGTCCTTGTCATGTTGGTAGGATATAGGTTCGCCTAAGACCATTCCTACACCCACAATGTTGAAATCATTTGACGACCATCTATTTAGGCCTCATGGAATCATCTCGGCTCTCCCAATAAAGCTAAGGGGGAAATTGTAACCATGGAGGTAGAATTCATCGATGCTCCGTTAGATTATAACTTCCTATTAGGTTGTAGTTGGAATTATTCCATGATGGCAACATTGTCTTTGACCTTTTGTGTAATTCAATTTCCTCACTATAGAAAGATTGTTACTACAGACAAGCTATCTTATTGCAAAAATAATTCCATTCAAGCACTAAGACAAATGTCCCATTAGTTGGACATTCCATGAGAGCCTGTGAAAATGTTTGGGTGGGAATGTAACCTACCCTTATAGGCACGTTTAATATTCCCCCACCAAATCCACAGGAGAACATTGCCTCGATACAAGTGATCTCATCAGTTGACGCTAATTCCATGGTAAGAATATGCCACTTTAGAAGTTCCTATTCTAAAGATCCATGGATAGTTCTGGACCCCTCATTGGTAATCAAGTATAGAAGGGTGCCATCAGCTTTGTCCACAACCGAAATAACATATCAAGTTGTCCTATATAATATAGTACAGTACGATTGTAACTCTACATTTGTGAAATAATGTGATCAGTATACCATGCTCATCTGGACCATCAATTCCTCACATTATCAAGGTCCCTTAGAAATGATACTAAGATTTGGTGAAGTTATCTTAGAATCTATGTATATGGTGGAAAGACCATGGAAGGATATTCACCAACATGCATCATTTTTTCCTACCGTTAACAGATTAATGAGGATTGATGAGAATGGAATTATTAGACCCGAAACTCTAGATTGGTATGGTAGCCCTCTCGCTACATATGAAGTATATGTGGAAGGGAATATGGCGAACATCTCTAAAACCACCTTGATTGATATTTCCAAGAATTCCAGTGTCATATTGGGTCGATTATTAGATTTTATTGTTTCCAATCATGGTATTCTGGTGGATCCATTAAAGTTTGAGGCAATAGTTCAATTTCCTTCGTGCATAACATGCGTCAACTACAAATCCTCCAAGGTAAGGCTAACTTCTTGCATCATTTAATTGCCAACTACGTTGATATTACAAAAGGATTAATGTGCCCTTTGAATAAAGGGGTCCCTTTAGTTTGGGATGACCATGCTTAAATATCATTTGACATGTTGAAAAAGTCATTAATGACTACCCCTCTACTAAGTCCAACCAATTATAGTAAATATTTTCTACTATATCTAGAGGTGTCTGATTCAACCACTGGAATGGTTTTGGTTTAGGAAAATGAATTGAATCAAGAGCATGTGATTTACTATTTGAGCAAGAACTTGGCTAGACTCGAACTGAGCTATTCACATGTTGAGAAGTTGGCAATGGCACCTATTCACGTTGTACACGTATTTTGACACTACATTATTCTGAGAAGAACCACAGTGGTTGCAGATGTCAATCCATTTTAGCATATATTTTCCTGATGCATAATCGATGGAAAATAAAATAAGTGGATTGTAATTCTACAAGCTTTATACTTGAAATTTGCATAAGCTAAGTCGAAAAATTCCTTGGCATTTGTCGATCTTATATCAGAGCTCCCAAGGGAAGGCAAGGAATCAATTGAAAATGTATTGTTGTTGGATGAAAATGTCTTCCTCATTGACTCGAATGACCCCTGGTATGGAAACATCCTGGTGTACCTCTAGACTCAAAGGGTCCTATCTCAATTCCCCTGTGAGTACCGATGACGTATTCGTCACCATGCAAAACACTCTCTTATCATAGGTGACACTTTATACCTTATGGGAGTGGATTCAATCCGTAGAAGATGTTTGAACCAAGGAGAAGTGGAGAAGGACTTAAATGATTTCCATGGAGGATCATGTAGCAGTCACTTATCTAGGTTAGAAACATGTAGTGTCATTTTTTAATAAATTTGGATAAATTGGAAAAATTGCAATTTTTGGCCAATTCGACCCTTAGACTAGTTATGACTCCCATGCTTCCAAATGGCTCCAAATGCTTCCAAATTGGGTCTGAAGGTATTTGCAAGGTATTCTGACATAAAAAGGAGGGTAATGGGTGCTTGGGCACTCTCAATAAACTTTTGCAACATTCATTTACAATCAGGGAAAAATAGGGAACTTTACTAGTCAAATTGAGGTTCAAAACCCCCAAGGGTAGTGGTCAAAGATGGATCTCCAAATGCTGTGCGACCTTCCCAAATTTCAGAAAAGAGACATGGTACTGTTAAAGGAATTCAATGGGATCCCAAATACATCATTAATTCAGTTTCTAAAGGCTTCTGCAACTCCCATAAATAAGAGGTTTGTGGACATGTCTTCACATAGGGGGGAAATGCTAGTAAACTTCACCACTTGCTATGAAATTCGAGATTTATGTTCCAAAGGCTTATGCAATGTAAATGAAAATTATTCAAGACATTAATGACTCTCCATAAATCATAAAAAATAACAGATATGAACTGATATAAGTCTAAATAAAGCAACTTCAAGCTCTCACAACAAGATGTAGGGAAAATGGCACCATTTATGCATTGTTTGGTATTTTTACATAGTTCCATTTGGTATTTCGACCTAAGAGTCTTATGAGAATTAAATATAGAGTATATATATCAGAATAAAAATAAATGGGGCTACGAGACCTCCCCCAAAGAGAACATCATCTCACCAAGTGCACCCTTCCTCCAAGAGCCAAAATATGAAGAGAAAAGTGAGAAAGGTTGTGGAAACAAGTTGAAGAAGAGAATGCCACGAGCTTCCCTGTAGCTTAAACCTGCAACAAATGACTCCATTGTAGCTCCAAATGAAAGGTCTAAATGGCCTCTCCAATTTCCAATTAGGATGGGAATCTTTCACCCTCGAAATTGGTACTAAGGCAAGTAGAGTAAACACTCCACAAGCTATGCTCTCCAATATGGAAAATGAGAAATGATCAAAAGCCACTCTCCTTCTTTGTTCTTGACTTTTATAAACTTCCAAATACCTCCTTAGCTCGAATTCCATCCATGAGCTTCATGCCAACTTGAATTGGGAAGAGATTCCAATGTGTGCCACTTGTCCCTCCATTCCTAGCCTCCTCCTTTACTCAATTCGAATGGATGACTCTTTGGCTGCCCTAAATCCCTTGCGCGCCCTCTTGGAGGCTATTTTTATCCCTTACATGTCATATATGTCATATGTCATCAATCAGGTCTGATGTGTGTCATAGGTGTCATAGCATCTTCATCATTGTTGTCATAGAAGCTAGGGAATCTAGCCCAAGTGTCTCAATTTCTCTCAAATGCCTCTTCCTCTTCCATGGGATTTACTCTTCCACTCCAATTCGACCTTCATTGAGTCATGCCAAGTATATTTACCTTCCAACTCCTCAATAACATTAGACTCCACCTTGGATTCGAATGGGTGAGAACAGGATTCCATGTGGCATGAGGAATCTAGCTTTGTGTGGTTCCCACACCACCAATGTGTCTCCATGACCAAGTGCCACCTTATTTTCCTATCATAAATATTTATTTAACCCATTTTAATATATTTATGTCAATCTAATGCCCATTTGGGGTTTATTAACTCCCTTATTCAAAATCCCAATGTTTCCACCCCAACCTATGAAACTAGTAGATTGGTGGAATTTCTCTTTTGAGATTTATTTGAATGGGGACATTACAGTCCTCCCCACCCAAGATTGCTTGTCCTCAAGCAATTTTGAACATGGATGTTGAAGAACCTTCTTCTTTCTAAAACTTTGCTTCCAAAACTTTCTTTCCCAAAAAATTTGAAACCAGTGAGACTAAAAATTCTAGGGTCCCATTACTTGTATTGCACTCCAACAATTAGGAGTGCTCTCCAACCCATACCATCAGGCAAGAGAATTTTTGGATCCCATTTCCTTGTATTCCTTCTTCCAAACATCATAAGTACAAAATATAGATCATCAAAGTACATAACAACATAATAAAAATGTACATCAAGGAGGTGCCTCATCAAAGAATCATGAAAGTGCGTGTACCTCCAAGTAAGTAGACCACCATTTTCCAAGTGCATACAAGCATCAAGTGACCAATCAAATCTGCTCCAATGACATAGGTGAGGATCCCATGTCCTATAATTCTGCTCCAAAAAGATGTAGGATGCATCAAAATAATCAGCTATGTATTCTTTCATCCAAGAAGTGAATGAAGAATCTCCACTAATTATGAACCAAGTAGGGAGCAAAGAAAACAATGAGCCTTCAAGGGGCTCACATAAGTACCATTTATGCATCCATGTATATGTGTATCATCAAGAAATAACAAGGGATGTTTCTTCCAATAAACATTTTCTCCAATCATATATCTCTTCACGCAAGTAGTTAATGAAGTTCCTCCAACATCAATTGAACTAAGCAAGGAGCAAGGAAAATCATGAGTCTTCAAGTGACTCAAGTGAACATCATAAGTGCATCCATGAAGATATGTATCATTATAAGGTAAAAAAGGATGTTGCTTCAAATATAAATAATATGGTGCTCTAGTCATGTCATCATCAAAAGGAGAGGTAGGAGTTTCACACTCCTCATGTGGCACCATCAAAAAGAAACTTTTCACCCATACTTCATTGGGATGAATGCTGCAAAATAGGGAAGTGTAAGATGTAGGAGAATGAACCAACTCACCCAAATTATCAGAATATGCAAAAGTGTCATCATGTGTAGTATCCATAAGGGTAGGATCATGCACCTCCCTCAAAAGGGAAAAACTTTCCTCATAGGTTGGTTCCAATGTAGTGGAATCATTTTTTTAATTGAAAATTGTGTCACCATTTCCAAGAGGCAACTCAAGTTCCTCTTCCATCACATCAAGTGCTTGGATCTCATCAAGATCATCTTCAAACATATCAAGCACATGCAAATTTCCATGTTTCTCATGATCTACCATTTCATGAGAATCCTCCAAGCAATCTACCATATGACAATTTGAAACATATGAGGAAGAATAAGTATATTGCAACCTTTCAAGAAGTTGCTCATTTTGAATTTTGAGTTTATGAATATCCTCATTGTGCTTCAAGTATGCATCATGTAACAATTCATTAAACTCAACCAAATTGTTTCTATAAAAAAAAGACATGAATTTACCATTGATGTTGCACATTGCTCTTTGAATCTTCTCCATGTCTTCAAGGAAGGATGGATCAATGAAGAAACTTTCCAACAAGAATTTGACACTAATGCTTGAGTATCATGGAGAATTCTAAGGGTATCTTGGATATTCTTTTCATTCATATTTAATGACTCTTCAAGAAAAAGAGGCTCTTGCAAATGAACCTCCTCATCTTCTTTCTTCTTGCTTGGACCAACTTCATGAAGCTCAAGTGGTGATGGAGAAGTTGATCTTGGTTCTTCTTCAACTGCTACAAGGTCTTCATTTTCATGCTTAATGGAACTTTGGATTGCATCAACACTTTCAAAAGTGATCTATATGTCACCAACATAGAGGTGTGAGCACCCATCAGTAGGTACTCCTTCATAGTTCAAGCATCCATCAGTAGATGCTCTTTGATTCATGTCCAAGGTAGAATGTGTCTCGAAATGATCTTCAATATTTTCAATAGAATATTCTTCATGTTCATGGGATGTATCTTCATATTTCTCCTTCAAGCAGGATGATGCACTTTGCCCCTTTGTTTCCTTAGGATCAATATATTTGGAACCTATTTTTGAAGAAAACCCAAAAACTCTCTTCAAGTAGGAAATACATGCATTTCCTGAAGCTTGAGATATTTCACTACTCTTTTCACTCACACACATATGATTTTCTCTCCAAGGTCTTTTGAAAGAATGGCATAGACCTTTCTTCACTAATTACACATCTTCATTTTTGGGCCTATTTTCAAACACCCAATCAACAAAGTCTTCAAAAGGAATTGCCTTTTGTGTATCTCCCTTACACACTGTTGGTCCTCTATTTTGACTATTCAGTATAATGTTTTCTAGCTTAAAGTCTTATGGGATCAAATAATAATCAGTTTTGTTGTATCTGATTATGTCTTTTTGGAGGTCAACACTGCTAAGCTATGGTAAGTGATTTTTAGTTGCTTGTTTGTTACTTTGCCTTGTTTTATGCATATGATTGGGCTTTTAGGTTTCATTTGATGAAAGGTCAAGTAATAAGCTTTGTTTTTCTTTTATGCAGGGGCCTTTTGCTACCCGACTTCATACCTATCTCGGCGTTGAAGGAAGATTTATGCAACGATTTGGGGGATTCGATCTACAATGGGTGCGTTTTTCCTGGATTCACCTCACCTTTCAGTTGCTTATGAAGATTCCTCAGCTGCTATTTCGTGGATGTCCTGTGTTTGAGGAGCTGTTGCTTTCCCGCTTTAGTATCATGTGGATTTCAGGGGATTTGAGCTCCCATCTTTGGCTCAGATATGTCGAGATAGCTGTAGGGTAGTTAGCTATATCGATCCTTGTCTCAAGGACGATTTCACTGTGTATTTTCGTTATAAAATGATACTAGAAACCCTAAGTAAGGAGGATATACTCAGAGAAGACTGTAACACTTGAATTCATCAATATGATCAGCATTTATCTCCTTTAAGTTTTGACTTAAGACTGGAAGGCGTTGAGGGCAGGGCCCCCTTCAACACCAATCCTTAGCATTTTTGTATTGTGTATTTTACAGTAGTGGAGTAACATTTTCTTACTTTGACAGTATTTTCAGAAATATTAATGGTTTTGCTTATCTATGGGTGGAAATAGAGTATATGCCTGCAAGTCATTAAGTAATTTCATTGGTATTTTGATCTAGCGCAGAGAATAGACTTGTGAATGATTTGTATTTAAAATCTTCTTTGATTTTTAGTGTGAGTGATTATTAGTGGCCACAGTAATGATGAGATGTGTGATAGTTTGGATTGGATTTATCATAGAATTGATTTAGTAAGATTGAGGAATGGTGTGTATTAAAGTTCCCTTTCGATTTCCAGTATGAATCGTGATATTGGCAAATTGGTAGTGAACTTGATTTTAGTGCTGTAGAATCAATTTCATAAAGAATAGATTTTATTTTGCATTTCCTTTTTTTGCTGTAGCGCTAGAGTAACTGGTGAATACAGTCATGCTTTCGATTATTGAGCTTGCAGAACTATAGGCTATTCTTGCATTGTAGAGTGTGGATTAAAAAATTGCAATAGCAAAAGGTTTGAATCTGTTGATTTACCAAATATCTAGGGCTTATTAATGACTAAATAGGAGTTGGAATTTGGCATTAAATAAAGGGAAAGAGTTATAGTTTACAGCGCTGTTTCCTAGGGTTGAACATTAGCTTCATAACATATATTTTTCTGAACCCTTCCTGAACAGTTCTACTATTCGATGGTGAGCATCTTCTGAAAATTCCAACATTCTGTTATGTGCATTTATATACACAAAACACAAGCATAGTATATCTATACAGCAGCAGTGAACCAACCTGCCTTTGATGGACTACTTGTGAATAAGTTAACAGGTTTTATCTCAGCAGTGATTCCAGGAGTGTTTGTGTGGATTGAAGTATTATACTTGGAAGAGTTGCTAATTGGAATTTAGATATATTGAGATCAATTGAGCATGTGCATTTGACAGATAAATTCTTTCCTTAGCAGGTTGATTGTTTTGAAAGTAAACTTTAGTTACTGTAGCATTAAGATTGCTGTAAAGACTGGTAATTACTTTAAGAGATTGTTGTAGTCAGGATTTCTTTGAGAGATTAGGGCTGCTTCAAAGATTACTGTAGTTACCTCTTGCTATAGGTTGCTGTAGGCAAATTGATTTCTGTTTCTTTATAACAGATTTAGGAGTCCTTAGTATAGATCATCCAGGATAGCAATAGTTGCATCTATTTCATTGCTTTGTTTGAAGTAGATTAGCATTTCTGTCAGCACGAGCATTAAAACTGCCTTGCCCGCACATATAGTGTAGCAGCTCAAAGTCTATGATTCTCTGGTTGATAAATTAAATTGAGGTGAATTAAGTAACATTAATTTTAACCAACATTTTTGGCGCCATTGCCGGGGAGTTGCTCCAAGGTAAGCTGGTATTTTGCTCATTTTTTGGTTGACTGAGAAATGCAGGTAGATAGGATCCTTTTACAGTACACAACAAGGTGGAGGGGAAACATTAAGACGCAAGGACGAATTCACTATGGGATTCCCATGGTGTAACAGCCTGCCGCAGCCACTTTAGTGGGTTGCCCCAAATTCTTGTTGTGTCCTTCTGGTAAGTGTGGTTGTTTTTCTTTGCATATTTGAATTATTTCACTACAAAAAGTGTGTTTATCTTTCTGGTAAAGAGTGTTTATTTTTTTGTAGTTTAATTTCATGCAAGTATGGTTATCCTTTTGCAAGATGGGTGTGTTTAATTTCAGAAATCTAATTTTACAACAGTTTTTAGGTGTGACTAGTTGTGGCAGATTGGAGGAGAAGGGTTGGTAAGGCAAACTTGCACATTTCATAACAGGTTCCTTCAAACCCAATTGGCACAGGTATTTCAATTTATTTTGATTAAAAGTCTTGTTATTTTCAGAAATTGTTTTGATGAGACCCAGAGATAGTAAGGGAAGATTCATTAAGGTTCATTCTGATCTTTTTGGAAACAACAAAACCCCCCCCTTCACTAACCCTAGGGATAGGGATACCGGCAACGAAACTGAAAACAACAACATTCAAAATTCAGTGGAATTTGGGACCAAACCAGCAGGAATTGAGGTTATACTCAGTAAACAGTTACATTCAGAAGAGATCCCATAGATCCAACAAGCTTCACCTCCAAAGGAAGATTCCAACTTGGTTGACACAGTGAACATAGAAAAAGTGAACTCCCTTCTTGGACATAACCAGAATCCGGTGGTTTCTCAAGTAGAATCTACCACAGACTTACCTTTCAATCTTCAAACTTGGCCTAGGCCAGACCATTGGGACTTTATTCTATCCCCAAGAAGAGACGGGTTAGGTGTCAATTGGTTTAGGAACCCTCTTCTCATGAGTGATCAGGAAACTGGACACCAGATGGAAGGAGAGGGAGAACATGAGGAACGAACTGAAACAACTTTTGGCTTCCCCATTCTGGATCTTACACGGGATGTCAGCATGAAAAATATCCCAGCATCTTCATTACCTACCTTCTATGGGAAAAGTACTGAAGATCCGGATACTTTTTTATTTGAGTTTGACATCTTATGCAGGAGTTATAATTATCTACAGGATGCTCAAAAGTTAAAACTATTTCCAGCCACCCTTAAGGATTCTGCACTTAGATGATTTATGAGCCTGGGGGAATCCACCATCCGAACTTGGGAACAAATGAAGAGTGCTTTCCTCAGAAAATACCGAGACTACTGTGGGCCTAAAGACTCCCAAAATGATATCTTTAAAATGCAACAGCATGAAGAAGAGAGTCTTGAGGACTTCCTAGAACGCTTCTGCTTTGTATTACAGAAGTCTAACTATAATACTTTACAGGAGGATGCAGTCAGAACTCTTTTTCTAAAAGGGATTCTGGAGGAATATGTGGAAATCCTCAACTTGATGGCCTCAGGTCATGTATCTCATAAATCCTTTGAGGAGATTACTGAACTATGCAGAAAATATTCTAGGAGTAGAGCCAAGGTAGGAAAAACCACAAGGGAAGTTCCCTCCCGTATTTCTAGAACAGCAGGAACTAGTGGGGTCACAAGAGTTGAATTGGGGAACCTATTAGAAAATTTCAAAACTGACATTTTAGGCACCTTAAGCTCCCAATTTGATGCATTGAAAACAAAGAAACGGCAAGAGGAGGAGGACATAGCAGCACTACACATATTCTGCCCTAAATGCAGAAAAAGACACCCTTTGAAGGAGTGCCCTCTTAATACCATTTCAGTTTGTGCTCTTTGCTCTGATCAACACCCAACTGACAATTGCCCTTCTTTACCAGAACTGCAAGCTTTTTACAAGCTTAATGCTGAACCTACCGATGCATCAAGAAGGCCTTGGCAGCCTAGACCCCAAAACATGTACCCAGAGCCTGTTTTTCCGAACCCTGCATATTACTATCCCATGCAGCAATCTCAGCAGCCATGGAGTCCACAAATGTGGCAGAATTGGCCCTCTCAACCTACTCAGACCCAACCATGGCAGCAAGGCTGGCGGGGACAGTCATATGGGGGACCACAAGGACAACCCTATGGAGGAACACAATCAACAGCCCCTCCTAGTTATTGTCCAATGCCACCAAATATGCAGCAACTATTACCAAGCTTTACACCACTTGCACTTCCTCCTATACCCCCAGTTCCACAACAATATCAAAATCCAAACCCACCTCGACCCACGTTGTTGCCAGCCCAACCTATTCCAAACCCTAATAACAGACCTCCCCAGCCTCTTCATAATACTGAAATTCAAATGGCTCCAACTTACGTAATTCATTCAGCTCCTTTACAGGAAATACAATTAAGGTCTGGGAAAACATTAAATAAAACCCCTCCAGCAGTGATTATTCATGAAGAGACTGGAGAAGAAAATGATGAAAAAGAGATTACAGAGGAAGAAGAAGTGCAGATTGCCTCAGAAAACACTCAAGCACTGGGAACTCATTTCCAATCATCTGCTCCTCCACAAGTAAATAACAACCCCCCTTACCCAGAGAGGTTATTAATAGAGAAGCCTGTGGTGCGTCCACAGTTTGATTTGGAAAATGAGTTGAAAAATGTTTGTATCAAGATTCCATTACTTCAGGCTATTAGAGATGTCCCTATCTATGCAAAATTGGTAAGAGAACTGTGCTTAAAGAAACCTGGTCGAAAACAGAAAGACCCTCCCAAGATAAATGTTTTAGGCCAATTGTCCAATTATATTTCAGACTGTTCCTTACCCCCAAAATTTGCAAATCCTGGGAACCCAGTGGTGACCATTTACATCAATGAGATCCCAATAGGAAACACTCTAGTTGACCTGGGGGCTACCATTAATGTCATGTCCATGACCACCATACAGAGACTTCAGTTGAATAACCTCCTCAGATCTACTCCTACTATTTTGGAGTTGGCTGATAGAAGCACAGTCAAACCTGTGGGGGCCTTAGATGACATTACTGTCACAGTAGCTTCTTGGGAGTATCCAGTGGATTTTCTGGTACTCCAAACCAAACACCCAATGGGGGAACATCCTATTATATTAGGCAGGCCTTGGTTAGCCACTACCAATGCCTTTATAGGATGCAGAGAAGGTATTTTAACTATATCAAATGGCACTTCTCTACAAAACCTAATTATTTATCCTCCAGCACAGCCTGTATCGAAAAACATGTTATGGTTAGAGAATCCTTACGGGGATGAGGATGTGGGACAACCCTTACTGTCCATCAGTCAAACTAGGGGGCTGGAACACCAGACTGAGGATGATATCCTAGATCAATTTATTTCAGCCACCACTAGTGTTGAGTTCCCTCAGTCCTTCTCTGACTTAGACAATGTTTTCACAGAATATTTTCAGGAACAATATTACCCTTCAGCCACCTCATCATCAGTAGTTTTATTCATAGATGAGAAGGTTGGAGCTGCAACTATACCAATGGAGATTAGTCCAGGGAGATCTTTGTTTATTAATGCAAATCTGTCTCAAAGCCAGCAAATTCAGGTAGTTAATTTACTTAAGGCACAGTCTGGGGCATTTGCTTGGGTTTATACAGACATGAAAGGCATTCACCCTGACACATGCATTCATCACATCTATACGCTGGAAAATATTAGACCAGTAAGGCAGCCACAGAGAAGAATGAATCCTGCGCTTAAAGACATTGTGAAAGATGAATTACAAAAATTGTTGGATGCAGATTTCATCTATCCCATTTCTGATAGCAAATGGGTATCTCCGTTGGTGATTGTCCCAAAGAAGGGAGGTAAGTGGAGAATATGTGTTGATTTTCGTGAACTAAATAAAGCAACGCTCAGAGACTACTTCCCTCTTCCCTTCATAGATCAAGTTTTGGATACCTTGTCAGGAAAACAGTATTTCTCTTTTATGGATGGATACAGTGGATATAACCAGATAAGAATAGCCCCAGAGGATCAAGAAAAAACCACTTTTACCCACCCATGGGGAACTTATGCTTACAAGGTATTACCATTTGGACTGTGTAACGCTCCTGCCACTTTCCAGAGGGCAGTGTTAGGTATTTTGGCTGATTTAGTCCATGACTGTGTGGAAATATATATGGATGACTTTACAGTCTACGGTAATGATTTCAAAGAAGCCTTGGATAACCTGGAGAAATTTTTAATTAGGTGCCAAGAAACAAATCTTGCTTTAAGCCATGAAAAGTGTAAGATGATGTTAACTGAGGGTATTGTTTTAGGGCACCACGTTTCATCAGAAGGTATTAAGGTAGACCCAGCAAAAATTGAAATCATTACTAGTCTATCTCCACCAGCTACACAAAAAGAAGTCATAAGTTTTATGGGACATGCAGGGTACTATCGTAGGTTTATTGCTAATTTTACAAAGATAGCAGCCCCACTATTCAAATTGTTGGCCAAAGACAGTGGTTTCAATTGGGATCAACACTGTCAGACAGCCTTTGACACATTAAAGTCAGAATTGTCTTCAACACCAGTTCTGCGGGGGCCAAATTGGTCTTTGCCCTTCCATATACAAACTGATGCTTCAGACACTGCCTTGGGGGGGTGCTCGGACAGAAAGAAAATCAGTCCTCCTATGCTATTTATTTCATCAGTAAAAATTTAACACCTGCAGAACTGAACTATACAGTAACCGAAAAAGAGTTTCTAGCAGTGGTTCATGCCATCAATAAATTCCGGCATTATATTATGGGTTATGAGGTATTTGTTCATACCGATCATTCTGCTATTAAATTTTTAATGAATAAACCGATCACTAGTGGCAGAATTACTAGATGGTTACTTTTGCTACAGGAATTTAACATTACCATAGTTGACAAACCAGGGAAGGAAAATCTGGTTGCAGATTTCCTCTCCAGATTGACTCATGCTGATGATAATGTTCCTGTAGATGATACATTCCCTGATGAACATTTATTTGTTGTTTCTATTAAAACACCCTGGTTTGCAGATATAGCCAATTATTTGGTTACAGGGAAACTACCTGCTCATCTGTCATCTTACAAAAAACGAAGAATCATACAGCAAAGTGCTAATTATTCATGGGTAGGTAATGACCTCTTTTGAACCGGTCCAGATCTGATTATCAGGAGGTGTGTGAGGGAGGATGAGATGTGTGACATCCTTCAAGCCTGTCATGATGGACCTTGTGGAGGCCATTTCTCAGACAAGCGGACAGCATATAAGGTGTTACATCAAGGGTATTACTGGCCTACCCTTTTTAAAGATGCTGAAAAGTATGTATAGGGCTATGACAACTGTCAAAGAATGGGGAGATCCACTGCTGCTGATCAAATGCCTTTACAAGCCCAAGTACAAATTGACCCCTTTGAAAAATGGGGATTGGATTTTGTTGGGCCAATCTCACCAATGTCAAGGAAAAAGAGATATATTTTAGTTTGCACTGACTATGTGACTAAGTGGGTTGAGGCAAAAGCTCTATTGAGGGCCACTGAGAAATCAGTCATAGAATTTATTTACGAAGAGATTTTTACTCGCTTTGGCATTCCTCGTGAAATTGTGACTGACAATGGAGCACAGTTTGAATCTAAATCAATGAAAGCACTTACAGAACAATATGGGATTAAGCACTATAAATCTTCTCCTTACCATCCCCAAGCAAATGGGCAGGTGGAATCAACAAATAAAGTGTTAGAATCCATTTTAACTAAGACTGTACAACTGCATCACAAAGACTAGGCAGACAGGCTACCCGAGGCATTGTGGGCTTACAGAACTACGTGGAGAAATACCACAAGGTATACCCCATATCAGCTTGTTTATGGGAAACAGGTTCTGCTTCCTATAGAATTTCAGGTGAAGACTTTTCGTACTGCTGCACAATTGAGCCTGAATTTAGATGAAGCCCAGGAGCAGAGGCTGATGCAATTAAATGAGCTTGATGAAATCAGACAAGATGCTGTCCAACGAACTGTGTTGATACAGAATCAGCGGACTAAGTGGCATGATAAATTTTTGAAGAAAAAGACTTTTGAAGAAGGTGATTGGGCTCTGTTGTTTGACTCACGGTTCAAACATTTCAAAGGTAAGCTTACCACTAGATGGATGGGGCCATATGAAATTGTGACTGTTTTTGATAATGGCTCTGTCAAAATAAAGACAATAGATGAAGAACAAACTGCCTTTGTGGTGAATGGACATCAGTTAAAGGTATATCACAAACCTCTTTCTAAGCAAGAGTTCATTCATACCATGAGTCAGCAAACTGGACTAGAGCTGGTAGGTGAAGGAATGACTCCTCCATCTCCCACTTCTTCACAGTAACATTCAATGAAACTATTTTTGTATATATGTACAGGAATTTGTTTTATTAGGGTTCTTTTAGGAGAATGCAGATATTTTTTTTTAGGCTCAGGATGTTTTAGAAAAACAACAGGGAAGTCTTTTGTTATTATTTTTAATTTTCAACCATTGATTGTTTTTGCAGAGGACTGTGTTAATTTGGAAAATTTATGGGCTGCACTGGTAATTAGAATGTCTGTATTAGGTCAATGTATGTGTGCTGTCAGATTTTGCAGAACTATTCTGGCTATTCATATGAGTACTTTCCCACCAGGCATTGCCTACATTAATGCTTTAAGCTTCCCAAATATTTTCTGCTTATGAACTTATGGGTTGCTAGGACCATTTGACCTGGTTTCACACTAGATAGAGCGAGGGAATTGTTTTTAGTAACAGCTATGGACATGAAATTATTTTTAAGACAGGCATCATTTTGAAAAAGATATCCAGGACTGAGCAGTTTGGGGGTTATTATCTATTGGCTGTTACAATACTAAACACATATATATATACATTGTTTTATAGCCACTTTATGACTTTCACTTTCTACAGTTGCAAAGGTTAGTTGTTCATCTGGGCAAATCTTTACAGGCATATACAAAGAATACTCTTCCAATTCTGGTACCATCCCACTCCTAGATGGTTTTCAGAGCAACTCCCCCACTCATCTATGCTTGAGCAAATCATAAATTTTATCTTTAAGGTGAAATTGGGACAAGAGCCTCTGATAGAAAAAGGGTGGAAGAGGTTAACCCGCCGGGATACTGAACAGGTCCGCTGGCAGCGGGTACCGACCTGTGGTATAAACAGGCAAACCCATCAGGGTGCTGAACAGGCCTGTTGGCAATGGGGCATCTGCCTGGGGAAGAAGCTTCTTAAGATGTTACAGTTACCCCACCGGAGTACTGAACGGGCTTGCTGGCAGTGGGTTCTGACTCTAATATCTTCTTTAACAGCCTCATCTATACTTGTCTGTATGAACAATGTACCTATGTAAAGGTAAAAGAGAGGCCATAAGGGTGGTTAATTAAAATTTAATAAACTCATTGAAAAAATAAATTGATAGCCAGTTGATAATCATCTCCAGCTGTTCTGCATTTTGGGTTACCTGATTCTAGTAAAAAAGGTTTATGCCTGATATTTTCTGGGTCCTGAACATAGCTGAGAAATTCAGTGCTATTTGTTGCACTACTCAAACTATCGTGTGTGAAGCTGAGTCAAATTGGATCAGTACCCCATTAGCTTCTGTTGGTATTTCCCTTGCCCTGTGGCACATGTCCTGGTGAAAAAGTTCTGTATGGATGACAAGAATGAAGTCTGCATTTCTGATTGGTTGAGTTACATAGAAATAAGGGTAATTGATGAAGTCTGCGTTCCTGATTGTTTGTTTGTTTTGTTAATAAAAGTTGGTTTCATAACACAACTTAGTTTCCTGTGTGATTAGATGGAGCAGCAACCTAACAATAAGGAAATTATGCCACAAAACTGTTGAGGGTCTAACAAATTTTTTCCAGTTTACTTGCTTATTAACTCATCCGAGTGATGTATATTTGGGAAATTAATGTTTTTTTTACATCACTATTTGAGTGCATCACTTTAATAGCACAACAGCTGCTCCAGATGCTGGTAATTACTATTATGCTGGTAAATTTTTGTCATCTTTATCAGCCTGAAAGCACTGCTGTATTTTACATTTGTTGAAGTGTCGGATTGAGTGCCGTATGGGGTGCTGGAAGAAACATTGGAAAATTGGCATATATATGGTAAAGGTAATGAACGTTGATGAAGGTAATGGATGTCACGTGATTGGTCCTAATTGTTATTAAGGATTATGGTTATACAAAAGCCGATGAGCTATGGATTATCTTTGGCATTTATTTAATTAATACACCAACGTTAATTTGTAAATCATTTATGGTGTTAGCCTTCGGTAATATTTCATTCCTCATTATCGATTTGAATCCTTAATAAAAATTTATAACATTTTTCTAATTCATAACTCACCATAAGATGACGATGAATCAAAACGTGTTATGTTATGATCATCGTTCCCTGCGACGTGGATGGCACGAACATCGGCTTATCATGATATCCTCACCATGTCTGCTAATTATTACCACTCTTTACCATAATTTTATCGGGCTGTTTCTAGTTTTACCCTCGCCAATGAAGAGAACCGTGATGAATTTTTCCATTGCCCACAAAATTGACTGTCTGTATCTTTGCTAATTCGATGTTCTTCTCTTTTCCTTCCTTCACCATGCTTAACCGGCATGAGCCCTCCGCATATGAGTAGTTATTAGCTATCCCTGAGTTCGTAGCATGCAAGGAGATGTTTATTCGGGCTGGGTGGCATTCATTTTTAACCAATTTACAGGGCCACGATGATGCTGTCTCTTTACAATTCACCTTGGGTTTCGATGGGCATACAACTAAGGTGGGGTCCCTGGAATTTGCAGTGACAGAGGAGTCTATTTCGTTGGCTACGGGACTTCCATGCACCGGTGATAGATGGTTTAAGAATTTTCGGTTGCCACGAAAAGAATATGACTGTGTTTTCAAACCTGAATTTTTGGCCGTGAAGGGTGAGAAGGGTTTCTCCAAGTTGTGGGTTAGACAGGAATTCCACAATACTTTGATGATTATCACCAAGTTGATTACCTGTGAAGGCCGATTCTCCACTTATAAAGCCTGTCATTTTCGCCTTTTAGCTCACTTCGAGTTTGGTAAGCTTCTGAATTTTCCATTTTATTTTTGGAAGAGTTTGAGTAAAATGGCTTCACAAGTTAGGAAGAACCTAGAACATCCAACTCACAGTCTTTACCATCATGGACTTATTAAAATGCTCGTTTTAGTTGAATTAAAGAAGCAGGGTCGGGTATGGGAACAGTTCGTATATGAACTATCTAACCCTCATCTTTAGTCATCCTTGAGGAATGAATCTGGTGAGCCTCGTATCCCTGATCTAGTGGAGAAAGCTTCCTCTGCAAACAACTCTGTTCACCAAAATGATTGCTCTCATGAACTAGTTGTTAATAGTTGCAAGAAACCTGCCCCATTACATGCTAAGAGGTCTCCAATCTCTAAGAGACAATGTGTTAGCTCTCGGTCTGGGGGAGATAAGGAGCATGAAAACCTATTTGTTTTGCCCAATAGACGATTTACTCGTAGCATGGCTGCTAAAGAAGGAAGAAAGGAATCTAAGGGTAAAGAACCTGTCCAAGTCGAATTGCCATCATCCGATGCTTCCTCTACCCATGATAACTCTGATTCTCCTGGTTCTCCTCATTATTCTACAATGTCGAGTCCTGTCAGTGAACCTTTGCTGCCAGTATCTCCTTCAAAATCAAGTCTGAAATCTGCCAAAGGATCCCCTTCAAAATCAAGTCTGAAATCTGCCAAAGCATCACTTTCCAAATCAGGTTCAAAATCTACTAAGTCAGAGGCTTCAGCACAGGGAATTGATTATTTTAGGCAAAAGAATTTTAAATTGACAAGGAAGTTGGAAGAGTATGTGAGGTTGGATCGGGTCATCAAGCAGGAAAATGCCATTTTAAAGGCTAGAATAGTGTCTTTACAAACTTTGGTTGATGAGGTTTCAGGGACAAATCGCAGTCTTCGAAAACAGCTAAAGAAGAAAGATAAACAGTTTGAACAATTGGTTAGTATACAACAACAATCTGTCCCGTCTCCTCCTCAGGTTCAAGTCCTATTTAATACCTCAGCCTCAGTCTCTGGAGTTGGATCCAAGGATTGATAATCTACCAGAAAGTTCAAATTTTGTCTATCTGAAATTTTCTTGCATAGGGACATGCAAGACCTTCAGTCTGGGGGAGATGTTGGTCCTCTATTTTGACTATTCAGTATAATGTTTTCTAGCTAAAAGTCTTATGGGATCAAATAATAATCAGTTTTGTTGTATCTGATTATGTCTTTTTGGAGGTCAACACTGCTAAGCTATGGTAAGTGATTTTTAGTTGCTTGTTTGTTACTTTGCCTTGTTTTATGCATATGATTGGGCTTTTAGGTTTCATTTGATGAAAGGTCAAGTAATAAGCTTTGTTTTTCTTTTATGCAGGGGTCTTTTGCTACCCGACTTCATACCTGTCTCGGCGTTGAAGGAAGATTTATGCAACGATTTGGGGGATTCGATCTACAATGGGTGCGTTTTTCCTGGATTCACCTCACCTTTCAGTTGCTTATGAAGATTCCTCAGCTGCTGTTTCGTGGATGTCCTGTGTTTGAGGAGCTGTTGCTTTCCCGCTTTAGTATCATGTGGATTTCAGGGGATTTGAGCTCCCATCTTTGGCTCAGATATGCCGAGATAGCTGTAGGGTAGTTAGCTATATCGATCCTTGTCTCAAGGACGATTTCACTGTGTATTTTCGTTATAAAATGATACTAGAAACCCTAAGTAAGGAGGATATACTCAGAGAAGACTGTAACACTTGAATTCATCAATATAATCAGCATTTATCTCCTTTAAGTTTTGACTTAAGACTAGAAGGCGTTGAGGGCAGGGCCCCCTTCAACACCAATCCTTAGCATTTTTGTATTGTGTATTTTACAGTAGTGGAGTAACATTTTCTTACTTTGACAGTATTTTCAGAAATATTAATGGTTTTGCTTATCTGTGGGTGGAAATAGAGTATATGCCTGCAAGTCATTAAGTAATTTCATTGGTATTTTGATCTAGCGCAGAGAATAGACTTGTGAATGATTTGTATTTAAAATCTTCTTTGATTTTTAGTGTGAGTGATTATTAGTGACCATGGTAATGATGAGATGTGTGATAGTTTGGATTGGATTTATCATAGAATTGATTTAGTAAGATTGAGGAATGGTGTGTATTAAAGTTCCCTTTCGATTTCCAGTATGAATCGTGATATTGGCAAATTGGTAGTGAACTTGATTTTAGTGCTATAGAATCAATTTCATAAAGAATAGATTTTATTTTGCATTTCCTTTTTTTGCTGTAGCGCTAGAGTAACTGGTGAATACATTCGTGCTTTCGATTATTGAGCTTGCAGAACTATAGGGTATTCTTGCATTGTAGAGTGTGGATTAAAAAATTGCAATAGCAAAAGGTTTGAATCTGTTGATTTACCAAATATCTAGGGCTTATTAATGACTAAATAGGAGTTGGAATTTGGCATTAAATAAAGGGAAAGAGTTATAGTTTACAGCGCTGTTTCCTAGGGTTGAACATTAGCTTCATAACATATATTTTCTGAACCCTTCCTGAACAGTTCTACTATTCGATGGTGAGCGTCTTCTGAAAATTCCAACATTCTGTTATGTGCATTTATATACACAAAACACAAGCATAGTATATCTATACAGCAGCAGTGAACCAACCTGCCTTTGATGGACTACTTGTGAATAAGTTAACAGGTTTTATCTCAGCAGTGATTCCAGGAGTGTTTGTGTGGATTGAAGTATTATACTTGGCAGAGTTACTAATTGGAATTTAGATATATTGAGATCAATTGAGCATGTGCATTTGACAGATAAATTCTTTCCTTAGCAGGTTCATTGTTTTGAAAGTAAACTTTAGTTACTGTAGCATTAAGATTGCTGTAGAGACTGGTAATTACTTTAAGAGATTGCTGTAGTCAGGATTTCTTTGAGAGATTAGGGCTGCTTCAAAGATTACTGTAGTTACCTCTTGCTATAGGTTGCTGTAGGCAAATTGATTTATGTTTCTTTATAACAGATTTAGGAGTCCTTAGTATAGATCATCCAGGATAGCAATAGTTGCATCTATTTCATTGCTTTGTTTGAAGTAGATTAGCATTTCTGTCAGCACGAGCATTAAAACTGCCTTGCCCGCACATATAGTGTAGCAGCTCAAAGTCTACGATTCTCTGGATAAATTAAATTGAGGTGAATTAAGTAACATTAATTTTAACCAACACACACATCAAGATATGCCTGATATTGTTGGAGAAAGGTTTTACATGTTGCTCTCAATCTTTGTAATTCATTCATAGAATTATCCTTTGGTAGTGTGAAAAACTCATCTTCATAAGGTTCAAAGTCATAAGAATAACCCTCATTCCTTATGTAATTGTAATAAGTGTTGCATGATGGCACCTCTTCCTCATACCATTCACAATCTTCTTCATATTGCTCATAAGCATTGTACTCATAGGATTCATCATAGTAGTAATACATGGCTACAAATTATTATTCAATGTATTATATTAATTCACAGGTGCAAGGACCATGCTATGATACCACTCGTAGTGTCCCTTTTTAAGAAATTTGGATAAATTTGAAAAATTGCAATTTTTGGCCAATTCGATCCTTAGACTAGTTATGACTCCCATGCTTCCAAATGGCTCCAAATGCTTCTAAATTGGGTCTGAAGGTATTTGAAATGTATTGTGACATAAAAAGGAGGCTAATGGGTGCTTGGACACTCTCAAAACACTTCTGCAACATTCATTTACAATCAGGGGAAAATAGGGAACTTTACTAGTCAAATCGAGGTTCAAAACCCCCAAGGGTAGTGGTCAAAGATGGATCTCCAAATGTTGTACGACCTTCCCATATTTCAGAAAAGAGACATGGTACTGTTAAAGTACTTCAATGGTATCCCAAATACATCATCAATCAGTTTCTAAAGGCTTATGCAACTCCCATGAATCAGATGTTTGTGGACATGTCTTCACATAGGGGGGAAATGCTAGTAAACTTCATCACTTGCTATGAAATTCGAGATTTATGTTGCAAAAACTTATGAAATGTATATGAAAATTCTTCAAGACATTAATGACTCTCCATAAATCATAAAAAATAATACAGATGAACTGATACAAGTCGAAATAAAGCAACTTCAAGCTCTCACAACAAGATGTAGGGAAAATGGCACCATTTATGCATTGTTAGGTATTTTTAGATAGTTCCACTTGGTATTTCGACCTTAGAGTCTTATGAGAATTAAATATAGAGTATATATATCAGAATAAAAATAAATGGGTCCATAAGAGCTCCCCAAAAGAGAACAACATCTCACCAAGTGCGTCCTTCCTCCAAGAGCCAAAATATGAAGAGAAAAGTGAGAAAGGTTGTGGAAACAAGTTGAAGAAGAGAATGTCACGAGCTGCCCTGTAGCTTCAACCTGCAACAAATGACTCAATTTTATCTCCAAATTAAAGGTCTGAATGGCCTCTCCAATTTCCAATTAGGATGGGAATCTTTCACCCTCGAAATTGGTACCAAGGCAAGTAGAGTAAACACTCCACAAGCATGGACAAGCTATGCTCTCCAATATGCAAAATGAGAAATGATCAAAATCCACTCTCCTTATTTATTCTTGACTTTTATAAACTCCAAAGACCTCCTTAGCTCGAATTCCATCCATGAGCTTCATGCCAACTCGAATTGGGAAGAGATTCCAATGTGTGCCACTTGTCCCTCCATTCCTAGCCTCCTCCTTCACTCAATTCGAATGGATGACTCTTTGGCTACCCTAAATCCCTTGTGCACCCTCTTGGAGGCTATTTTTAGCCCTTATATGTCATATATGTCATATGTCATCAATCAGGTTTGATTTGTGTCATAGGTGTCATAGCATATTCATCATTGTTGTCATAGAAGCTAGGGAATCTAGCCCAAGTGTCTCAATTTCTCTCAAATGCCTCTTCCTCTTCCATGGGAGTTACTCTTCCACTCCAATTCAAACTTCATTGAGTCATGCCAAGTATATTGACCTTCCAACTCCTCAATAACATTAGACTCCACCTTGGATTTGAATGGGTGAGAATAGGATGCCATGTGGCACGAGGAATCTAGCTTTGTGTGGGTCCCACACCACCAATGTGTCTCCATGACCAAGTGCCACCTTATTTTCCTGTCATAAATATTTATTTAACCCCTTTTAATATATTTATGTCAATCTAATGTCCATTTGGGGTTTATTAGCTCCCTAATTCAAAATCCCAACGTTTCCACCCCAACCTATGAAACTAGTGGATTGGTGGAATTCCTCTTAGATTTATTTGAATGGGGACATTATACAACAACCCAAAAAATTATTGCATGTTGGGTGTTTCTTGCCTTCTATATTTAAAGAATGTGTCGAAGCAGTGAAGAAGTGCCACCCATTTCAATGTTCACTAGGAATATGTGCACACATTCTACTCCACTATATCTTGTCATCGTTGTCAAGCCCTTCACAAAATGGGGGGTAGATTTCACAACCTGTAACCCAACATCATCAAAAGGTCATAAGTATATCATTGTGGCTATGGACTACTTTACCAAGTGGGACGAAACCATGCCTACCTTTACATGCGATGGTGAAATAGTTGCACTCTTCATATTTAATCAGATCATAGCTAGATTTAGTATTCCCAAAGATATTGTCGTTGATAATGGCAATCATTTTCAGAATAAAATGATGATAGAACTAGCCACCAAGCTTGGATTACAACAAGCTTTCTCATCACAATACTATCTACAATCAAATAGATAAGTAGAGGTTGTCAGTAAGTCCTTGAAAAGCACGTTGTAATGGATGGTGAGTAGGAACAAGAAGAATTGGCATATCATGCTATATCCAACACTTTTGGCATATCAAAATTCGGTCAAAACTTCCACAAGGTTTACCCCATTCTAGCATGTACATGGAGTCAAAGTTGTGTTACCAATTGAGTGTGAAATTCCTTTGTTAAAGATAGCCATCGAGCTCATTCTTGACACTAGCTAGTTAGAAGAACACTAAGTTTGCTTAGAACAACTAGATGAACATAGAAGGTTCGTGGCTACTGCAAATGAGGCCAACAAAAAACACATCAAGTCTCGATATGATAAATCAGTTCGTCCCCATGCCTTCTTTGAAGGAGGCAAGGTACTTGTTTATGACCAAGATCATGATGAACTAGTGTCAAGTAAATTTAACTTTATGTGGCTCGATCCTTACATTATGAGAGGAGTCTTGAACAAAGAATCCTATGAGTTAGAATATTTTGAAGGTAATGTGTTGAATGCACCTAGAAATGGGATTTAATTGAAGAGGTATTATGCCTAGGAAACAACTCCTGAGAAATGCCTTGAACTAGTTGTATTATAAGTAGTTAGATTGTTTTTCCTGTACTATTATTTTTTCCTTTAGCCGTCACTCATCGTGCTTTGTGCTCAATTGGAAGATGACAGAAGAAACACATGTATGCATTGCTTATGTGGATGGTGCTAGCCTCCATACTCAAACACTTGCTTACACTCCTTGGGTGATTTACTTGCCTATAGGTCAACTAGTAAGTTTAGGGGGAGTATGCTTTGGATTGACGACTAACAATATTGTCGTATATGGTGTAGTTATTGAACTCTTGTTGGATTCCATGTTGCATGGAATAGAGAGTTTGGTAGTCCACTTGGAATTCCAATTGGCAGTATCGCAACTTAATGGCTTATATTGTGTATGTGACCCTAGTCTTTTACGAATACTTCTATGGGTGTAACTTCTCGAAAGATATTTTGAATTCATTTCATACCTACTTGTTTTGAGGATATTTAATTTGTTATCTAATGCATTATCCAATTATGTGTTAGATTTTCATTCGACATATCAATAATCAAGTATATAAGGTACACAAGTGAGCAAACATTTGTATATAAAAGAGCAATCGATCATTTCCATTAAGTTCCATAAGTATAGGATGTACATCAAGTTCAAAATACAAAAATGAGAATCCATATAACTTTAGAGTCATATAAAAAAAAGAGGGCTCTAAGGCCTCTACACAAAATATGTCATCAAGCTAGAACTATGCATCTAGTGCTACATGCACACTACGGTATGTGGTCACTAATGAGGCAACTTGATGAAGAATCTAGAGCCAAACACTTAGGACCCCCACAAACCGCCTCTACATCCGCTCTGGAAAGTCCTCCACATGATCCATAGGCACTTGATTGGTCAAACCTTCTAGGTTCCTCTCGAGGTTCTCAAGCACTCTATATGCCTCGATATCATCTAACCATTCTTCCCCCTCACGATGTCTCCTCCTATGATGTGGACCAACAAGACAAACTGAACCACGATTTGGATCATGAAAACATCTTGTTAGAAAGATTCTCATAAAAATATATATATACCTCTCCATAAAACAATAAAAATTAAACATCATTAAAACAAAAAAATTCTTACCTGTATTCCCCCAGTGCACATCTGGAGGGAGTGGCAACTTAGAGTTATGGTGAAAATCCATAAGCTCATAGAGGTAGTTGTCAATGGCTATAACCTGGGCCCACCACCAATTAAATAACTCATCGTTGAAGGCATGGAGGACCCATTATGCTCCAAGCCTTCTCATAAAATCCCCCCATACACTCATGCATGGATCCCGAGGATCGTATGGGGGCATGCTAGCATGAGGGCGCATAGCCATAACTCTCTCCGTAAAGAATGAGACTAAGAGACTTCCATACCCAAACAATTTGAGGCCACCTATCTTACATCGAGTCAATTGAGGTTTAAGATTTCCTAATAGAGTCGAACAAGAATCATATGATGTGGGCCAGAGAGACTCAACTACATAATACATATATGTACAAGAAGCAAGGTGAGGTGAAGCCAAGTCGACCACCTTCACTATGGTGAGAACTATGATCTTGAGACCAAGATCGATAATCCTCTCAACCGGTATTAGTAGCCAATCTTCTGCGCATCAACACTACAAAATGTGTCAACATAGTCTTGTATCGTATATCCTCCTCGAGGACCTTCTTTGAGGTTGACAACCTCACCACGACGAGACAAAATAGTAAGACAATATATATCCTCTATCTCAATAGTGAGGACACGTCCATCAATGACAAATGCTTCTCTATTGACATTCCAATACTGTATCAACATGTTCAGTAGATGTGGTTGAGCTCGCATGCCCTCACATAAAAAAAATTCAATAAACCACATTTGCGAAGGGCCCCTAATGTGCTTGATTAGCCACAACTTGACGATCCACCAATTCATGATCCATCTCCCTCCATTGAACAACCATGAGGAACCTTGCATAAACAAAAGCATATAGCATATACGTGCCTTGCCTTGTGAACATAAGCATATAGGGAAAAGTGTATGTGACTAGTAGTCAAATTAGGGGTGTATGTATGCGCCTCGTTCGACTCCTAAGCACGTACGCGCATAACTAGATTTTGAACAAAAAATGTACACCCATAAAAGCATCAAAATTCAAATTTAATACATGAAAATGAAAGTAGAAGGACTAATTGAATACCTAGTAGTGATGATTGTGGATTCCGACCAACAATGCTCCCGCAATCCAAGTTGGAAACTTTAAGGTGACTTTGGTAAATTTCGATAAATTTGTGGAGTTAAAATTAATTTCAGCAAAAAAACCAACTTTTTCACATCTTTTAAACTTTCTAACACAATTTATTTGCCATAAGTGGCTAAAAAACTTTAAAATTTTATTTTAGAGGGAACTTGGATTAATGGTGCTACTTTAGAATCACTTTTTGGCTTTGTAAAGTATGGCTTTATGCGAAAATCTGTCCAAGATAACCTAATTATGTGGTGTTGAAGGTAATTTTGTTTTTAACTGGCATATAGAGTAGGTCCACTCCATTTCCACATATTCATGATCAACTTTTTGAAACATCATAAGCCTTAGGATCCACATTCATTAAATTACGACATTAACCCTCCATAATTAAACGTCATAATTAATGAATTAGAGCCTACCTAACATATGGGTACCCTAGATAGATCCCCTTTTATTCATCTAGTGCCCATGCTGAAGATATTTATTAGTCTCGAGAGTATCTTCAACCCTGTCGTGACTATATGTTGAATCCATGTTTTATCTTCTTCGTGATCTTTCTGGCCATTCCTTATAGGGAATCCCACAATTTTGTTTCAATTTGTTGTTGCATTGCATACCGTTGCTTACATTAATAAGTCTAATACACATTATTGTTTTCCATTTATCGTTCACTGCTCATGCATTCTCATTAGCTGTAAGCTCATGCATCTATTGTAACTACTCCTTGAAACCATCACCAGAGGACTGTATGAGTGTTCACTTTCTACACATCCATTTTTTGCAATTTGGGTTTTGCATAGGTATGTTCCATGCACTTGAAGCTTAATTGCATGCCATGTGACACTCGTCTCCTCCACTGTAATGTAACATTCTTTTATTCTTTTTTCAGGCTTTATAATATGAAAAAGACACAAAACAATGAAATATTTATAAAAAAGAGGGAGGGGGAAATAATTATGATCTTATATGAACACCCTGACCAACATAGTCATGTCGCCTTTGAACAAAGCATTTGTGTTGTGTCTATCTTCACAATTAGGTGGTAGAGCTGGTCATAGAAACTGAACCATGATTTGAGTCTTATAACTCCTCTAGTTAGTTACTCTTCCAATCACCACGGGGGAGTTTTCATTGCTTCATGCATTGTTGACTATATATCATTGTATTATCCATGGGTTGATGCTCAAGTCACATATTGTGTTGCGTTTTTGTTCATAGGAAGTTTTAGCTTGAGTCAACCATTCCTCATATTCCCCAACTTTGCATGTTGGCCTTCCCTATCATAATTTTTTCTCATTATTATCTCATCCAATATTTGGACTCATGCTAGTGTAGAAGGTCTCCACTGACTTCTTACTGGTGGTTCACTTCTCATTGACTACGACGCATTGCTCTGAAGAGTTGACCTGGAGTCTCAACACCTTGGCCATGTTTTCATCATCGACATGTAACCTTGGACTCAATAGATGACAACACATCATTGTTCACTAATTGAGTGGTTTTCCATTATGTTTGACAACAAGACCTCCATTCACATTTTGGGATTCATGCTATACCCTGGGTTTCATTTTCATCATAGGTGGAATCCCTTACCTCTGTCAATAACTTTCATCATTGGATGTTGCTCAGAGGGTCCCTTTCGTGTGATGTTCATATTTGGTACATGCCAAAGACGTACTTGGTGGTACGTTCCTGCAAACACTTTGTTCTAGACCTTTCCAAAAAATAAGTTATTTACTGATATTTGCTCGTGTTGGTTGATGGGGGGAGCCTCAATGCCTCCCTTCCAACCTATCACTTTCCATCGACATCATCTCATTTTGCTCTGGGAATGAGGTTTATATATTTTAATACCTTGGGACTTGCAATCATCAGTGGCAGGTTTCCTCATTATCGATAGTGTAAATTCATCAAGGTCCCCTCATTGATCAATTTTGCAAGTGTTCGATGTTAGCTCACCTATTCACACTTGCTAGGATGTACTAAGTACCTTGACTCTCATTATCATCATCGATGGGTTGTCTCACATTTGTTAATGGTTAACATTAATGATCGATAATCAAACAATGCTCCCCATGTACGACCTCAACTCAATCATTCACATGGTAAGAACATGTACATATTGGTGGTTTCGATGGAAGACCTCGAGCTCTAGTGGCATCCTCACATTTTCTATTTCCTGATCTGTGCAAGATCATACCATGCCTCATATGACATTAGTACCACATAGAGAACCAACTTATACTTAGTTCTAGTTGTTCTCCTATTTATATACTAAGACATATATCCATTGGGTATATATTTGTGTCTAGGATCTACTGTGACATGGATCCACTGTGTATCTTTTTCATGGCCATGTTTCAACATTTCCATTCATATTGCATGCATGATCCACAATGTATTTGGTTTGTTGGACATGTTCCTTTTCACATTAGCATGGGTATACCTGCCTCGGGAAGAGAATGTTACGATCCTTGGTTTTCAATTGCAGGTATCTCTCCTTATCTAGTCTTGGTTAATCCTACCCAGGTCCACTGATTAAGATCCCAATTCACTATAATGCATTTCAACTATCTGATTCTCCTCTAACCTCATACATTAGGGGGCATTTGTTATAGCATTTTATTACTCATCGATGCTAAACCCCCCCTACATTCCCCTTACACATCAAAGTGTGAGAAAAATCCTTCAAAAAACTCATTTTTGGCTTATGTACATTTGTTGTCAGTTAGCAATAAGAGTATATGCGCGTTTCCCTTGAGCAACATGCATACATATCTCAAGATTTGAAAAAATAAAAACATGTATGATTCCACGTGTGGTTAGGGTGGTTGAAAGTCATTATGACAACTTTCTGGTCCACATAGACTCAGTTATACTAGAATATACTCCCTAAACCATTTATCTCAAAGTATAAAGACAAGTCTTAAAGCGAAGGAAATGAACTATATTCTAAGAAAGTAATTACATACTGAGTTGCCTCAGGGTTTTTATAGCATCCTTCCCCTCAGTTTCCCATATATGTTGAGTTCTCCTTTCTTCCTAGAGTGTGTGGGGATAATCCTATTTGATCCCTTTTACTCTTAGTTTGAGGAATATTGTGGAAGAAGATCTATTAGTGGCCAAGGCACAAAGAATCTAGATTGGTGACGGAGGCACTGCATTGAAGATTCAGGTATATCTTACTTTTATAATTGTCTTTTGATTAATATATGAGATCGCTCTTCTTTCCCTCACCTAGAACATTTATGTTTATGATATGGTTTGTTTGCATATGATGTTTTGTGGATTGAATCTATGCAAGTCAATTTATTTTGTTTAACCAAGAATTCAATAGTCGCTTTTATCATTACTTTCCAATAATCAAAGGCATTTGAGAAGGGTTTTAGTTGTCTTGTGTGTAGGTACATGAGAGTTCCATGATTGGTCAAAAGATAAGCCTTGGAGCCATAAGCCTTGGAGCCATCTGCTTATGAAGTTTTCAACCATTAGGATTCGAGTGAGTACATCTTTCTATCTCTTTGAATTCAAGTTTGGTTGACTAAAAAGGAACTTAGAATAGGATCTTCCCTCGATTTGTTAACAACCAAGTTTTTTCATGTAACAAGAAAGATAATGATAGTGAGGTGTTGAGTACATATCAAAACTAATGACCTAGATCATGTAAATATGTCTAATTTTAATTTCAATTTACTTTAATTGATATACCGTATTAATTGTTAAAATTTTAAATTTAAAAAGAACAAATAAAATGACTCGATAGCGGGAGTGTTTTGTTTTTGGCCATCCTCGTATTGCTATACAAATGTGTGATTCAGTACAACATACAAATATAAATAAATTACAATAAACGGTGGCCTTGTGTGGTGCTCATTTAGGCGTGGATAGGGTATGAATGCGAGGGAGGCTGAGCATTTTATTACTCAGCCTGCCTCTTTTGCTATGGACTAATTATCGACCTGTCTAGTCTGCTGAACTTTGGCAAGGCCATCATGGTCTCTGCTAGAATAATCAGTCTTCCACATACATTCTACGACAACCCATATCCAAATACTACTATCAATATCAATACCAGATCAAATTTTTATCACTGGGCATGGAAATCCAGAAGAAGATTAACACTAAGTCCTTTCACAATTATTTCAATTCCAGTAAAACACACATACAGCAAATGCCCGCGAAAGCTTTGTACAGCCATAGCAGTTTACACAGAAAACCCTTCTCTGAATTCCAACTCCTCAAAGAGAAGAGCTTCTGACTCAACAAAGACAGACCCAATTGCTTCTTTCAATGAAAGGCTGAAAAAAGAGAACAGATTTAGCAAGAGTGCACAGAGAGAAGCCCTGGCTCCCGAAGAAACAGAACGATATATAAAGCTCGTGAGAGAACAACAGCAAAAGGGTCTGCAGAAGCTGAAACAAGGAGAGCTGAAAGGGAATAATAACAACAATGCATCATATGCAATTGATCCCGAGACTCTGGTTCCTGGAGATTATGTTGTGCACAAGAAAGTTGGCATTGGACGCTTCGTTGGTATTAGATATGATACTGCCAATACTTCCAATGGTTCTTCGGATGCTGCCAAGTATGTTTATATTGAATATGCTGATGGAATGGCCAAGCTCCCTGCCAGGCAGGCTCACAGGCTGCTGTACCGCTATGATTCGTGAGTATTTGCTTTCATGCTGTATTTTCTTCATTACTTCCAATAAGAAATTCATGCACAGAAATTAAAAATTGCATTCGCATGAGATAATATGCACAAAGAATAGAGCATTTCTGGGAAGCAAAACCTTCAACAAAGCCTCATGTCTCATCTCTATTTTAAATATGTACAAAACACATAATTGTACATTGACACTGAGGTTACAACTTAAATTTAAAACTAACTATGTATGGATGGATTTTAACCAAATTGCAAAACTGCCGAACTGGGGCATTTGGAAAGGTATCTATGTCATTGGTAAAAATTCAAACCATGGAGCTGTATGTAGAGTTATAGTTATGCACAGGCAGCGCAGGAAATTGAACTCAATACTAATTCCAGTGGATATGGGTCTTTTACGAAATGCCAGACTTACGCATTCAGTAAGGTTACGGAGCCGTTGTCGGATTATTATCAGGCACCACTACCTGGAACTTGGAAGCACCTGTTGCAAATCGATAGTTACCATGTTTGAAAAGTTTGCTAGGTTTATGAGGGGAGGCTGGGAAAGGGTCCGGATTTCAAAACAAAAGTTCTAAAGGTTTTGAACTGAAAATTATACAAATTACTTAAAATTTCAATTGTTCACAGAAAAATACATAAAACCACCTAAATTAGTAAATCTAAAAGTGGCATGTCTCAATAACACAAACATTATCTATAGTTCAGAGCAAGGCTGTTGGGAGCAGGGAGTGAGAGAGGGAAGCTAAATTTTCAAAAGCTTCTAGGAGCGGAGTATTTTGGGAGCATTTTTTTATATAATACGTATTTTAATATATTTTGATGCATATATATTAAAAAAACATGCATAATGCCAAATTAGCTGTAGAAAATATGAGAACATAAATCTAACCATTTAGTATACAGATAACATCAATCATCTAATAGATATGACTTTAATAATGTCATCAAATGATCAATCATTAATCACATCAACCTTCAAGTTTCAACATATAACATTTGCCATCAACAGACTTTAACAGATAACATCAACTGCGAAATGAAGCAGAGCATCATATTCATTACCAAAGAGTTGTAAGATGAAATCAACAATTTAAATCCTTAAAGGTCGGTTCAAACTTCAAAGTTAAAACTTAAACTATCATATAATGTTACCAAAATAGTCCATAATAAATATTAAAGACAAAGTGCTATGAGCTATCTACTAAGTTTTCCTCTTGGCACAAGAAATTTCCATTTTCTTTACTTGTGATCTAGGAATAGGAGTAGGATCAACTGGAAGTGTTTGTGGAAGATGAGCAATAGCTGCATGCCCCCCACAATGTTGGATGCTGTGAAGCTAAAGGCAAAGCTCTTGCATCTAGAAATCCGCTGGTGGTTGGGGGTGGCATCTCCATTGTAAGAATCTGATCACCATCATGATCACCCAATTGTTCAGCCTTTGAGCGCTCTAAAGCTATGGCTCCATCCTCCAAATTAGCCTCATTTGGATTGTTGTCCCAAGTCAAATATGTTCTATCATTCTTGGCCACATCACAATAATGGGACACCAACCTCAAGTTACAGTGCGCATAAACCAAGCTTTCTGATTGATCTACATTCAAGCTGTTTCTCTTCATGTTGTGGATGAAATTGTAAGTGCTCCAACACCTCTTTGGATAAGAAGTGTTAAAAACTTGTGAAAGCATCGTCACTGCCAATTTATGCAGATATGTAGTATGGGAGTCATACATGTTCCACCTTTCGATAGAACCCAACCTAACTTGTTCTTTGGTTGCAAGCAGGTTACCAAAGACTCCATGTTCACTAATGCATTTGCTCAATTGGCTTTGTACTTGGGCACGCTCCTGTTCGTCAGGGACCAACTTGTCTAATGCAAGCATATACCCATTTTGCACCTTTGGATCTATGTGTTTTTTTTTTTGACTCCACCATTAGGTGTTGGTTGGGCCAACCAAGATGGAGAATTATATTTTGGTGTAAGGACATATGCTAGGGTATGGAGTGGAACATTCAGATTATCCCACCTTTTGACCACATGTTTATGAATATGATCATACAAGATCACATTTCTTTGCTCAACAATGTCTTTGATTTGTCCTAGCATGCTATCAATTTGCTCCTACACCTCCCCAATCTCTGGCTGATTTGTATCTGCAAATTGAATCAAACTATAAATAGGCTTGGTGAACTATAGAATGTACCTAACCTGTTCCCAAAACTGACCATCAAGAATAGTGTCCTTCACCTCCTTAAAGTCATGTCTATCAGATGTGCTTGCAACCCTATCTTTCAAATCTCGCCATGAATCGCTTGAGACCATACCTAAGTTGCACAAAACGTGGAAACGTTTACAAGTTTCGGAAACGGGAACGCTTGGAAACGTGACCCCCCCAAAATGGGTACGTCGGGGGAAACACGGTATATATAATTTTATATATAGTTTTTTTAATCACACATTATCTCACAATAAAATATGAATGAGAGGTTAATTTGTAGGTAGGTTTGAAAATGATTTAGAGGTCAATTTGTTTTCATTTTCCATAAATTGGGGTTTTTTAGATTTCCTATGGGTTCCAAGCTGCTCATGGACCCTTGGAGGTTTCCTAGAAGTTTTGGAGAAGTTTTCGAGTTTCTGCGAGTTTCCGGTACTGGTACGTGGGCATTTTAGGAGTTTCGTGCAACATAGGACCATACTAGTCAATGCCTCCCTTACATTCAAAAGTCGCATGAAGGTGAGGTAATAGCTAGCAAATCTAGTCTTTGCAATCTTAAGTAGCTCCAACCTAGAGTGATTGCAAAAAATCTGGTTTGCCATGCTATGATTAGTAATAAATTTTATCATTTTCTTCCCTCTCTTGTACAAGGTCAAGGAACCAATCCATCTAGAGTTAGGGTCCTTCATTTTAATAATATCTTCCATCAAAGGGTTCAATGTGTGAACCAAACATCCTGACCAAAACATGGTAGGGGGCATATCCTCAATGATTACTCCTGCTGCCTTACAATTAACAACATTACCAGTAATGATCTGAATGACATTGTATGGCCTAATATCTTGAATGGTTTTAAGTAAAGGTTCTGCAATATTAATACTAGTTTTGCAGCGATCTGAGTAGTCATGGGATGAAAGGAAGACCGCACCACCAACAGACACACCAAAAATATTTATCAATGGCCTACCTTTAACATTTGTCCAACCATCAGATACGATGGATACCCCATAGTTAGTTCAATAATTTGTAAACTTTCCAAGAGCATTATGGATTTTGGCTCTTTCCATGTCAAGTCCCAAGATTCTAGCTTTGTCATACCCAGGGCTCCTGTATACTTTAGGGGCTCAATTCATAGCTTGTACCATTTCATGCCAATAGGGTGAGTGAAGAACATTGAATGGTACACCACATGCATAGAGAAACCTGTAAATTTTTGAATCCACATCATACCCGCAATCTTGGTCAAGGAAATCTGATATTGTTCTATGCATGTGCGAGAATCCACTACTATGGGGTGATGGGGATCGACTACCAAACATACTATGTGAGCCTGAGACCTCAGATTCAACCCTTGCTTTTTTTGGATTTGTTTTGTACGACCTCTTCTTCCATCTTGTATTTGTTTCTCTCTTTCCCTGGCACTTTGTCATAGGTTTTGACTCCAATAGTCTTACCTTCATCCCATGACATAATCCCACATAGATGCTTTCTCACACGGGTATATGAACTAGTTTAAGTTTTAGTACAATGGGGGCACATAAACTTTCTGGTTCCACCCTCTTTCCCTCCCCCAAGCCTTTTCACATACTTCCACAAAGGTGTTGTGTCTTTGTGTTTTTGTCCCTCATCACCATCAACTTCATTATCATCATCCCCTTCCATTTCTTCTTCCTCTCCATGGTATGTGCCACTCCGTATTTCTTTCTCCTCATCACTAGTATTTCAACTTCCTAACAACACCATCATAATCAGAAGTGAACCAAATGAAAACCCACATACCTATCATGCTTCTTAACTCAAGATGAGAAGAACTTGCTGCCCGCAATAGAATGATGGAGAAGGAGAAATGGGAAAGAGTGGAAGAGAACATTCAAGATTTAAAATTTTAACATATTGGAAAAAAAATTAAAAACAAACAAAAAGTGGGATTTAGAGCCTACCTCTTTAGCTCTCCAATGGTGGTTGAATATATCTATGGTAGCCTTCAATCTCCCTTCCAAGCTGTCACAAATAACAGTCTTCAATCTCCTTTCCAAGGTCTCAAAAATTTGCTCACAAACAAATAACAAACCCACTCAAAACCCTAGCAAGAGGAATGAAATGAGTGAAATGAGAAATAGTATGAGTGCAAATGGAGTGTGTGAGTGTTTTAATCTCCTAAAAGAACACTATCCATGCCTAAAAAATAAAATGGAACCATGTTTTGGTTCCAAAATATGAAAAAAGGAAAAAAAATCACCCCCACGTGGAATCTCTAGTGAGCATTGGGGGAGCGTTTTTTCTGTTGATTTTTCCTGAGCAGCATTGAGTGCCATTCTTTGGGAGAATGGAGGCACCTGGCCAGTTACCAGGATATTGACCGAGTCTGGGACTGGGAACTCAGCCCGGGGCTGAGAGCCATTCTCTGGGAGAATGGAGGCACCTGGTCAGTTACCAGGATATTGACCGAGTCTGGGACTGGGAACTCAGCTTGGGGCTGAGAGCCATTCTCTGGGAGAATGGAGGCACTTGGTCAGTTACCAGGATATTGATCCAATCTGGGACTGGAAGCTCAGCCTGGGGCTGAGAGCCATTCTCTGGGAGAATGGAGGCACCTGGTCAGTTACCGGGATTTCACTGTAAGCCCTAGACCGGGTCTGGGCAAGTGGTGTACTCCTCCACTTGGTCTTGGTGGCAACAGGAGGGTGAAGTAAAGCAATTAATTTATCTCCTTATGATGATGTACTTGGAGTGGACATGAAGACCTTGAAGAACACCTGGATGATTTGTTGAAGAACCATGGAACCCAAGCACCACTTGGCTTGATCCATGTGCCCACAAAGTGAAGAAAATAAAATAATATATATGAAAAGCCATAGGTCGGCTCATTATTGAAAAAAAAAAATAAAAAATTTAATTTATATAAGGACAGGTCGGCTTCATTGTATGAATTTTTTGCCATTCGACTTTCTATAAATAAAGAGGAAGAATCTCTCATTATGATTATCGATTTTTGAAGTATCCTCTCTGCTCAGTTCGTGGACTTTTTCTGTTTGATCAGCTCGTGTGTGGGTTTTATCTTTTGTTGGGTTTTACTCCTGCTGGGTTTTACTTTCTACTGGGTTCTACTCTTTGGAGGAGTGAAAGCCCTAACTTATTTAAAGATTACCCTAACTTAGCTAGGGTATTGCTGAATCCTACTTGGAAGTTTTTGCATTATACTTCAGCCCTGCTAGGGCCCTCCACTGAGCACCCGAGTTCTGCTAGGGCTCTTTTGAAGTCTTCTCTCTAAATCGGCAGCCCTGTTAGGGCACCCACAAGCTACAGCAGGTCACGGCAGTCCTAGAGAGAGCTTGAACAGGTATTGGCAGCCCTGGAAAAGGTGTGGACAGATCATAACACCCTCAGTAGGGTATACACCAGAAATTAGTAATGAAAAGGCAGATGGTATGAAGGCAGTTCGATGACAGAACAAACTTATACAGGAAGCTTACCTTCATCAATGTTCTTCTTGGCAAATAAAACAAATTCTGAATTGTTGAAAAGGCTTGTTCTCAGCCTGTTGTAAAACTCAGTCATCTCATTCAGGAGATAAATTATTAATATTGCTTTGGGGTTTTTGTCCTTGAAAGGTTTCCCCGTGAAAAATACTGTGTTCAATTTTTAGATGTGTATTTACTGCTAGCTATCTCTGCACTATCTTTATTTACAGTCTGTTACTGCTATCAAATTTTACAAAATTTTAACATTTTCCCCCTCGGGAACAACCAGGTAACGTTGAGGAAGCGCTCATGGAGCAACACCCCTTGGTTTCTCCCTAAAAAGTCAGGGAGCGAGCTCAATGAAATTTCTCCCAGAAGGGAGCAATCAGGAAGCAAAATTGGATACGTGGCATGTTGTACAAGTTCATTATTGGGAAGAGGCCAACAACAACAAGCTTTTGAAAATTCAAATTTTGGTTAGACTTGATGAAGGCGGTAGTGAGCAGACTCAATGAAGGTAATGTGAATGTTATCAACCTTTGAAGAAGTTATATGTACTAAAGAAGAAATTGTAACTTGAAGGTTGGTGCCGCTCAAACAAAGAGATTGGTGGGGATTGGTGTCTCCAGTAGATTGGTGTCTACGAAGATCTGTAAGAGTAGGTTGGTGGCTACCAGGGTTTGTACCCATGAGGATTGGTGTCTCCAGTAGGTTGGTGCCTACAAAGAATTATATAGAGAAGTTTTGTGGTTTTCTCCCGATGGGGTTTCCACATAAATCTTGTGTTCCATGTTTTGAAGTTAATGGATCCCATAAGTGATTGTGTTATTATGGTTGATGAATGTTTGAAAAGTAAATAAAATTGTCTTATATTGATTCACCCCCCCTCTTAGTATAAGTGTGTGCTCAACATAGATTTTGGTTGCTTCGAAAATGTTTTCACCTAGCTAGGGGAGCATTTCATGTGATGTAGGGGGCTTGTGGTTTCCTAGCCCCTTTGTTGTATTTTGGTTAACTTACATTTGGAGAGATTAGGTTGGGTGTATGCTTGCATTGGAATCGATGCTAGGAGGCATACTTCTCGATGTGGTAGTTGGCTCATGTGGTGTATTTGTCATCTTGTAGAAGGCCGCATTTGTTGAGGAGGATGGGCACTTGGTATGTGTGGAGGAACCACTTTAGAGGAGGGCGTTAGGCGCTTGTTCCTAGGAGTATGTAACCACCTCACACATAGTTTGAGGAGGAATGCTTGAGTCGAGGAGCCATTGATTGGAGTGCACGCCATCTTGGAGGAGTACTTGACATGTGGACACTTAGATTGGAGGGTGGACCACCTTGGGGGTTGAAAACCCTAGTGACATGTGGACACCTTGCTTTGAGGAGTGCTTCACTTGGGGCTTTGTTGTTTACTTAGCCCATGGTTTACTTGGGGACTTAATCCATCTATTATTGTTGGCCTCTTTTACCTAATCAGGGAGGATAGTGTTTTTGTTATCAATTGTGTTGTGCCTTAGAGTTGTGATAGTTGGTGTGATGTTAGCAATTGGAGAATTTTGGAAGAACAATTATTTACTCTTGTAACAAGAATAGTGCTTATGAGAGGCATGTCCTGGGGTTCCTTGGCTTGTGTGATGCAAGAGAAGAGTAAAGCTTGTGAAATGCAATTGTGGATCTAAGGGTTGGACAGTTGATATGGTGCTAGCTTGTTGTTGGGCTCCTAGAGAGACTAGTATAGCTTGGTGGGATGCCTTGCTAGATCTTGTTGTTGTTGGTTAGGGTTTGCAGTAATTGCGGATGCCCTATCTAGGGTTTGGGAAGCTTTGGAGAAGTCATTGCTAGGGATAAAGCAGAAGGACTTGATGTACCAGCTTTGGCAAAGTTGAGGTATTGTAGTTTATCTTCATATTATGATAATAAGTTGTGCCATTGCTGTTCTAAATTCTCTTATTGTAGACCTGATTTTCAGATTTGGTTTCATGTGTTTTCGCCAAGTTTCATGGCTGTTTTGATGTGTTGATTTACTGGGACAGCAAGGCTGAAATGTTGAGTCATTTCGCATACCTTACATAAAACTTCAGATTTGAAATGTGCTGTTATCCTTCCACTGTTAATGAATGTGATTGTCAGATCTGCATATTTGACTAGACCATGCGCTAAGAGTTATATTGATCACGTGTCAAAGTATTTTGCGGTGTGTATCTACTTGAACCTGCCTAGACTAGTGGTGGACAGATTTGAGATATTTGTGGGTGTATTTTTGAATATTTTAGATAAATCTAAGGCTTAAAGTTATATTTGATAACTTCGAGACCTCATTGAAGTTAGGTGAAATTTCTGAATGGAGTAAAGTGTAAATCAAGGATTGACAATGTCCCTATTAGGGGTGCATTCGCTTCAGATCAACAGAGAGCATGCTTTGGAAACACTCCCAGGCGGAAGTGTTTTCTGGAATGCGATCCCAAGTGCTTGACCATGCTCTCAGCTGCTTCTGCTCCCTTCATGCTCCCGACCGTGTTGACTCCGCTCCCTTCATGCTCCCTCCACACTTCCTTGGTGCTCTCTAACATGCTCCCACCATGCTCCTTCCACACTCCTTGTACACCCCACACGAAGCTGGCATGTGAAAATGAAAAATTAGTCTTTTTTCTTTTTGTTTTGGCCAATGAAAGGTGTATGGGTAGGTCCCACAGGTCAGGGTAAAGACACCCATGCAAAATAAACCTTCTCCATCACTCTTTTCATTCATCTTTGAGTTGGGTATATTTTGTTTGGAGTTGGCAGCTTGGTTTGCTTGTTGTTTTTTGAGGACTACAAATTTGTGAGACCTTGGATGAGAGTGAAAGTTGCCTCACATTTTAGGACAGTTTTTCTTCTTGAATTGACTTGTACTTTTGTTTTTATTGCTGGAACCAACTTTCTCAACACAATATATGAGCTGCCCCCACTGCCCCCCCCTCTACACTCTTTCCCACATCCTCACCCTCTTCCCCTCCCCAATAGTAGTTACCCCCTGCTATGCATTCTTCCTTTACCATTCATCGTTGTGGGCTCACTAGATTTTCCCCCAAAAAGACAGGAAATGCCCACAACAACTCATATTGTGCGTGCGGCACAAATGCAACAAATAGGAACAATAATTGGAGACATGGGTAATGGTAACCTAGCTGCATTGCAATTGATGGGTAGCACTCAAACAAAACCAGAATTTGGATTGTATGGATTACGGAAGAGATTGGAGCAGTTGGAACTCATGACCTAGAAATTGCAAACAAAAGTTCACATCCTTTCCAATAGGGTTTTAGAGGTAGAGTTACAAAATCTTGTCCTCAAATAGATGGTCCATGATTCCAAACTCAGGAAAACCTCCAATCCCCAGGTGAGCCTCTTCAAGCTGATATTCTAGACCTCAAAAACAAATATGAAGAAATAAGATCCCAACAAATAATATTCAAACAAGAAATTGAAACCCATCTCAATTATGGGCCCAGGTAGATCATGGGAGAGACAAAGCTCCACCTTGGGCAGAGGTAGAGGAAGTTGTACATGTTAAGATAATTGGAGAATTCTCTAGGCCAATGTGGGAAGTTAATTTGAAGGTTCGAGGACTCACACCCCACCTTTGACACCCATAGACCCTATGTAGGCAGGGACTTGTTTTCTCTAGGACACCTTGAGCCTCCCTAACCTCAACCTCGAGAGTGCTTGGTTTACTTCAGATTCCACTGCCCTCTTCCTTAGATTGTAGACTCTAGGCGACTGACTATGAACTATCTGAGCTAATTGAAAATGGGTATTCATTTGGATCTTAGAAAAAACTGTTAATAATCCAACTAACAAAAAAATGTTGATCAACATCCAAATCCAGTATCCTATAAAAACCTTTGTATGAAACCCTATGAATGATTCAATAATGTGTGAATCATAATCTTGCGAAAAATATGAGAAGTAAACCAGGTGAAGTGCTGGTACTGCTCCAAAACCTGAAACTAGATGTCCATCAAATGTGTCTAATAATCATGTAGGTCACAAAGTGAACGAGTCCTCAAATGTCCTCAAATGCCAAAATGTGTAAAACCAACCATCCATACCAATGTCTTGAATCAATCCTTAATCCATCATCAATCACCAAAGTAAAAACCCCAATCCATCATCCTACCTGGAATCCACCATCAATCCTGTCCTGAATCCATCCAATGTAAATCTATCATCCTGAATAAACCATAGTCCGTAAAATCATTGATAGACTTCAAAACTTGAAGTCTGAGATCACCAATATCTTCCCTCCTGTCAACTAAAAGGTGAAAAGTCTTTGGACTTGTAAATAAGCAATGTCAATATACCTCGTCTGAAAGTGGAAAAGGGTAATCATATTGTCTTTGAGCAGAGTTTGGAGACTCGATCTTCAACTCAACAAACTACATCAAGTGGGCCCAGGTCATGCCCTAAATCATCAAATCCGAAGAAACATTCATGTCCATCTGTAGTGGAAACCTCTCTGATCAAGCATGCTTGTACCTGTGTATGAATCCGATGATAAGATCGCTACAACAACTTGGCATCCAAAGTCTAGCGCCAAATACCTAACCATCCATCCAAAATTTACTTCTTTTCTTTGAATCTTTGGTCGCTTCCAACACCTTCATGATAGGTGGTTGGTATTCCCACAAATACTGCATGGAGTAAGGTCAAACCATTGTAATTCACGATGGCCAACTTGGTGACAATGTGAGCACTGTTCAGGTGCTTCATCCAAATTATCAATATCAAATGCTTCATCCTTATTGACATCAACTGCATCATCATCATCATCATCCTTATCCTCCTGTTCCTCATCATGATCCTCAAGTTCAGGTACTTTATCCAACTTATCATCAATAATATGCCTCTGCAAATCATCATCAAGAATGTCAACACTCACAAACTTCACAGGTTTGGAGTAATTAGGATTCAGGAATGTGGAAGAAGTCAAACTCTATCTTGTCATATCCTAAGCCAAATTTATTTCTCTTGAATTGTAACTCTTCCCAAGGTCTGATAATATTGTTGTTATCGTCAAACTTCAACATCTTTTGAGTTATCCTTTATCTGATTAGTGTTGTCATCAAATTCATATCTGTCTCCTTGGTGTCTTCATCAAGTTTCTTTGTGTTGCCGTCAGAAGCACACCTGGGGGGAAACACAACAGAAATCTTTAAGCTGCTCGGTGTGTCCTTGGGGGCAAGTCCTGAGTTAGGTGCTGTCACCTGATCCTGATTCCTCCGTTTAGGCAAACTCCTACGAAGCCAAGAGGGTTAGACCCTAAGAAAGAGTTACTAAGGCTCTTTAAGTTAATTAGTTCTTAAATGAGAAGTAAGTTGTTTTAGGAGTTTTTGAAATGAAACACTGAAGCAAGGTTATTGGAAAAATATGAAATAGTTCAACAACATATAAAGATATAACATTAGCATATAAAGATTTAATCAACAATAATGAATTGGTATTAAGCAAAATAAATGTCTTGTTGCAACTTGGAGATCATTGCCGATGGAGTGAAATAAAATAGTGTTGCTGAAATGTAAAGTGTTTTGCAATTTACTTGGTCAGTTTTAAATTATTAAGATGAGTGGATTAGGGGGAGGGGAATTCTCGATATACCGTGAGGTACTTGGGAATATGTATGGATTTCACGTTATGTGGTTCCACACAAGGACATGTGAGCTAGATGGATTCACGGGGTGATGTGCAACACTACACCAAATGAGGGTGTAGCCTGATGGGGACCTGCGGTCACTTTCTAGTTGATCCTGCTTCCTTTGCAAAATTTGCCCGCAACAAAGTAATTTCGAAACAACATTGGATTTCCGTTATGTTTGGGGGAAGTCACTTTTATTAATGGTGAGTTTTTAGTTAGATGTGAAAAAATTATTAAAGCACACTTCCATTTTTGGTTATCCCAAAGCTCAGGGCGAATATGAGATGGGCAAGAGCATACACAGAAGGGCGAATGGTTGATTCCGATTTTAAGAATGCAAGTAAATTATTAGCGGCATGAATCTCTTTTCCGCACGTTGCTGTAATAGGCAAGCCCTTGCACAACGTGGTACTTTGGGAAATCAATTGCCAATTAATGTTTGAATTGTAAAATAGTAATGTAAAGCTTGTAAAATAGTTGTTGCACAAAAATGTAAAGTAACAAAATTGCAAGACTAAAACAAGTTCTCTAATTACTACACTGTGAATCTCTTTCCCTTTCGGTACTTCGGGAGAGCACAATGGGTAAGTATTTATTTTGCCCAAAAATGTAAAGTGAAAGAAACGAAATCAAATCTAGATCTAATTACGAAAACTAAAAGTCAATTTAATCTAGCAAGTAAACTAACTAAAGCAAAGAAAGCAAAAATGAGGCAGATACGGGCCTTCCCGGATGGGGAAGGGGGGTGTGGGCGCTGTGTAGCCCACTTGCTTTTCTTAAGTTTATTACAAAGTACAAAAAGGTAAAGAGTACCTTTGATCTTTATAACTTAGATCAGGGAGGTTTATAATTTTTTGGAGAAAGAAGAAGAGGAGAAGGCCCCTAGGTGCTTTCGATGGTTCACTTAATGGACGTTTTGCCCAAAAGTCCTTCTCTTTTTCCTCTAATCTGAAAAAAACCAGCAAACAAAAACTCAAAGAAAAGTTAGTATGGTAGCTAAAAAATACATAGAAAATTACAACTATGTACTTGGAAAATATTCAGTAAACTCTCTACAACAAGTACTTAGCATGAAATAGATCTAGAGCTATGATAAAACTTGAAACTTTCTAGATCTATCTATGAAGCAAATAGATTTAAAATGAAATTCTTGTAGATCTGATCTACTTGCTTTTATATAACAGAAAAGGGAAAGAAAAAGGGGTTGATCAATTTTGGAGGGATGAAAGAGATGGAACCAAGCCTCAACTTGAGGGGATGGAGGATCATGAGTGCTTGCAAAACAAGAATGTTAAGCAAACGCTGAAACCATATATTGAAAATGGAAGAAGATGCAACTGAGCTTCGCTTTCTTGTTCAACCTTTTATCCTACACAATTTCAATACACACTCACACAAAAAAGGAGATCAAATCTTTTAAATAAGTTAGAAAAAAGACGAGAAGAGCATTAGTAAAACTGAATACACTTGCTACTTTTTAACCTTTAACTAACCTCCTACAAATAAACAACTCAAAGCCTATGAATGCTTATTTCAATGGGCTCAAAGGCCTTAGGCCTTCTAAGCAAGATTGATCCACAATTTGAATGTAAAAGCAAGAGAGATTATACTAGATTATACCTCAAACAAAGCATGCATGCATCAAAGAGACAAATCTTGCAAGCACATGGACCTCCAAAGCCTTTCACTGATATATTACTTGAGAAAATTTCATGAAATACAATAGCAGAGGTTCAATGCTTTCCATCCTGAATGAGGGTGCAAAGCCTTGCTTTTATAGATAAATGAGAGAGGGGCGCATTAGGGCCATGAGGGCACCTTCCTTGATTGAGGGAGAGATCTTGGCCTTAAATCAAGCCTTGATTTGGGCTTTGATAGAGTGAGGTGGCTGCCACCTCACAAGAGGGGCATCCCTCCTCTCTTGGAAACTCCAATAACCATTCCAAACTCACCGTATGAGGGAATTCGCCCATGCTAAGAGAGAGGGCCCATCTCCTACTCAATATCAACTCTCCCTTGCTGATACTTGATGCCAATCAGTTGGATTCTGATTGATTTAGTTTCCAATGTTGTTTGCCAACTTAATTGGGCCTTTATTTGGACAAAATTCCTCAAAATTTTAATAATTTTGATTTTCTCCATATTTTGATTTTTTTAATTCTCTTTAATAATTTTCAAGAGAATTTTTATTTAAGTGATTAATAATCACTTGAAACTTAGGAAAAGTGGGTTTAGGGGTAATATGGGTGCTCCGGGTTAAAAAATGAGCACCCCCATGGCAAGTTCCCCCTCTAGACCAAACTTTTATGACTTTTTTGACTTTTTTTAATTAAAACATTAAAAATTGACCCTTTTTACGAGAAAAAATTATTTTTGCAGAACTTAATAAAAATCCTAGGGGACTTAGTACATGTTCATAATGACTCAAATTAATGTCTAGCATGCTCATAAACATTGACACATGAACTTTAATAACCTCCTAAGGCCTAACCAACAAGACGACCATTCTAGCTTTGGAGGAGCGGGTGAAAAACTCAAAAATTATACATCGCTTATTCAACATTGCATAATTGACAAGGGAAAAAACACCATGGAATGATCGGATTGATGTCTAAGTCCTAGGAAGCCAAGTTCTTTGCAAAAAGCTGTCATGCTAGTACAGTTTTTACAATATCCCCAAGGGGTATGAACATGCAATTATTAAAAAAGAGGCCAAAATTTGCCTTGGAAAGACTTCTGAACTTCTGAGCACTGATAATGAACAACTGGATTGTTCACAACTTCGGCGGTTCACAGAAAATCCACCTAGGTGCAACTTTGGTGGATAACACTTTGTCGGATTCATAGCTGTATGATGCTCAATATTCGCTTGATCATTTTCAACAACAATTAATCCGAATAATAGATTATGTTGAAGCAGTGTTACAAACATCGGCACGGCGAAAAAATCGGCAAGGTCTAGGAAACATCGGCGCGGCGAAAAAATCGTCAAGGTCCAAGAAATATCGGTGCGGCGAAAAAATCGGCAAGGTCCAGGAAACATCGTCTCGGGATTTCTCGGCAACACATTGGCAAAACTCGGCAATGACTCGACAAAATTAAAAAATACAAAAATATTAATTTCTTTTCAATTTTTTAAACATCTAAAGCAACAATAACATCAAATAAACACATTGCCACATGAATATGGAAAGAAAACTGATATATAAGATATACAAGATGTCTAGAGATACATCGCACATCAAAACTAGATCGTGTCCTGAAGCCCGAGTCATAAAAAATATAACAAATGTATCTCATGATCCTCATCATGACTCATGAGTCATTTACAATGAAATAAAGTAAATAAACTATCGATTCCCTCTGCCCCTTTTACGGGCAAAGGTAATCGCTATGGAAATGGTCCTTCCTCTAGAACTAGAAGTGGGTGCCCTTGAGGCTTGTGGGCCTCGTACTGGAGTCCGATGTCCTCTAGAAGAAGACCTTGCAAAATAACCTCCTCTAAAAACTGGAGAAGGTGGCCAAAATTGATTTCCTGAAGAAGAAGTAGGTAGAGGAGGTAGTCCTCCTCTATGAGTACCAGTGCTACCACCGCGTCTATCTCCCTCTATCGCTGACTGTGGCACACTCCCAGAATCAGCCTGAAACTCCTATGGAATTGGAAAATCCTCATCTAGAGCCTCTGTATCATCATCATCCTCTAGCCAATTAGGGGTTGCCTCCATAACAGGCTCCTCACACTCTGTCGTCCATGAAGCAGTGGTGTCAATCCCATCTAATGAGATGGCCTTCGCATCAACTTTTCTATCAAACTGCTTCACCCACAACCTGAGATTGATAGAATCTTCCCTCGACTTAGGTGAAATGATCCCCTGCTCCTTAGCTCCTCTCTTTGTTGCTGCAATGTCAAAATGAGACCAAAAATGGCCAATCCGTGGCCTTAAACCCCACTTTTTCCCCTTTTTTCTGTGTGGCCTAATTATTAGGTCGACTAAGAAGAACTCGGCAAAACTTGGAAAAACTTGGCAAAACTCGGCAAAACTCGGCAAAACTTGGACCCGAGTTTTTGTCTGATTTTTTGAGTAAACCTCGGCGTTGGGAAAAACTCGTGAGTTCTCGGCGACTTGCGAGAACTCGGACGAGTTTTTTAACACTGTGTTGAAGTATGAGTTTAGAAAGTCGTTGTTGAAGAAGGTGCAATTCATCATTTAATGACCTGTTACGAGTTTTAAGAGTATCAATCTTTTTATGCCTAACTTGCAGACAACTAGTCGCATCACTGAGTGAACATTTACTTATTGAATAGTTGTTCCTTGTGCAGTTATAAAATTATTAATTAAAGTATATAGAAGATGAGCAATGCTTCAATATTCTCCATCTTGATCCAAAGAAATGCTTCAAGTACCAAAACAATATGACACAAAAACTACCAAGTCTCGCAAATAAGAAACACCATACACCTTTGATCCCCCTATTCAATTTTGGTCCAGATAAAGACTCAATGACATCAAAGACAAATTCCAGAATCCAAAGTGTGGCAAGTATGTTGACCATATGATTCCAAATACAAAACTTTGTAAGGGATTCTAACAACTCCACCTTGAAGAAGACTCTTGAAGACTTAATGAGAGACTCAAATTCATAGATTTGCAATCAAAGAATTGACATAAAATACATCCAAAGAATTTACTAAAGAAAGATTGTAGATGACCTAATAATTTGAGATACTTCAAATTTGTGAGCAAATTTGTCTCTAAGTTCAAGTAGTGGCTTTCCTTTGCTTGTCTCTGTAGATTGATTGTATTGTTTCTTTTAATATTGTACTTGTCTTCTTTATGGCATCATGTGTTTTTGCTTGATTCATTATATGTAAGAGAGTTTGTTTCCAGAAAAGAAAAATACCACCATGCACCAATAGACGAGGCACACACATAAAATCCTACGACACCCTTATTCAATTTCGGGTGGGTCTAGGAATGAAAACAAAATTCAATTCTATTAAGAAGCATTTTCCTACTCATAACTTCTTCTAGCTTCTTGTATTAAAGCATTGTCCTTCTTATAACTTGATATTTATTTTCAAATACGATCAGAACTCCTTTTGACTCCTTTTACCAATGTTCTTTTTAACTAATAGATGAACTCCTTATACCTCTTATACATCTTAGACTTCCAAACTCCAAGCTTCTTATTACTCCAATTACAAATTACAACAAAGGATGAGACATATAATGCTCTCATTCAAAAAAGGTCCTTATAATTCCATCACATATTGTTTTTTCAAATGAAAAAATACAAACTCCTTATAACACCATTTTACAAAAGCAGAAGTTCAAAATTAGTCAAACCTTGTAACTCCTTTACAACCAAAATTACGAGAAAAATTACACAAAACCCTTATGTGTCCTTTTACAAATGTATAACTTCTTTGAGAAATGTACTTAAGGAAGGAAACTTTTATATGCCCTCAAAAGATATCTCATGCATATGGTGTTCTTACACACTTTGACCATTTAATCTCAACACCTTCATTTACACTTATGGAAGACTTGATAAACTACTTTAAAAAAAATCCACATTTGCATAAATGTGGGTAATGGTGCACTTTCCAACATCCTCCTTTTCATGAATGTTGCATCTCTATACATCACCTCTCACATGTTCGCTTGTTGATACCTTGCTGCCAATGCTCAACTAATGACTTTTCACCAAGATAGCAAACATAGTAAAATTACATGTTCACCTTCTTGGGCTGCACATTTTTTTTAGGAAAACGATACACATTCCACCCATCTTCCATTTGAAAAATTGAATGTAGTGTTCTTCCATGACATGCTTTCCTTTCCTCCATTCATGCTCTTCTAGTGTGGGATTTCATTTTACAAGCTTGTGCCACATTACTATCTCTGCCTGACAGTCTCTGAAGGATATTCTCCAAGGTGGAATGTGTGAGAGATTGCAGTTCTCTACAATTGATTGCTACACCTATAAACTGAGAGCATTATGCTTCCAAACCAACCAATGTCAACCATCTTTAGTATGAATGTTGTCAATTAACATCTCAGCATTAGTTTAGGAAATAACAATAAAATACAAGAGAGTGTCAGTTCCTATGTTCTTTGTGTAGTTCACAATCTCATTGACAACAGTGTGCAACCTTGAGCAAATTCATTACAGAGCCTTTAGAGATACGTTGCAATCTACAAGAAATTGGTTTGAACTTGATGTCTTCATACCACAATGTAAGGCAAACTCCAGATTTTTGACATGCAGCCATAGGGACAGTGATTACAATATTAATCTCAGTAATATACACGTTTCCAAGGATAGAATTCACTCATTCTGAATCTTCTGAAAACCACAGGGATTGTTACAAGTTCGCAGATCAAAATTAATGTTGGTATGTTCTCCTTTACCACCAACTCTTTGCCTGCATGCCTTCAACATTGTTACCATTCTTCTTAAACACAAATTTCATTAAATCTGGATAACACATGGATTCACTCGTCAGATTAGAATCTTATATTTCTTGAATGTCATGCTTAACATATGTGTTTTTGATTATACAACCACACCAAATCTGTGTTTGCAGAAATCTTTCTCCAGAAACATAAACAAAATAATGTGATTCAAATACACTTCTATTCACAACAAATTCTCAATATGAAACTCAAGAATTTCTCACATAACTTATCTCCGGAACACCAGAAATTATCACCGCTCTTTAATATTCTGTTCAAACTTCAAAAAGGTAGCTCCATTTGCATGCTTCATAAGAGGGCTCACCTCATTGTGCAAGATTCTTTTCGGAATCAACAACACATTACAAGTAGTGGGTAACAACTGGTCTTCTTAATGCACAGATTATGCACTTTATCAACACCAGATGCATATGCAAATTATAACAGAACTGCCATCGCTTCCTTGAGGCATTCCCAGCGAAAAAAATTGTTCGAACTACTTGGAAATCTTCTATACTCATGTCTTGAAAGTTGTCATTATCTCCAGCTTCCAGAAAACTTTAGAAATTGTTTCTTACATATGTTTAGAAAACATCTTCACTGTGGTGTTACCATCATAAAAGAAAGGTAGTTTAGGACTTAATGATTAGAGTGAAATTGCTAACAACATTGGTGGCAACCGGTTGAGCTAATCCATTGGGCTACACTTGTTAGTCACTTGTAACTGAAAGAATATTATTTCTAGTTTCCCAACATGTTCATTGTAAGGAGTGTCTAACTTGGCATTGGGAACTTTTATGATTTAATCATTCTTCAAATGGTATTTTTTCCTCAATAACAGTCAGGGTGTTGTATTAAAAAAGGCTGCAGCCTAACTGTATAGTGTTTACAAATGGAAGGTAGGCATGAAGGGCTTACCCCTAGGTCTTTCATTACAAATGTTCCATTCAAAATATAATTAATATTTTTTTGTCCAAAAGCACCTGTTGCAGCACCACATGTGTATTGCCGAAATACTGTCCTAGTAAAAACACAAAATCACAATTAATCTAAAAACATGAAATAAAATTAACTTAGCCTAGAATGGGTGTCAACATCCAGATCCACCTGTGCTGCTCAGTCTTCATGTTCCATAGAGCTCCTTTGTTTGTTAGAATAGTGATCCCTTGCCTTGTTATTTGTAGCAGTACCAAATCCCCAAGCATATTCAAGCTCTTTTCTTCCTTTAGGGTCATAGGCGACACTGCCCCCTGTACTTTCTAAGTATCATTCTTTAAATTGTATTTTAAAGACAATGACATAGGCATTTAGGCTAGAGGGAGATGCACCTCATGAAAATACATTCACTGTTCACGTGGTCAATGAGTGAGTGTGGTCTCATGACTACTAGACCGGTTTAGCCATACCATTTCTACAAATCATATAATTATTTCATTTTGCAGATGCATATTATTCTCTAATAGCGAAGGTGGATATATTATTATATTCAACAAGCAGAAACTTGGCATTTTATCATCTTTGAGCTTGTGTTTACATTCTTTTTCCCTTTATTATGTAGATCTGTGTCAAACTGACTATTAATCCTTTTCAGACCTAATGAAACAAGGAAACCCCGATCTTTGAGCAAGTTAAATGACACCAGTATATGGGAGAAGAGAAAGAAAAAGGGAAAAATTGCCATTCAGAAGATGGTTGTTGATATGACAGAGCTATACCTACAGCGGCTCAAGCAGAAAAGGCCACCGTATCCAAAGGATCCAGCAACGGTTGAATTTGCAGCTAAATTTCCATATATGCCCACTCCAGATCAACAGCAGGTGTAGTTTCTCCCCAGGTAGCCCTTTATTCACCTTGCACCTCTTTCTTTATTACTAATCAACTGTGGATCCCTGAAAATATATTTTTCAAAAGTATGCAATTATTTATGTTTTGACAACATGAAGAATATCTGAAAACTGATAATATCTTGTCAAATATCAAATTTTGTTGATATTCTCTTTTTTCCATTGGTTAATGGATATTGACTGCCCCTTAGATGTGCCTTAATACTTGATTTGCCTTAATAGGTAATGCACATTGTACTTTAATCACCTGTGTTATGTTTGCAGAGTAGAACAAAATATAATACACGTAAATATATGTATAGTTACTGGAATTGTTTTCAAAGTTGGTTTTGACCTTTGAAATCCTTTATGTTTCAAATTCTGTGAGCAGCTTTAAGAGGTCTATGGTATGTACTTATTTGTAATGTCTTGCAGAGCAAAGAAAATTATAATACTCATGACATTCCAAAAAAATCTATTATTGAAACCGTGTCTGCAGGGATAATTCAAAATTCTTTGTAAGGGAGCAGTTTGACCTTCTTGAATGTTTATTCTCTTGTTTCATCCTGGAACTTTGGCAATGCCATTTGTGCATAGCAAACAAAGGGACATCTGACCTGCCCACAGGGGTGTAGCTCAACCGGCGATTCGCTTGATATGAAGGAAATGTTGTAAATGGAGGTCATGAGTTCAAATCTCCCCGGCTTACCTGTGCCCCATGCTTGCGGGCTGTGTGGCTGCACCTAGGTGTATAGTGGTAGCGGATGGGATTGGATCCCTGGACCCCGTGTCACGCTAGTACCAGCCCCATCCCAGTTGCCGATTCCCCTAGTTACAAGAAAAAAAAAGTGACTTGTGACCCTTAATTTTGTTTCTTGTCTCCTTGCATAGTCTTTGTTTGTATTTTTGGAACTATGTTTCTGGACATCTTTACTTTATGTTCCCTTCTAATCTTTATTTCAATATTTGTTTTGGACATGTGTTGGGCACTCCATTGTTACCAGATTCGGAATCGGCAATAAATCGATGAGGCAAAAGAGTCAAAATTTTGAATCAGATCAAGAAAAAATCAGCAAATACAAAAAGTTAAATATAACACATTTTGAATTCAAAAAAACATTTTTCATTGATATTCAAACTTCAAAGTAGCCATGTCTATATACTGCAAGATATCCATAGATGTCCAAAAGATATCAATAGATGTCCAAAATATATCAATTCTCATCCATAAGATCAGACCATATATATAAATCATTGCCGATATTGGGATACTATTCATCAATAGCACCCAGTGCCCCCCTCCTCTAAGCGCTAGCCCTTTCCTCTACCTCGAATCTTGAAGTTGATCCTCCAAAGATATTAGTCAACACCCTGCAATTTTGATGAAACTTCCTAAGCCAAGTGTTAAAATAAGGTAGAATTAGAAAAAATTTCCCATGTTTAATAAGTGATTTTGCCCAACTGAAGAGTACATTTTTATTAAGGTCATGACAAAGGAGTTCAACAATCAGCACCACCAACATCAAGGTACATAGAGAGTTTGATGTGCTTGATTAAATGCCAATCCCTTACCCTCATACATGATAGAATCCAGTGAAAACGTTGCAATCCTGAAATCCTGAAAACTGTTAAGTCTGTTGAATTCTGAATGGGATCCAAAATTCTACTTTTTGTATATGAACTCCAATGAGGTTCGAACCACTCTCAAACATCCAATGTTAAAAATTTAAGTAAAAGGATAGAAAATGAAAGATAAGGAGAATGTCACCTCTAGCAAGCAGACACATCTCCAACAAGCAAAAAAAATACCAAAAACAGTCAAAATTGGTGTTAAATCACAAGGTGGGGAAAAAATCGTGAGTTTGACTGGCGTTGACCAAGTCACCGGCTCGTTTTGAGGGCGATCCGAGTCAAACTTGCGATTTGGGGCACTCCTTTGAGGTATGTATTTAGCAGCCCTATTGATTGCCTTCTTCATTCTATCCTTGGGTTGACTACCAACAAGAAAACATTTTTGAGTTAATATTTGTTTACAAAATGAAAAAGCAGAGCAATATCAAGACCTCTGTGAGTAAGAATAACATGCATCATTGGGATGCAGTAAAAGTTAAGGATGAATGATGGAATTTGAGGCATACAAACATAATCAAGAGAACTTTAAAATATGTTTAAAATGAATGCAACCTTTAATTATTTCTTAGGAACTCAGTTAGTTGTTTGGATGGGATCTTTTAAAGTGAGCACTCTACATAGATAGAAAAAATGATACATAACCAGTCCATGTTTATAATTTGCATTTTCTTTACTTTCATTGACTGCATAGTCTGAGCAGATGCAAAAGCTACTTTATTCCATCGTATTCATTCTCTGGTTCTTTAAGATGCTGTAGAGTTGTTTTTTTGGGAAAAATATTTACATCGGCCAAGTCAAAATAGTCTTCTTCAAGTCTTTGATGCTGTAGAGAGTCGAAACTACTCAAAAGCAAAATGGATGTATTTGTGTTGCCACAGAATAGTTTACTTGCTGGATAGAATTGCAATTAGTTGAATCATATCATGAAATTGTTTGGAGAATTCCGATTGTTTAAAATTTAAAGCATTAGATTCTTTGTATTAGTAAAAGAGTTTACGGAGAAGCAATTCAGATTCATTCAAATAAATTCTTTTACAAACTTAGGTATGATCTTGATAAGCACTTGTCACGTCTTTCACAGATAAGTGTTTATTCATGTTTGCTTTGGTTATGATCTATTCCTGCTAAATATTTATATTACATATTCCTATTTTTAGTAGGTTCAAGTTTAGGTATTTCAATAATAGACCTTGCAATATTTGAATATATTAGTAATGAAAACCTGGATTCGAAATTACAAAGCTGTGATGAAAGGTGCCCTGCAAACAAAGTGAAAGATACTTACATATAGCATTTGAATTAGAGTCTAATCCCCATTTACTACTTTTTGTATAGGGTCTTTTTTTTTGGATTTACATTTTGGTTATATGCTATTTATTTTTTCATTTACTGTTTTGTTAGGTTGGTTTGAGATATAGATAATGTGAGGGAGTCTAAGAGGTTGTTGGCTTAGTAATTTGACAGGCTTTTTTAGATGTTGAACGAGATTTGACTGAGCGAGAAACACCAATGGACAGATTGATATGTGGCGATGTGGGCTTTGGTAAAACAGAAGTTGCTTTAAGAGCTATATTCTATGTGGTTTCAACAGGAAAGCAAGCAATGGTTCTGTCACCTACAATTGTTTTGGCGAAGCAGCATTATGAGGTCATTTGCGATCGGTTTTCTGACTACCCTGATATCAAGGTGGCACTTCTAAGTAGATTTCAGGTACGTTGCTGAAATTGAAGAACTATTCATTGCTGGAATGTTACAGCAAGTTGATGGGCATCTTGGGATTTGGGTTTTGTGAAAATTTCAAAATGTGTATCAATTTGAATTGTATGTTGCCACATGAAAAGATTTCATAAATTAAAATTTCTACATTTCTAGAAATTATATTCATATTCTGGTGCATAGCCAGGCTCTTTCAAATAATTTGGATGCTAAGTGGACATAGATCTTCCAAAGCTGTAGCCCAGTAATTCTTCAACATATAAAAAACACGGGACAAATTACAGACAAATCATCCTTCCTTTTTATTAAATGAATGTAGATAGAGAAATATCCCTTCTATTTGAGAAGTATAATTTAGTCTTGAACAGAATAAATACACAGGTAATAGACACCATTGAATGTCAAAATAGATCCTGACTGTCTTGTTAATATTTAGCCCCTCCCTCAACTTGCAAATTATAGTGTTTCTTTTAGATAGTGTGTATTCTACTGGATTCTAAACCTCTTCAAAGGAATGAGAATATTCAATGGACATAGATCTTGTAATGACATATCCCAAGCAGAATCCGGTTGAATTAACCCAAGAATTAACCTATTTACGGGTTGATAAACATATTATTACAGATTTTGAATCAAATTGACAATAAACTCATTCATTATCCTTACATTTAACCTTAGTTTATCGGATAGTTCATAACAAAGGTTCATTAAGCTTTAACCATCTGCCACATTTACAAAAAGAAACATTGGAAAATAGAACTGAAACTGAAGGAAAACATAACAAGGCATTCAACCATGAACACTAGATTTAGAGTGGGGAAGCCCGAGTACCAGGAGAAAGTCACTTGAAAAGGGAGATCTACTTATCTTATTCTTGAAGCATAACACACCGCTTGGTGCCCTCCCCTGCTCCTCCTACCATGATATGGTGTTAATAATTTACAAATGCAAATGAATGATGCCTTACACTATCTCTATCTTCTCTATTTATAGGTGGGAGGTTGGTTGACATAGCCAGCCTTGATCACTGAAGGGTTCTTTGACATAGTCAACCTTGATCTTTTACTATGCTTATTTTAATAAAAAGGCTACATTATTTATGAAAATGGGGTTATATACCCAAAAGTCCATTAACATCTCTATTGATCACTTTTCGGCTTCCTCCTCTTAGTTTCTCTTTAGATGCCCTTGGCCACCTCTTTCCATCCAAGAAAGTAATTGAACAATGTGGGGAGAGATGATATTTACCTATAGTACATCTTGGTCACTTGGACCATCCTGTTGGAAACCTAATCCTTGTGGTTAGGGTAAATTGTATTATGTTATATTTACTATTCACATGAAGAATCATAGATGAATATGAAGCATCATCGAGAATCCAAGAGACCACTTGGAATATGAAACCAAGGGTCACACCAGATTGTATTTATATGTGTATCTTCTTAATGGAAAAATAGGGCATTCACGGTTATCCTTTATTGGGTGTTCCAACTTCCAATCGATGGTACATAGATTAGGTTCTGTTATAACACCAACTGTGTCCTCGTCAGTTTTGCTTTGCCATTTGTGTTCCTTGGCATATTCTCTACACCTCTCTAGCATCCCTAGTCTGTCCTTCCTGGCATATTCTTTTGTCCATGTTTGTTCCTCTACATACTGTTTTGCCAGACCTACAACTTGCAAAGCCTAATTTTTTCCCCTCAGTCTCACACAATGGTTACTCAATCTCCCCACTTGCTCACTCTCTTGGGCATAGTTTATTAGAGCATCCTAATTCTGATGGTGAATAGTTTATTGGAGCAACCGGTTTATAAAGACTTTAGTTTAGGGTTTTAGTTGCTTCTAGATAGGATTTAGGGTAATTAAAAATTAATTAAAAAAAAACCAGTTGTAATTGGGGGCCCACGAATCAATTGATGAGTTGGAAATGTGCCGTACAACAAGAAAATCAGCCGAAATGCCGTTGGCCGTACCGTATGGCATTTCCAAATCGTGAAACGCCGTACGGTATGGTCGACGACATTTCGGCGGTGTTTCGTACCAGTACCCACATTTCGGCGGTGTTTCGTACCAGTACCCACATTTCGGCGAGTTTCTAGTACCAGTAGGACCTTCTGGATGGAGTCTCCTGCAACAGAGCATCACTCCAAGTAAAAGCCTCAAGTGTATGCTCATGTACAGACTTGACCATTTTGCTAGCTATGGGTGGAATGGATGAAACAAGGGTAGGCTAAGGGGATTTGACTTGACAACCTCAACACTGTGATCTCTCGGACATGAGCGAAAGGGGAAACCATTTATACGTATGTCGGATAGAAGACACTAGGGAATGGTGGTGCCTCACAAATGGGTAGAGTGCTTAGAAGGCTTCCAATAGACTCTAGACAAGCATCCTTTTTACATTTGACTTACTGTTATCTTTTTGCACATTTAAACTTTAACACTTAAACATTTAATACTTGATCAACTTTCACTAGTCAGCCTCCAAGAGCAAGTGCCCTGAATAGCCTTTCGTGCCTAAGATAATGACTCGGTCTTACCACCATTGCTTGCCACTGTCCATAGGTGCAATGGAGTTACCACCCTGTTTCTCTGTAGGGGAAAACGACCTTACATCATACAAGGGATGAGTGCTCGTCCCTTGGCCATTGACTAGCTACAGAAGATTTATTTATTTATTTGCTTTAGTGTTTAAAACAACTTTTGTTGCTGACTTTTTGCATCAATTTAGATATAGCGTTTATGCGATCCAATGCTTTTTATGAGAGTACTTGTTTTTGAGAACTAAGGGAAAACATTCGGTGACACTATCCACACAACCGATCCACATGGCATCATACAAGCAGACTAGAAGGGACTATGCCACACACTCCAGACTTGAGACATGGAATTTGAATTTAAAGGCATTCCCTCTAGCATTGTTAGACATCCAAGAAGAGAGTTTTTGGTGAGAGGCACATCCCAAGAGAGTTGGAGAAGTTGAGATATTCCAAGATAGTTGGAAAGCAAGTTACAATTGGAGTTTGAGAGAGAGAAAGTGGCTGTCTGAGATAGCAGCTAGGTACAACACAGATTCCAAGACAGTACAAAAATTCTGGGCACATTTTTCGAGAAGAAAAACAGTGGCACGCATTTCCAGGCAGAGGCACGAATTTCGAGGCATGTGTAGAAAATTAATTCCGTACAGTTCGTACAATTCCGTACGGTGCCACGAAAATCGAGGTCTGAGATAGGCACGATTTTCAAGGCAGAAAATTAATTTATGGGCATGAATTTCGAGGTCCATACAGTGCTGGTTTGGCACAAATTCCAAGACAAAATTTCTGGGATTTGCTGTTGAGATAAGTTGTAATTCTGCTGTTGCAATTTTTTTTTTTATTTTGCTGAAGAAATAAAATTAAAGACCTCTCTCTCACAGGTTTTCCCTTCGGGGTTTTTCCTGGGCCATTTTGGCTAAAATATCCGAGTCTGAAATATTTTTGTGCATGGCTGTTATGTTCTATCTGTTCTCAGTATTTTTGTAGTACTTCTCTTGTGCTTCCAGTTCAGATGTGTTTATGAGTGAAATTTCATTTTCAGCTGTCTATGGTTGAATGAGATGGGTTATTAAACATTGTTAATCTGAGTTAACTTGGCAACCTGTTAGAGAAGTGATATTTCTACATGGTATCGGAGCCCTATTAAGGGCAGATTGACAGTCATAAAATTTTCAGGCATCAGGGTAGAGTGTACAGAAGTGAATGATGGCTTGCATCTGGTATGAAGATCGGTTGGAAGGTTGCAGTGGAAAGCCTGGATGACAGCGATTCTCAAGGAGAACAAGTTATGGACCTGTTGTCACACAACTTGTAGTTGTCCCTAAAGGTATCCCATCCAGGATGGTAGAGGTGTTGGACAACTAAAGAGGTGACCCAAGAGATGCCACGGTTCCCAATGCAAGCTGGGAGTCACGTCAACCGAGGCTCTCTTCACTTTAGATCAAGACTAATCAAAATCAAGGGGGAGACCCTAGCCAATCAATGAAGACTAGCTAACCCAAAGATTCCTAGGGAAATGTGTATGATGAAACAAGGAGATCAATGGTGAGTTAGATCTATGAAAGTTAAGTGGACCCAAGGGTTAAGGTGTGGTTGAAGAGGCTTAAAGAGTGACACGTGTTTCAACTAATGAATGACTAGGGCCACTTATGAGGTTTGGTTAAATAGATCTAAAGATGACTTAGTACCATGAAAATTAGCCAAGTGGGACCCACTCCTTAAAAAAGTGGAAATTGGTCCAAGTTGGGTCCACAAGATCAAAGTTGCAATGAGATGGTACTAGGGGTATGCTATGGCATGGATTGATGGATTTGGCCAAGAATTAGCAATACCCACATGTGGGATCTAGCAAATGGCCACCTACCCAAGGAGTGCGACTTGCCTCAAGGAGGACTAGTGCTTTAGATCAAAGGGCAAATGGAGTCGGATGTCCACCAAATTATAGATCGGGATGGTCAAGGTGCAAAGCAAGATGGGTTTTCAAGATCAAGAGCATGCCATGGCTAGATCTCACTAGATCTAATGCATCACAAAGTGACCCAAGTGGGGCACAACCCTCAAAATGAGGAATAGGGCCCACAAGGTGCAAATCACAAAAGTGAAGCACTAGGGGTAGCTTTTCAAGGTAGATCTATTCAATGCAACAAAAATATCACCTACCCACGTTTGGAAACTAGCCAAACTAGCCTCTTCAAGGGAACGCGAATTGCCTGGGAGAGGCTAATGTGCCTTGGGAAATGTGTCAAATGGAGGCCAATCACCACGAAACTATAGATCCTAATTGCCGTGGATGCTATAGAGGTGGGTCTTAAATTTTATCCCCAAAAGCATGTTAGATCCAAGTAGATTGGAAAAATAAAAATTTACAAGGGTTTTGGTTATGAGGGTTTTATGATCTAGAAACCATGGATAAGCCAAGGAGGAAAAATACTAACCTTTAGAGCATACTTGGATAATGAGATGAATGCTAGTTGAGATGAGGATTACTTTGCCAAAGATCAAATGGAAGATTGTGAAGCCATTTTTCCAAAACGTCTTTTCCAAGCTCACACGTGTGCCCCTCTAACCTGTCAAAACCAAGGAGACAAAGCATCAATCAGTCTAACAAGATTAGGGTAGATACAAGCAAGAAATAGATAAGCAAAGAATGATTGGTACAAAGACAAAACCACTCCCTGTTTGATCCACAATTTGGAAAGAAGTTGCAGGGCAAGCCTCCCACCAATGCGCATTCCTCCCAAGATGTCTTCTCCACCTGTAAATCAAAAGTATGGAAAAAGATGCAACATAGCTACAAGATATCCTCTAGTGCAATGGAAAAAAGCATTTACAATCATAACAACCAACATCCACTCCAAGATCCAAGCATTTACTCCAAAAGATAGATTTTATTCCAATAGCCAAGAGCCAAAAATCTCTAGATAGTTTTTACAATGAGGGGGTTTCCTCCTTATATAGGAGAGAAAGACCAAAACCCTAAACCACTTTTGAAAACTAGTGGTTGAGATCAAAAGATATAACAATCTAATCAACAACTATGATAAGCCAATACAATATAAGACATGGATCACTCACTAAGTGATGGCGTCGTAGCCTAAAGTGCTCAATGAGGGTGATGTCATACATGGGGGTGGCTAATAACACATGTGCTACAACAATAAGACCTAGACAAGTCACTAAAAGCACATGGTGGGGCTAGGAGGCATTAATCTCCTTCACTAGCATGTCCCCATGGCACAATAATATGACAAATGACTCTATGACATGTCCAAGTACACAAATGGTCAAATCCTGTCCCCATAATTTGAGAGAGACATGCAGTAAAAGACCTCCTGTAGCCACTGTGGACCCCATTGACTGCTGCCAACTGATCTGGAAGAAGGGGGGTTCACCATGGATGACCTCTGAGAAGACCAAGTGCTAAAACCTTGTCTCAATTGCCCAAATTGAGTTCCTCAATGACCTTTTTATTCCATTTTTTAATCCTCCTGAAAACCCTGAAAGTGCCCAAAACTACCATCCAGGGTGCCTGCGCTGTCAAACTGAGTGTACCAGGCTGTCCGGAAGGGGGGTATAATGGTAAAAACAAGTGGCTGGACTACCCCCTTCCTCTGTAGCGCCCTAGGAAACGACTAGCCTCCAATGCTCTTGCTGGACAGGCTGGATCAACATGCCAAAACTGGTCAACAGGTGGATAAATGCTGCTATCATGCCCAGGAGTGCCCGAAACTGAAAGATTAGTGTCTCAATGGATCTAGAGGACCCAAATCCACTAGAGATGAGTACTCATACACCTCATGATAACCTGTGGGGGTCATCTGTAGGGTCCACCATACCTGGACAATGTAAAATATGATGATCTGGAAGTAATAATAAAGCTGACCAACTGCATCAATCATCATCTGGAACATATATCCAACATATGGAATCATCAATAGGTGCATGTGGGACCATACATCAACATCATCAAGCACAAGTGGTCCATCTCATACGGATCCCAAGAATGACCATGGTTAAACTGTTAGATTGTGGTAACATCGGGATGTCCTCCATGACTCAGATGCCTTGCATGGAGGGACATTAGTACCATAGGCATCAGGATGGAGTAGAAAGTGAAATGCACTCTACTCAGTGGCATGAGCCCAGCAGGGGCTGCATACGGAGCTTCAAGGGAGATTGACCTTTGCATGCATGAGTATTGCATGACCTGCCAACATTCAGTGACTGCATGGAAAAGTGACCTTTTGCATGCATGCATGCAAAAGTGACTTTTTGCATGCATGCACGCAAAAGTGACTTTTTGCATGCATGCACGCAAAAGTGACTTTTTGCATGCATGCACGCAAAAGTGACTTTTTGCATGCATGCACGCAAAAGTGACTTTTTGCATGCACCGGGAATTAGGGTTTTGGCAAACTTAATTCATCGTTGAGATTATTTATAGAGGCAGGGGGTCCCCGGATGGCGTTACTCAGTTGCATTATCAGAGAGAGATACTGCCAGAGTGAGGAGGACAAATCTGTCCATGTGTGGCGACTTTCTGAGATAGGGAGGAGTTGCTGCAGGAGCGAGGAAGGTCAGATCTGAGCTAGATCAGTGACCTTCAATTCCAGAGAGACCAGATCTCCAGTACTGTGAGCTGAGAGAGCTTCACAGTGTGATTACTGATTAGATTGGAGGAGGCCGAGTTTGCTTGGAGGAGGATGTTTTTCCTGAGGAGGAGAAGCTCGTTGTGAGTTGGATTGACCAAGTTGGAGTCCGAGACTTCCAGGATAGCCTTGCCTCGAGATTTGACGAAGGTTAGAGATGATCGTAGCTCCGATCTGTTGAGATCCGGGGCAGTACGAGCATTTGACATCCAGAGTAGGAGGGTGCACTTGTGCATGCAGAGAGGGCCGATTTCATCAGTGGGCAGTCTTCAGAGCGAGCAGATCAGAGTAGAGTGATTTAGAGAGGGCAGATCAGTCAGAGGCTTCATCAGAGCACTCAGATCCAGATTGGCAGTTAGGGTAGATTTCATCAGTGCATGCATTAGCTGGATGCATGCAAATCTGGGTTTGTCCTAGTCAGAGGGATTGAACCACCGATTGAGGTAACTCTCTATTGTATCTTCTTTTATACATCTATATGCTCTGGGCTCGAGATTGAGAAGATAGCCCCATAGTTAGCTGGTTTCTCCCGAAAGGGTTCTATGGTACATCTATTGTCTATATGATTGCATTATGTGTTAGTTGGTAGATGCAAACCTAGTTATTTGAATCTATGTTTTACGAGTATGTACTGACATAGAGATTCATATCACTTAAGGTCTCAGACTGATACAGAGGGAGTAGTGATCTCTGTATCAAATATTTACATGGTATCAGAGCCCTGGTAAGGGTCAGGGTGGCAGTCATTTATAGATCTGCAGTGGTGGTGGCTAGATCTGAGATAGATCTAGTAGACTTGTGGAGATAGAGACCGGATCACCAGATCTGAACATTCCCGTTCAGATCTGTGGTTGTAGAGGTCAGATCTGAGACAGATCTGCCAGGTTTGTGATCATGAGAGATTTCTGTTTACTGTGGGTTGTAGTTTCTTCAATTGGGTGAGTATGGCTACTGGTTTGAGAGTGGAGGACCGGTTGGATGGTGCCTCCAACTACAGTGCATGGAGGGCACGTATTACTCTCTTGCTGAAAGAGAGTGAGTTATGGGATGTTGTGTACAGCACGACAACAAATCCCGTTACTGTTCCGTCTGATGCCACTGCCAAAGCAGTGTATGAAAAGAAGAATATAAAGGCCGAGAGGATCCTGCTTGATGCGATCAAGGATCACCTTATTCCACATGTCTCTACCAAAGACAATGTGTTTGAGATGTGGGATGCATTGACTAGTCTGTACCAGAGCTCAAATGAAAAGGGGAAGATGGTTCTCAGAGAGAAGCTGAGAAGCATCAAGATGGGGAAGGATGAGAGCATGGTTACCTATCTCACCAAGATCTCTCAAGTGAGAGATGAGTTGGGAGCAGTTGGTGAGAAGGTAGAGGACAGTGAGCTAGTTCGGCAGGCCTTGAATGGCGTGTCTGTAGCATGGGCAGTGTTTGTTCAGTCCATCATAGGTCGTGAGAACCTTCCCAAGTGAGATTGTGTGGGATGACTTCACACAGGAGGAGACCCGGAGAGGGTACATTCAGAGTTCAACTTCTGCCATTCCTGAGGAGGAGGATGTGGCTCTAGCAGCAGGCAGGAAACAGAGGGGCAGACAAAAGAAGGATCTGAGTAAGATCAAGTGTTTCGCCTGTAATGAGTATGGACATTATGCGGGACAGTGTCCGCATAAGAAGAAGGGGAAGCAGGCAAAGGATGAGCAGCAGAGGAGGTTGATGAGTTCTCTTCTCGGTTTGAGAAGGAGTTCTCACTAGCCACAGTTCAGTCAGGACATGATAGTAGCCCACCTGAGATTCAGGCTGATCAGAGATGGAGAGTGGACATTACTCTCAGCAGTCATATGACAGGAGTGCGAGATGCATTCTTGATCTCAGAGCATACGACAGTACAATTGACTCAGGATGGTCAGGGAGTTGACCATTTAGTTGCTGGAGTGGGCAGAGTGAGATTTCTACTTGACCATGGGGAGCTCTTGGAGGTATCAGGGATGTTCTTTGTTCCAGGACTGAGAGGGAGCGTTCTCTCAGTGGCAGCATTGGCAGCTGCAGGATACCCTGTAGCGTTTCACAAGGATCAGTTCTTCACCTATGCCAGAGGAGTAGACCCAGTGTTGTTTGGTCACAGGATTGATGGTGAGTACTTGGTTCATGGACAACCTACTTCAGGCACATTAGGATGGCTGAGTGCATCCTCTTCAGATGCAGAGGGGGATGATGGGCAAGATGCTCATAGCAGTGATGAGGCCAAGAGGAGTGGGCCTGTTCAGTAGATGGGTGAGCGAGAGGCTCATCATGATGAGGATCAGGGCAGTGATTGCGGAGTTTCGATGGATGAGCGAGATGCTCATGACAGTGATGAGTCACAGGAGGCAGAGCCTTTGGGCTCTTATCAGATGGATGAGCATGCTGCTCATGCGGGCACCAGTCAGAGAGTGAGCTGGTATGACATGGTTGAGATGGACTTGGCTCAGGAGAGAGCTCAGTCAGATCAGTCAGTACAGAGACAGAGGGAGTTGACTTACAGAGCTGAGTCAACTTAGGGTCATAGGCAGATGATCTACAAAGCAGTGGATCCATTGGACAGAGGTCTTCAGAGTTGGTTACAGCAGCAGAGACTCAGAGGGAGTCTGAGTCAGAGTGCAGTGACAGAGTCAGCAGTGGTTGATAGAGGGGCTTCTTCCGAAGCCACACAGATGGAGATTGATCAGGGTGGTTCAGGTCAGAGTGCAGCAATGACAGGCAGATCAGTTAGATCAGTGTCAGCTACAGAGGACTTGTTGGATCCAGGTATCCATGGTAGGAATTCCCTCGTTAAGAGGGAGTGTTAGATTATGGTAACTTCGGGATGTCCTCCATGACTCAGATGCCTTGCATGGAGGGACATTAGTACCATAGGCATCAGGATGGAGTAGAGAGTGAGATGCACTCTACTCAGTGGCATGAGCCCAGCAGGGGCTGCATGAGGAGCTTCAGGGGAGATTGACCTTTGCATGCATGAGTATTGCATGACCTGCCAACATTCAGTGACTGCATGCAAAAGTGACCTTTTGCATGCACTGGGAATTAGGGTTTTGGAAAACCTAATTCATCGGTGAGATTATTTATAGAGGCAGGGGGTCCCCGGATGGTGTTACTCATTTGCATTATCAGAGAGAGATACTGCCAGAGTGAGGAGGACGAATCTGTCCATGTGGGGCGACTTTCTGAGATAGGGAGGAGTTGCTGCAGGAGCTAGGAAGGTCAGATCTGAGCTAGATTAGTGACCTTCAGTTCCAGAGAGACCAGATCTCTAGTATTGTGAGCTGAGAGAGCTTCACAGTGTGATTACTGATTAGATTGGAGGAGGCCGAGTTTGCTTGGAGGAGGACGTTTTTCCTGAGGAGGAGAAGCTCGTTGTGAGCTGGATTGACCGAGTTGGAGTCCGAGACTTTCAGGATAGCCTTGCCTCGAGATTTGAGGAAGGTTAGAGACGATCGAAGCTTCGATCTGTTGAGATCCGGGGCAGTATGAGCATTTGACATCCAGAGTAGGAGGGCGCACTTGTGCATGTAGAGAGGGCCGATTTCATTAATAGGCAGTCTTCAGAGCGAGCAGATTGGATTAGAGTGATCTAGAGAGGGCAGATCAGTCAGAGGCTTCATCAAAGCACTCAGATCCAGATTGGCAGTTAGGGCAGATTTCATCAGTGCATGCATTAGCTGGATGCATGCAAATCTGGGTTTGTCCTAGTCAGAGGGATTGAGCTACCGATTGAGGTAACTCTGTATTGTATCTTCTTTTATACATCTATATGCTTTGGGCTTGAGATTGAGAAGATAGCCCCATAGTTAGCTGGTTTCTCCCGAAAGGGTTCTAGGGTACATCTATTGTCTATATGATTGCATTATGTGTTAGTTGGTAGATGCAGACCTAGTTATCTGAATCTATGTTTTATGAGTATGTACTGACATAGAGATTCATATCACTTGAGGTCTCAAACTGATACAGAGGGAGTAGTGATCTCTGTATCAAATATTTACACAAACTATGTTTGACTAGGTCAAAATACAACCAAGGACTAGATTATAACAAAAGACTAAGACATGTTCCTTTAACCATATTCACAGCTTAACTTAAAGTGTAAACATCAATCAAGTGGCAGTTAATACATAGATACTTAGTGTTATTTATAATTTACTTGCACCAAAGCTTTAAAGACATACTCACCAATGGACATGGTCTAACTGCTAAGATAGGGTGAAGACTAAGATACAAAGGGATGACTTCACCAATTCAATTAAGAGATGCTTTGGATGGGGAAGGAGGGAGCTACACGCTGTGCTGGACAAGATAAACAAAGGGGATGGCAGTGCCTCACAAATGGGTAAGTTATTTAGAGAGTGCTTATTCAACCTTGGCATCATGTCTATATCAAGTTGATCCAAGTTCATTAGGATCATTCATTTAGTTTCCATGGCCTTTTTGGCCTATATGACCCCTTTGGGATTTCACATGTGCTAAAAAGCACAACTAATCGCAGCTTGCATCCGGGGCATATTTACATTTATGAGGTCAACAATATTTAGATATAGCATTTGTTTAACCATTGCTTTTTAGACCTTTCTATATCCTTCGTGGTGTATTTTAGCAGTTCATTGCTTTAGCCTTTATTCATCGTGTGTTGAAAAACACATTCTAGAATTTTAAGTTCATAGGCTTTCATGAGAGATTTCCAATAATAAAATAGTACAAGTGCTTCAGGTTTTAGCCAACAACATCTCATGTGACTAGAGGGAATTCCACGCTAAGTCACACATCGGGGAAACCGACTAGAATGATCTAGGCATAAAATCCAACTCACCAGGGGCAAGTTCTGTCACTAACTCAGAGTTGAGACACAAAACAAACATGGATGCAATCCAACACAGCGGTAGGAAAAGGGAAGTCCTCCATATCAAAAAGTAAAAAAGGTAAGTCAGGGTGAAAGCCAAATTAGGGAAGGTCATGGATGGATGGAGTCGAGTGAATGTGGAGCCTAAGCTAGCAAACATAATTGTCATGAAAGACCATGTTTATGTTCATAGGATGGTAGTGAAACCAATGAGTATAGTTAGTGAACCTTTAAGTGCAAGTAATACATCCAATTCATTATTTAAATGTAACCAAGATATTTCATTTCATTTATTAAATAATACTGCCACATCATGAGTTATATACCAAGTCAATGCTATGAAGATGACTAAAACAACAAGATAATAATCAATGATAACAATCATAAGACTAATGGTCATGTCACTGCATATCAATAATCATCATCTAGAACCAACTGAAACACTGCTACAATAATAACATCCGGAACTCTAGGCACTGAACTTAAATTGTATGGAACAAAAGGTCATATCGGTCATTAAATCTAAGCTCTCAAGGCTCAGCCTTGGCACAAGGTCTACTCAATGTCTGATATACACTGCTCTGATCTGTAAGTGATCTCAAATAATGCCGCTCATCATAACTGATCTCTGTAGAGGAAAAGCTCTGAAAAGTGCAGATATCTGCTCAACAAGAATAGTATACCAGGTAATATGGTGTGATAACAGGACCTTCGTTAGTACCACAGTGGTTCCTCCCTCAGCTGATCCTATAGCCCTTGGCATACATGAGGTGAAGGAGGCTAGAACGCAGAGATTGCTTCTAGATGGTGTTCGAGATCACCTCATTCCTCATTTGGCAGAGAAACATATTGCCAAGGAGATGTGGGATACTTTGAAAAATTTGTATGAGAACAAGAATGAAAATCGTAAAATGGCTTTAAAGGATAAGCTTCATGGCACAAAGATGGCGAGAGGTGAGAATGTAACCTCTTACCTCACTAGACTCAGACAGGTAAAAGATGAACTGAGTGCAGTTGGTGAGGTGATTCCCGATCCCGAGCTAGTGCGGATAGCCCTGAAAGGCTTCACTAAGGAGTGGGATGTGTTCGTGAAGTGTGTAGTTGGCAGAGCAAACTTTCCCTCTTGGGAAAGACTGTGGGATTATTTTACTCAGGAGGAGATTCGAGAAGGGTCTCAAGGGAAGACTGAGCAGGATATTGATGAGCATAACATTGCCTTATTAGCTAAAGGCAAGAAGTCCAAGAAGGGCCCGGGAGGGGCTAAGTAGCAGAGGGGTGAGCAGAAGAGGGACCCGAGCAGAGTCAGGTGCTATGCATGCAATGATTTTGGCCATTATGCAGGCCAATGTCCTAAGAAGAAGAAGGGCAAGTAGGAGAAAGAGGAGTAGGTTGCAGCTACAATAGAGATTGAGTGCTTTGCTACACAGTTCGAGAAAGAGTTCTCTCTTGTCACTACTATTTCAAGTTGCGACAGTAGCGGATCAGTTGATACTGGGAAGTGGATTGTGGATAGTTCCTATTGCAGTCACATGACTGGGAGGCGAGATGCCTTCCTCACTTTTGAGACTATTCCAGAGCAGCTCGTACAGGATAGAGATGGGACAGTGCATGCAGTCAGAGATTTGGGACGAGTACGGTTCCAACTTGAGTTTGGAGAGATTCTGGAGATTACAGGAGTACGTTATATTCCAGGGCTATAGGACAACAAACTTTCAATTCCAGTCTTGGAGGGAGCATGATACGCAGTCTTGTTCAAGAGTGAACACATCCTCATTTATGTATTGCGAGTGGATCCGGTTGACCCTGTGCTTATAGGTCATCGGAGAGATGGAGAGTATGTAGTGCGTGGTCAGCCTACAGTTGGAGGATTTGGGTGGATAATAGATCCTGAGTCTAAGACAGACAGTGAGCAAGATGCTTTGAGGATTGATGTGGTGCCGAGTAGTCAGTTTGCAGTTCAGAGAAAAGAGCAAGATGCTCCAAATATTATTGTGGTACCGAGTAGTTCATCTTCTATTCAGAGGAGTCAACGAGAGGCTACTTCCTCCAGTGCTGGCAAGAGGGTCAGTTGGTATGACTTGTCACTAATGGATGAGCGAGACGAGATGTCCCGACATGAGGCATCAGTGCAGGATGCAGGACAGATTCCAGAGACAGGGGGAGCTTCTACTGCTGATAGTATGAGACTGGAGAGAGGTTTTGGCAGAGGATATGCCAGAAGGTCTTCTCGCCTGAAGTGGAAGCACTGAGCTTTGTAGCTCAGGATGATGTCCTTCATGTGATGATGTCTTACATGTAGAGACACTTGATTTGAGCTTTCTAGAGCAGATTTTAGAAAGGGTGGGCATCTTCAATATTGTGCGAGAAGCACATGAGCAGACTTTGACATTGTGCGAGAAGCACATGAGTAGTTTACTAACTTTGGTGGGCAAGCATGTTATCTTCTTCAGAGATGAGTTGGTTGTCAGTGAGAACATCTTCCTTGGTAAGGGGGAGTGTTGAAATTGTACCTAGGAAGTGTTCTCCTAGTTATTTTATGCCTAAGTAATTTAGGAGGGAAAGGGGGACATGACCCTTGTATTAATTGCTTGAGATGAACAATTAATTCACTTTATTGTTATAAAGTGACTTTTGATTTATTTAAGTGGTAGTTGAATAAAAGTAATTTATGGAGAGAATTATGAGCATTTAATCTCATCCATAGATCTAAGCCATTGTGGGTCCTTGGATTAGATGTCCATTCAGCTACCCTTGAGAGGCAAACCAAAAGACACGGAATTTGAATTTAAAGGCATTCCCTCTACCATTGTTAGACATCCAAGAAGAGAGTTTTTGGTGAGAGGCACATCCCAAGAGAGTTGGAGAAGTGGAGATATTCCAAGAGAGTTGGAAAACAAGTTCCAGTTGGAGTTTGAGAGAGAGAAAGTGGCTGTATGAGATAGCAGCTAGGTACATCACGGATTCCAAGACAGTATAGAAATTCTGGGCACATTTTTCGAGAAGAAAAATAGTGGCACGCATTTCTAGGCAGAGGCATGAATTTCGATGCAGGTGCAAAAAATTAATTCCGTAGTCTGTACAATTCCGTATAGTGGCACAAAAATCGAGGTCTGAGATAGGCAGGATTTTTGAGGTAGAAAATTAATTTCTGGGCACGAATTTCGAGGTTCGTACCAATGTTGCCGAAGCATGGGAGCGAAGCGGGAGCGAGAGCACGGGTGCGCATTTTTCAAAAAATGGTCGGAAGCGAAGTGTCTCGGAAGCGTTTATATATATATATATATATTAAAAAATACATGTAGAATACCAAACTAGATGCAAAATTTATGAAACATGTATGTTTGTGCTACTTCCAATATATGAAATGCCATCTAAATTCCATAATTCATGATTCCATTATAAACATACAAAGTTACGAATTGAAAATTGAAATACATTTTACAAATACAAATACAAACCATCTAGATTCTATCAATTACAAACATACAACCTTTAGAAGTTGAACCATATAATAGGGAAGTACATCATTAAGTAGTAAAGTACCAAATAGGGAAGTACATCATGAAGTACCAAAATTCAAATAGTTTTGTTTACAAAAATTGGCTATCTACATGTGCCATGAAGCATAACTAAACTGAGCTATGATTTAAATCCTATCTAGTAAACTGTAAAATGCAAAAACAATCTATTTTTCCTAGTTCTTCCTTCCACCACCACGATTGCCTCGTGAGGGTATGCGTGGTGGTAGTGAAGATGAAGCATGTGTATCTGACTGTGAAGGTCCTTCTAAAGCTGGAGTGCTAGTGAAGGGGCCACGTCCATGGGACCTCGGACTGTGACTGGATGGAGGTGGCATCTCAGCACGCTCATCCTCATCCAAAAGAGCATTCTCCAACTCCTCCAAAACCAATGCTCCATCCTCCAAGTTGTTCTCCTTTGGATTGTAGTCCCACATCTTATTTGATTTGTCTATAGTTGGATCCTCATAGTAATGCGACAACAATCGCAAGTTGTAATGCACATAGACCAAGGTCTCTGCTTGTTCTACATTCAACCTGTTTCTTTTGACATTGTGGATGAAACTGTATGTGCTCCAACACCTCTCTGCTGAAGAAGTGTTCACCACCTGTGAAAGCACCCGCATTGCCATAGTTTGTAGCTGTGGCAAACTAGTGCCACACATGTCCCACCACTGAAGAGAAGGCAAATTCCCTCGATCTCTAGTTGCATGGTTGCTCCCAAAGGCACCAGTGCAACTGATGTACTGGCTCAACTGTAGTCGAATGCTATCACACTCCTCAACATTTGGGTACAGTTTTTCCAATGCTTGCATATAACCATCTTGAACCTCTGGATCTTGGTGTGGTTTTCTCTTTGCCTCACCCCCTGGTGCTGGGGTTGAAAGCCATGATATATGATAGTATTTTGGTGTAAGCACATATGCTAAGGCATGTAGTGGAAAATTCAGCTTCTCCCGCCATTTTTCCACCTCTATATGGATCAAATCATACAAATTCTCATCTTTAGGCTGAACAATGTCCTAAATTTGTCCTAGCATAGTGTCCATTTGCTCATACACCTCCCCAATGACTGCTCCATCAGAATATGCAAACCGAAGCATGCTATAAATCGACTTGGTGAACTGTAAAACATACTTGACCCGTGTCCAGAAATAGCTATCAAGAACAGTTTCTTTTGCTGCATCCATGCCATCTCTATCAGTGCTAATTTCATCCCACTCATCACTCATCACCATAGCATCCAAAGCCTGTCTTACCCTCAATAGGTGCCTGAAGGTGAGGAAATAGCTACCAAATCTAGTCTTGGCAAGCTTAAGTAATTGCAACTTAGAGTAAGTGCCATAAAAGGCATTGAACCTTGTATGCCCGGTGATAAATTTAATGAGTTTCTTCCCTCGCTTGTACAAATCATTTATCCATGTGCATTCTTTGTGCTTGATAATATCATGCATAAAAATGTTCATTGTGTGCACCAAACAACCGGACCAAAAGATGTGAGTATATTTCCGCTCAATGATTTTTCCTGCTCCTTTACAATTCGCTGCATTATTAGTGATTACTTGAATCACATTAGTAGGACCAACCTCATCAATACTTTTCAGTAAGATGTCTGCTATGTTCTGAGAAGACGCCATGATTGATGAGGAGTCTTGCGCTCCAAGAAACACTGCACCACTAGACGAAACACCAAGGATATTTATCAAATGTTGATTTCTAATATTTGTCCAACCATCAGATACAATGGATACCCCAGTATCTGCCCACCCATCTGTAAACCGTGTAAGAGCTCTTTTGACTTTTGCTTTTTCCTTGTCAAGTAACACGGTTCTAGCTTTTTCATAGCCAGGGGACTTGTATCCAGTAGGTGCTTTGTTAATGGCTTTAACCATGGCATGCCAATAAGGGGAGCGGAGAACATTGAATGGCACACCATATGCATAAAGAAACCTCACCACTTTTGCATCCACATCCTCCCTGCTAGTAATATCAAGGAAATCTTCTATGGTCTCTTACTTCCACTACCAGTTGAGGACCTTTCGCCAGGTGAAGTAGGAGATGAAAATGGGCTCCCAAAGCTAGAAGAAGCATCAGAGTGAACCTTTTGTTTTTTAGCATTTGTTCTTTGTGCAACTTCCTCTATCTTAATGTAGTTTTCTCTCTCTACTTGTGTTATCCTGGGGCAAATTGTAATACCAAGGGACCCTTTGTTATCATCACTGTCTAACACCCCACAAAGATGCCTCCTCACACGGGTGTATGAACCGCTATAAGGTTTATTTGGACGACAACCATGTGGGCATATCCACTTAGAGGTTCTACCACCTCTACCCTCCTCAACTTTTGTGACAAACCTCCACAAGGGGGTTAATGAAGCTTTGCCACTATCAGTTTCAAGGTCACCCTCTTCACCACCCTCCTCTCCTTCATTCATTGGGTCACTATGAGAATGACCACTATCTTCTTCTTCATTCACACGCCTATTCCCAACCAACACCATGAGAACCAAAAATGGAAGCAAACACCACAAGAACAACATTTTCTTCAAGTTTTAGATGAACAACCTGCAATAGAATGAGGAGGAAGAGGGAAATGGGAAAATGTAGGAGAAGAAACAAATACAACAATAAACCATAAACAAACAAGACATTTTGTGAACAATATTGAACAAAAATGCACATTGGGCGTACCCATTTTGATCTCCTTTGATTTGCAAGAAGATGGAACCCTTTGTTGTCTCCTCCAAGCTCTCTCAAATCCTCGTCAAGCTCTCCAACTTTGCTTCAAGCCTCCAACACCAAGCCAACACCAAGACTCCAAGAGCTCCTTCCCTCTCCACTCCAAATCCAAAATGAAACAATGAGGAAGAAAGAGGGGGATATTTTGCCTTATCTCCCCTCTTTAACCCTAAAAACACCCTAGGGCCCACCCACAAAGCCAAAAAACAAAAAATAAAACCAAAAAAAAAACCCCCAAAAAACTTACTTTTCGGGCTTTTCCGCGGGTTTGACGGACTCCCCCAGGAAGCGCTCGGGGTTCGACCTCAGAGCGCCGCCGAAGCGCTGGAGGTTCGTTGCCGAAGCGTTTTGGTCGGAGCTCCGAGCGTGCCGAAGCGAAAAATTTTCGACCGAAGCAAGGTTCCGATTTTTGGAAGCACAGTTCGAAAAATGCTTCGGCGTCGAACTCGCTCGGAGTGCGAATTTGCAAGCTGAACCGTCGGGGGGGGACGCTTCGGCAACTAGGGTCCATACAGTCCGTACGCTCCTGGTTTGGCACAAATTCCAAGACAAAATTTCTGGGTTTTGCTGTTGAGATAAGTTGTAATTCTGCTGCTGCAATTTTTTTTTTAATTTTGCTGAAGAAATAAAATTAAAGACCTCTCTCTCACAGGTTTTCCCTTCGGGGTTTTGCCTGGGCCATTTTGGCTAAAATATCTGAGTCTGAAATATTTCTGTGCATGGCTGTTATGTTCTATCTGTTCTCAGTATTTTTGTAGTACTTCTCTTGTGCTTCCAGTTTAGATGTGTTTATGAGTGAAATTTCATTTTTAGCTGTCTATGGTTGAATGAGATGGGTTATTAAACATTGTTAATCTAAGTTAACTTGGCAGCCTGTTAGAGAAGTGATATTTCTACAATAACGACTTTTATAACTTGGATGACAATAAGGTATTTTGATCTCTTGTGATTGTTTGTTGGATACTTCGACTTTTGATATTTCTGGTAATAATTCAATTGGGTTTGTGTTTGTTCCCTTTTCTATGTTGATTTTTGGGTTAGGTTAGGGTTTGAAATAGTAAATTAAAATTCTTTATACTTTAATGCAAAAGTAAATCACTAAACTAGTACTTGAAACAAAATAGTACAACTGTAACAATAGAAAATTTAGATCTAGGAAATAAAACATAATTTTCATCTCTTTCAACTTTAACACTCCCAAAGAGGTCCCTGTGTTAAAGCTGAAACATGCAGTAACAATAGAGCTAATTCAAAATCAAAAGAACAAGTTTAACAACTTACTTGATGAGATAGGACCTTCCTTTGTACTCATAAAACTAACTTTTAGAACAGACTATGCCTCTTAGAGGCAAAGTCAAACAATAGGAACAATCTGACCCCTACTTGAGGGTTAGTACAAACCTGAGAGAGAGAGATGGAAGAGGCTGTAGGATAACCAAGACAGTCAAACAGAGAAGGACACAAGGGCAGCCTCAAACACAGTCCAAAGTGGCAGCGCTCAAACAAAGCAAAGGTGGGCACTTACAATCAAATCACAGTAGCAGCCCGGGCAGTCACCCAACAATAAATATCAGACCTCAAATCTTTGTAGATCTGATCTAAATTAATTCCCAACAGGAAGGGACTTCCACAGGTGACCAATAGCAGCCCTAAGCATGTAGATCTGACTCAAGCAAGCTTTAACACAAAAGGTCTAACCCCAAACAGTAGATCCGACCTCAAACACTGTAGATCTGATCACAAACATTGTAGATCTGATCACAAATAATAGACCTGACATAGACCAAGCAATGATCTCCAGAAAAGGTGACAGTCCAACTCTAGACCAGAGCACAGGAGTTAACGTCCTCCACAAAAGACAAGTGGCAGCCCACCATACAATCCACAGTTGAAGGTGGAAATCAGATCTAATTCCACAGATGAGGTTAGTAGTCAAATCATAGATCCACGTAAGAGGGTAGGGGGGGTAGGGGGAAACCCTAAGGTTGCGACCCTCTCCAACACAATTCACAGGAAGCCTTTAAGGCTATGGCCTGTCATAACAACCCTAATGTAGGTTGTGGCTCTCCCAAAAAAAACCACAGGGCATCAAAACGGAATACTAGGGCAACGACCTTCTACCAATAGCCCATAAATAGCTGCGACCCTCTTCCATCAGCCCATAAATAGTTGCGGCCTGCTCTAATAGTTAGCAACAAACCCTTAATTGGCAGGGGCAGTCTCAGTCAGAACAATAAATGGCTATGACAAGTGGAAGCATGACCCTAGAAGAGGCTCGACCTTCTTAAACAAAGCAAAACTGAGGACGACAGGCCCTAAGAAAACTTCTAACAAGTGGAAAGCATCCTCAGGAAGACATCGACAGCCTTAGGAAGATAAATCGGACTTGAAACCCTTGAAATCAAATGATGGAAACCCTAGATCAGTCACCATATATCAGAGAGATAAATCTGCTTGGATGCATACATAAGGAAGAATTAGACTTGCTTTTATAACCTCTTAGAGGCTTCTAGAAGGATTCCCTTTTTAATTCTTCATTGAGTTAGGGTTTCCAATAATTTGGTTAAGACACCATACATTAATAAGGGTCACCACTTATAAAATATAAAATAAAGTTAAGGTGTCTTTTAATAGTGGGTACTAGGGTCAAGACATCATAGCAGAGGGTTTTAGGAACCATATTAAAAGGGGGGCGCTAGCACATAAGACCCACAAGTAAAGGTCGACACAAGACCACACCACCACCAGTCAAACCATAAATCAAGGAATGGTACATGACCCTTCTAACCATAGGACCAAAGGTGTTAAAACAAGGTGGGTAAACAACCCTTTTACCCATAGGACCAAAAACAACAAAGTGGTAAGAGTCAAGACAACTCAAGGTGGATAGACAACCCTTCTAACCACAAGACAAGGTGGTGAACAAGACAAAGTGGTAAATCTTCTAACCACAAGACCAAGAACAACAAGGTAGGAAGACCAAGGGTATACAAACAAGGTGGGGATACAACCCATCCATCTCTCTCTCAAATGTACAAGTGTTCTATACACTAACTGAAAGTTAATCATAACTGTATAAGGAAGGTCCACACTGGATGATGTGATCCTATGGTCCTCCTGACTACTCTTGAGGTCAAGTGCTCGTGGACCCATCAAGGGGTGGCCAGTCCCTTGAGAAGACAACCTAGCTCAATCATCTCGAAGACCTAGGAGAGGAGGGCATCGCACATCATCATCTTGGTTAATTGACCAAGATCTCCATTCATAAAGAATTGCTCTCCGCCCAAGGCTGAGCTTCAGTCCCAGACTGAATCATGTTGATCAACCCCCTGGTCCCTGACTAGGTCCTCCATTCTCTCGGAGAATGGTCCTCAGCCCTAGTCTGAGCTTTCAGTCCCAGACTGAATGTTGATCAACCATCTGCAGGACCTGCTTGGTCCTTGACCAAGAATCTGCCCGGTCCTAGAACAGGATGTCTCTATCTCAACCTGCAGGATCTGCTTGGTCCTCGTGACCAAGAAACTGTATGGTCCCTGACCAGAATACCCTAGAGATAGACATGGGCCCTAGCCACATGCTAGGGACTTTGCCATGGCATCAACCTGCTTGGTCCCAGACCAAGAACCCTAGGGTACTAGGGTACCTTCTAGGGACTTACTCTGCCTAGTTAATGGACTAGGAACCCTTGTTAACTGACTAGGGTACCATCCTCCCCGAGAATGGGTCTCCCAGCTGCATTAACTTTAACATTCTATTGTTTGGATTTTTACCTCTCACAACTTTTTTGTTTCAACGAAATCAGTCATTGTTTCTTTATTGACCTTTGGTTCCTTGTTGATAAGTTGCTCTACCTTTCTTGTAATGAATTTTTATCATGCTTTAGCTTCTTAATTTGTGTAAGTAAACTTAGATTATGAGTCCTTAAGCGTGAAAGTTCATCATTGTTCTTTGGTTTTTCAACTTTGTCCTTAATGCCTTGGTTTACCGAATGTGCTACTTTTAAATTTTTTATTTGCTCGAGCAACCTCTGGTTCAGGTTTCTTAAGTGAGAGTTGTGTTCATCTTTTTTTGGATAATTTCTTTTTGAGACCTTGATTTTCTTGTTCTAGTTTTTTTTTTGTCTTGCTTTTTATCTTTTGGCTTCCTGTTTTTTGCGAGTAAATTTTGACTATGATTTTTTAAACGTGATATTTCTTCATCCTTCTTTGATAATATTTTGTTGGTATCTTCAGTAGCTTGTTCCAACATTCAATTTTTATTTTTTAGGTGAGATTTCTTTATTTCGTTCTAGTAAGTTGTCGTCACTTTTTAATCTCTCAATTTGTGTGAATAATTCCTTAATATGCTCTTTTGAACAACGATTCTCCTTCTTTGTTAACTCATTAAAATAATTTTGCTTCTCTATCTCAAACTGTAATTGTCTATTGATCGCCTTATAATGTCCTAACTTGCCCAATACTCCTTGTAGTTGCGATTGCATTTTTGAATCTACAATTGCCATAGTTTGTGACTTTTGGTTCTCTTCTTTTCTTCGACAATAAATGGATGCAAAAAAGTGCAAGTAATCACAATGTGGTTCTTATGTGAGATCTTAAATCTTCCTTTGACAAAGTTTAATAACTTTTTCTTTTTATGTCTGTAAACTTTGAAATTTAATATATTATAATAATAATTATTAATAAATAATATTATTATAATATATATATATATTTTTTAAATGGATTGGTTTTGGGTTTTAACAATAATATGTATTATTATAATTGTTTTAAATTGTAGACTAGGGTTTAAGAATTATAATAATAATAATTATTTAATAATATATCATTAAAATTCTTTTTTTGAGTTGAGTGAGAATCAGGGTTTATGAGCATACTCAATGGGAGATTCGCGTACAAAAGGAGGGTTTGGATACACGCTTGATGGAGGATGGCACGATGGAGGATGGGGAATGATTGTAGAAGTGTAGAACAAAGGGAGTAAAGGGTGGGCTTTGTGAGGGGTACGTGGAGGAGGGAGGTCGCAAGGGTGATTGCGCGTAGAGGTGGAGCACTGGGATGTTGGAGCGTTTAAGCAATGGTATGGTGGCGGGCTGGCATGGCATGGAAGGGTGAACAGTGGGGGGAGCGAGTGATGGAGCTACACAGGGAGGGCATGAAGGTGTGCATGGAGGAGGTTGGCGCAGGTGGGGTCGAGGCACTGAGAAGAGATGGCATAGAGAGGAGCTACGAAGGTGGAAGGAGCATTTGGATAGGACAGAGTGGAATTTGTAGTGTACGAAGGAAGGAGAATGGATACGAGGGATCCTTGGGCAAGGGAAGAACAAGCGTTGGCCATGTGTAGCAAGAGCTCCAAAAGTCCTTTACAATGAGCTGCTCTCTCTTTTATAGAATGGAGAAGAGCAAAATCCCTAGCGATAAGGATGGATGGCTAAGATTAAATCCTAGAAACTCTAGTCTTATGGTTGAGATAAATCTCAGCATTTTTTTACATTTTATAAAGTGAGAAAATGGATGAATTTTGAGGGGGGCGAATTGCCTCATTGATCCCATTAAGTTACAACTTCATGCAAAGTTATTTGCCTAGGATACATGGGGGGGATAATAAGGGGGTCCCCCTTACATCACTTTTCAAGATATTACATTGCTTTGCTTGCTTTTTCACAACTTGATTTTGATAAATCACCCCTATGAGAGAGATTGCGCCCCCCTTGAGGGAGGAAGCATGCCAAGCCCACTTGAGATGCCGAATGGAGATTCTAAGACTTGGGTATTGCTTAGAAATTTTTCTATGAAGACCCAAATTGCCAAATTTTCTAAACTATCAATATTTCTTCATTTAATTAATTCCTTCTAGACTTAGGAATTTTTAATTCTAGACTTAGGAAAAGCCTGTTAATTATTTTAATTAATTCCCATGTAGCAGAATTAATATTCAAATCACCTCGAAAATGTCTCAAAATGGATCCTCGATGAAATGACATGATGCACAAATCAAATGCATGACCAAAACCAATCTGAAATCTTCAATTGATGGCTGCTTCAAATAATAAATCTCCAACCTTAGGCTTTTTAAATTAAAACGTATGAAAATTCTATAATAAAATCCAATTAATCAACAAAGGCTGAAAATAACACTTGGATGGCTCCAATTGGTCTCCAATGGCTGTAGCATAATGAAATATGGATCATGAAGCTCACATACTGCTTGGTGGTCTTGTTGACCAAGTGAAAGTCGGGTTTAACCAAGTCAAAAAGTCAACTCTTGGTCAAACTTCTGCATTTAAGTCTAATGGTGCAGGGACTCATCCAAAGCCTAAATGAGGATGAAAAACCACTTATAATGGTAAGTATTGAAAGATAACTAATGTCACAAATTATACTTTGCACAAGTAATCACTACTGAATCCCTACATAGTCTCCTCATAGGATAAGTGCATAACAAAACATAATGCATGCAATGAATGTCTTATATGCATACCAACATCTAGTTAACCATTATAAAGCATTGCATAGATCATCTTTCTCTTGGGTGGAGTGGTTGGTAAAAAATTCAAAGGTTACTCAAGTGAGAGATTGGTCATGGAAGACTTGAGTTACTCTTGGAGAGGAGGGGAAAGCAGGGGCCTCCCTGACATTCATTAGTAAGGCAAACACTAGGGAGCAGGGTGTCTCACAAATAGATGATGTGCTAGAAGATGATACAGCTTTGACTTTAGCAAGCCCCCCTTTTATTTCATTTTCACATTTTCATATTTCATTCTCAATTCAATTTTATTTTGTCACTTTTGATATTTTTCATTTTGGAGCACTTTGTTTCTTTCTTTTCAATCCTTTAGTTGGTCAATGACTGAAAGGTATTGGCCCTGGATTCCTTTTGGGCACCAATGATGACACGAGCTTAGCTCCGCTGCCAGCCACCGTCCATAGGTTTGGTGGAGTTGCCATAGTAATGCTTGTTTAGAGCAAATAGGCAGTACCTCTTAATTCAAGGAGTACCTACCCTTTCAACCATCAACCAATTTCAAGGGTGGGGAAACTTATTTCGAGCTTCAGGAGTACACTTCTGAAAACTATGCCAACCTAAGCTCACACCCAATCCACAAGGGGTCTACAAGCAAAGAGGGATCAATGGGGTCAGAAGTGGTAATCCTAGGCACAAAGTAAAACATCCATGGCAATCTGACAAGAGTCACATAACACTTTAGAGAGATATGTTGCACACATCAGAGCCGAGACACCAAAGGATAACATGGAGGCCATCCTAACAAAGAGGCCATAGAGGGGGAGGTCCTTGAGTCACATAGTCATATCCAGATTAATGGGATTGTTCAACAAGCAAGGGTGAATGGATGGAAGATTGATAAGGTTAACAGATGGAACCAAGGGAGAGGTTGTGATCCATGAAATGTTCTAGAGACTATGCCAAATAACGGTATAAATAAAACAAAGACTACTGCTAGATTTAATGCTGTACAAAAATTCTACTGACCATGCTCATCAGAAGATTATAAGTGTAAAATATAATTTACAATTAGTCAATCAGTCAATACAAACCATATATCCATAAACAAACATCCTCTAGGCTTGCATCTGATACAAAACTGAAGTACAAGGATCCATCTTAGGCAACATATACAAAGTGGCAACCAATACCCAAGCTCAGAAATCTCAAGGCATCACTGCTCTGCTCAACAAAACTGATCCAGCTCTGATATGCTCTGGCAAGACTTGAGGTATGGCACCCCATACAATTGATGGTACAACAAGGACTTAATGGACATGTAAGGAGTCTTGAGAAGTTAGACTCTTGACAGCTCTATAATTCTTACAATGGTTACTTGTATTTTATTCCAGCAAGAGAGAACCAATTTCAGAGTTTGATTAATGGTTTAACATTTGACCTTCACGAACTCTTGCAAATGTGAATAAAACAACACATTCTTCATGCGATATGCCTTACTGGCAGATAGTATTTGTACACTTTTCCTTGGGAGGAATCCATACTTGAAGAAACTCAAAGTTGCATATGTACATTCTTTGCTGACAACAACTATGCAAGGAACTTTCCTGAAACATTGGTTTTGTTCACCAGTCTTATATAAAAACCTATGTCAATCTTCAAGGCAACATGACTGAATTGCTATCTAGTTGCTGTTCAATGGTATGGACTTACTGAGGATGCTCGAGTTCAAACTAAAAATCAGGTTGGTGGAAATGTACATTCTATTAGAAGTAGAAAATAATGTTGGAACCTGGTTGAACCAACAGATACGAATAGTGGTTTTGAAGTTTTGGTACCTACTGTGAAGACCTTCTTTGATCAAAGGATTTTAATCAAAGATGTAGGTCTCTCTAAAGTACTTACTAATAACAGAAACTAGTGAGTGAGAAATTATTCTCAATCTAACTTTCTTGCAAAAGATGGCTGCTCTGTTATAGGAAGCTCTCTATAGTTCTACGATCAACCATGGTAGTTTCTTGTGTCATAACTAGAGTCTCAACCTTTATGGTTTATATTTCAACTCCAATTCATTATAAACCAAGTTAGGCAATCTTAACTAAGCTCTTCTGATATAGTTGATCTGTGAATAATCTAATGTGTGAACATGGCCTTCATTTTAAGGATTTACATGAACAGCCCTTGCTCATAATAAATATAAATTAAAGGGTAATTAATTATTTAAGATAATCATCATTGCATGTCATACAATTGTTAATTGATATCAACATAACTTTCTAATCACTGTATTGGGGCACAAACTTCAAAGTCAATCATGAGATTAATATACTTTTATTCACAATATAATATTGTTTATAGAACTTCTAGCTCTGGTAAACTTTGATTCTGTGTGTTTTTCTTTTGGTCCTTTAGAGTACTATGTTAGGATTTATTGTTGTGGACTCTATTTTTTTGTCTAATTACTTTTGTGTTTGCAGACCAATTCAGAGAAAGCTGAGTTGTTTTCCAGAATTAGGGAAGGGAATCTGAGTATCATAGTTGGAACCCATTCTCTCCTTGGGAATCGAGTAGACTATAGAAATATGGGCCTTCTTGTGATTGATGAGGAGCAGGTGCACTTTCTACTTCCATAAAATCCTTTGTAACTTTCTTGTAACCATCTTTAATCTATCTATTTGTAGCATATTCTTAATGTTTCCCAAAATAATTCTTTTGATGGTATGGAAGATTCATTGTTAGGTATGATTAGAAAGTAGAACTTGTTACAGTATGGCCTTAAGACATGGCATTTATTTATGGCAGCTAAAGAGTCGTGTTAATGAGTCACTTATCCTTGTTAGTGTTTCATACAATTATATCATAATAATTCAATTGCATAAATTCAATAGGATCACTAGAAGAAAGACAAAGCACAGAAACAAGAACACGAGAATTTATCCTGGAAAACCCAATCAGGAGAAAACCCAGCAACCTTTGTATAGAGATGAATAATTCCGAGAACAGAGAACAGAGTACAGAGATGAGAGAGAGAAAGTAGAAAGTCTCTCTAACTAAAAACCCAAAAAATAAGCTTCTCCTAGCTGCAGGTGCGAGCTCCTCTCCAAGTGATGCAAACTCGTTGTGTGTGAGTGAATGAACCATTGAGGCATACGACCTCTCTATTTATACACATGCAAAAATGACTTTTTCCCTTTCTGGGCCAACCTGACTTTTCCCAAACTGGGCCGATCTGACTGGGGCAATTCTGCCCATTGTTTGGGGCAGTTTGCCCACTGTTTTGGGGCAGTTTACCCGCTGGGCCGACTTGTCTAATCTGACAGGGCTGGCTTGTCTTGGGGGAATATAAAAATACAGTTAATAATTATTTTCTTTACTTAATTTTCTCCCCAAGGTTTACATTGAATCTTTCAAGGGTTTACATGATTAATTACATCAAGATCAACTCTCATAGGAGGTACGAATAATTACAATAGATTATAATAAGAATAACTTCCGAAGTTGCACAAAATCCAACACTCCCTCTCAACAAGGAAGGTATTCTTCGGTCTTCATCACGATCATCTGGGTTTCATCTGTACATCTATACTGTCTCAATCATCTCTATACATACTAAAGGTTGTCAACACAGTCTCAGTCCTTCGAGAAGTGTCATCATGCATCAACTCCACTAGTCCTTCAGTGAGTCCAAGAGAGTCTCCATCCTACCTGGATGTCCGAGAGATAGGCTTTACCATCTGCTACTTGTTCGTCTCATCTGCCGATGGGATCCTCCCATACCTGACTGAGAACCTGGATGAGCAGAGGTGCACGACCATCTACTACTTGTTCGTCTCATCTGCCGATGGGGTACTCCCATACATGGTTGAGAACCTGAACGAGTAGAGGTACCTGTGAAATCATCACATGACCATCTACTTTTTGTCCGTCTCATCTGTTGATGGGATTTCTCCCATACCTGGCTGAGAACCTGGACGAGCAGAGGCACTTGTGTGTAACCCAACCATCTACTACCTGTCCGTCTCATCTGCCGATGGGATTTCTCCCATACCTGGCTGAGAACCTGGACGAGTAGAGGCACTTGGGTGGAACCCAACCATCTACTGCTTGTTCGTCTCATCTGCCGATGGGATTTATCCCATACCTGGATGAGAACCTAGACGAGTAGAGGCACCTGGGTGAAAGCAGGGTAAACATCTCTATGTCATCCCTCCCTCTCAAGGAGGGACACGTTCTCTTCTATTCCAAGTCTTCCGCGAAAGTATTCGAACTTCATCCTGGGAAGAGGCTTGGTGAGAACATCTGCAGTCTGGTCATCTGCCGGAACATATTGTAACTCGACTGCACCTTTTTGCACCATATCACGTATGAAGTGATACCGAATCTCTATATGCTTCGACCTGTTGTGGAATACAGGATTCACTGACATCTGCACACAGCTCTGGTTATCACAGTGAATCACGGTTGGCTCTGGAATCTGGCCAAACAATCCTGCAAGGAGTTTATGAAGCCATACTGCTTCTTGGGTTGCTGTACTAGCAACCATATACTCGGCCTCTGCAGTACTAAGTGCTACTGAGTTCTGCTTCCTGTTGCACCAGGAAATCACTGCAGAACCCAAATTGAAGCAACATCCGGAAGTACTCTTCCTATCTGCAGCACATCCGGCCCAATCTGAGTCTGTAAATCCCTGCAATCTCAAGTCACACTCTGAAGCATATCTCAGACCATATCCCATAGTGCCATGCAAGTATCTAAGCACATGTTTTGCAGCAATCCAGTGAATCTGCCTCGGCTCGCACATAAACTGGCTGAGAGCATTCACAACAAAACATGTATTTGGTTTGGTGTTCGTCAGATACATCAAGGGCCCAATCAGCTGGCAATACATAGTGGGATCAATCAAATTTGAATCTGAAGCAGAATCCCTCAACTTCTTCAAATTTTCATCCATTGGAGTGGCCATGGACTTGCAGTCCAACATCCCGAATCTCTTTAGAATATCTATGGTGTATTTTCCTTGACCTAGGAAAATCTCCTTCTGCCTCTGCCATACTTCTACTCCCAAGAAGTAATGCATCAATCCAAGATCCTTCATTTCAAACTTAGAGGCTAGTTTCTTCTTACACCATACGATAAGTTTCTCATTTCCAGTGAGAAACAGTTCATCAACATAAAGGAACAAAATTAGTGGCTCGTCATTCACAACCTTGTAGTAAAGGTTGGGGTCTGCATCACTCCGATGCAACTTCCACCCCATGGTTGAAGCAATGATCGATCTGATGGAAGTATATCGAGCCACAGGAGCAAATGTCTCATCATAATCGAATCCCTCTTTCTGAGAGAACACTCTGGCAACAAATCTAGCCTTGTGTTTTTCAACACTCCCATCTGCTCCATGCAAAGTCTGTTGTGCCCATTTAGGTCTCTTCCGGCCCACTGCAATATCTTTGGGAACATCAACTGGCTCAACTGGATCAATGGAATCGATGGGTTCATCCTCTTCTACTAAGTCCCTCTGAACTGAAGGGGGAGATGATCTCATCTCCTTTGGTTCTAGTATTTCCTCATCATTGATCTCCATGTCTAATCCTCTGCCTTTCCTGACAGCCATTTCTACTTCAAAGGACATATCCCTGCTGACTACAATCTGTCTGGATCCTGGGATGTAGATTCTGTACGCCTGAACTGTATCCCACGACAGTTCCCTTCTTGCCTAAAGGTTCTAACTTCGTCCTTTTCTCCTTGGGCACATGTATGTAGATTGGACAACCAAAGATCCGGAGGTGGCCCACTTCTGGTTTCACCCATGTGAAAGCTTCTTCCGAGGTCATCCTTCCAGTCTGAGAGTCATGATCTGAATATTAACAGGATTCATGTGTCCAACACTTGTTCATCCGAACAAGTCTCATCATCCTTCTCTTGTAGGCCATATCGTATGGTCTTTTCCCTACAAGTCAAATCCCGACTGATGATCAGTGACATTGCATAATCAAATTTAACCAATGTCTATTTCAATGCAATGACAATAGTTTACACAGGCATCTTGGCTAGTACTTGTTCTCACTGATCTTGTAGTTGCCCCTATAGGGATCCAAGGTGGATGGTAGAGGGTACAGGCAACTAAAGTGGTGAACCAAGAGAGCCTTAGTTCCCAAGAGGATGGTTGTCACGCCAACCAAGGTACTCTTCGCTTTAGCTATCAAAGCCAAGATAGCAAGGGGGAGACCCAGATCTACTCTCGATAGGAGAGATCAACCCAATCACCAGATCAAATCAATCTAATTAAGTACGGTAGGGTGACAGGTATGAAATGCTATAATTAAGGAGTTAGGACCACTGTGGAGGCTTAAGAAAGGTGTGATATGATAAAGAAAGATAACACAGTGATTCTAGGATTAAGTATGATTCCAGGATTCAGAGCTAGTTTCAAATGATCAAAATCAACTACCTTGGGAAACGTGACCCTTAAAACAGGGAAAGTGTCCCAAATCAGAGATCTGACAGTTAGGGCTTTCTAGCTTTTTGCTTGATAGATGGATATGATAGTATCTAAGTGTGCAAGCAACGAGACAAAGATCAAAACCCCAAGGAAATCTAACAACCCAGGAAGGTCGTGAGGGCTTGGAGAAGGATCAGTGCCTTGGAAAATGGGCCAAATGGAGTCAGATGTCCACCAATCTGTAGATCAGGGATGTTAAGGTGTAAAGCAGGGTGGGTTTTGAAGATCAAGGTCATCCAATGGCTAGATTTCAGTAGATCTGAGATTCAAAATGCATCACCAAGTGACCCAAGTGGGGCACAACCCTCAAAATGAGGAATGGGGCCCACAAGTTGAAAATCAACAAGGTGAAGCACTAGGGGTAGGTTATCAAGTGAGGAGAGTTCAAATCAAGTGGGATCTCACTTACCTAGATCTTGGAACCTAACAAACTCACCCAACCAAGGAGTGCGACCTCACTTGGAGAGGCTAATGTGCCTTGGGAAAGGGGTCAAATGGAAGCCAATCCACACTAAACTATAGATCCGAATTGTTGTGGATACTATAGAGGTGGGTTTTCAATATCTTACCCAAAAGCCTACTAGATCCAAGTAGATCTGAAAAAATGTAAAATGACGGTTTTAACAGTTATATGCTTATGCCAATGGATTGGGATCGAGAAATAGTAAACAAACCTATGGATCTTACCTGGATAACCTTGTAGATGCCTTGATGATGATTGTCTATGCAAACCCGATCAATTTGAGAAGCTTTGAGGTAGTTTTCTATGAGATTGATTTTGTTCAAGGAAGCCAATGCACCCTCTCTCCTACACAACAAACGTCAACAATATCAGATTTGATGCAATCAAGAGATAAGACTAATGCTACGAGAGAAATAACAAAAAGATAGCATAGATCACAATGATACTGATGATAACCCCCTGATACAAGCGAATGGCAAGTGAACGAGTTGAAGAAGCCTTGCAAAAATGCCGAAGTTGAAGTCGCCCTCTTGTAGACAAGACAAAGTTTCCAAAAAGATAGATCTTACCACAAATTTCCAAATGCTAAGATGCAATAGACTTTCCAATCACCATCTAAGAACACCAAATGCAAAGGAGACCCAAGAATTTCCACAAGAAGTTTTTCTATTGTCAAGATTCCAAGAGCCAAAGACCCTTTACAATGAGAATCTCTCTCCTTTAAATAGGATGGAGAGAGACCAAAACCCTAACCACCTTTTGAATGGATGGCTAAGATTATAAGATCAAAGTGATCTAATCAATGGTTGAGATGAGCTCAACAATAAAGTATATGGATCAATAATAAAATAATACATCAATGGACCAAATCGCCCTAGGAGAGGGGGTCCCACCAAATCTCAATGATAAAATAAAAGATCTAGCTCATGGTGGGTCCAAGGGGTAATTTATAACACCCTTGGTCAATCCCCATGGCACAATACCAATAAAATAATGCTCCAAGCACCAAATCGTGCCTCTGGGAAAGTCGTGAGCCTTAGGAGGCTCCAGAAAAACCATAAAAAATGCCAGAGTGAAGAGTGTAGGCCCCATTGAAAGCTGAAACTACTAGAGAAGGTGTGGAAGACATCCCACTCATCATCAAACATCATCCCATGCCAATCCCTTGCCTCAGTAGCCCAAATCGAATCCCTTAGTAGCCATTTTTACCATTTCTGATCTGCCTTGGGAAGTGTGAAACTGCCCAAACTGCCTCTTGGAGTGCTTGCACTGTCAAGGTGAGGCCACCAATCTCTTTGGGAGGGGGGTAATATGGTAATATCAAGTGGCTGGACCACCCCCTCCATGCACATTGCCCTAGGTGAACCCATCAAATCTCATCACTGCTCTGACAGGGCCTCTAATAGGCCAAAACTGCACTAGGATAGCCAACTGAGGCTAAAAATCACTGTAATTGCCCTGAACTGAAAACAGACTGTCTCATTGGACTTAGAGAGCCCAAATCCATCTAAGATGTGTACTCATACACCATATAGATCTCTGCATGATCAAAATAAATATCCATCATATCCGACAGACCAAATAATAATAATCTGTCAAAGTGCTGAAAAGCACAAATCATCATCATAAGCCTGAAACCATTGCATAGAACCAATTGGTGACCTGTACAAGACCACATATCATATCTCTGTACCATCTGAGGTCTGCCACCTCATGTCCTCTAGTTGACTTTTGATCAAACTGGGTTTGACCAAGTCAACATGACCCAAAATATAACTCAGGCTATCATCAAAACTGCTACAAGTGTCAAAGGTTAAAGCATGCTCTACAATTCATTCAAGTAACAATTATAACAAGAAGTAATCATTTCACTGGCGATCTAAATCCAATTTATAAAAGGTCTTTAATTATTATTATGACTCAGACTAGACTTTTAGGACCATACTCACTTCATAGTTGTGATCAATTTGCTAGTGAAGGGTGAGGGCTAAAAATCAAAAGGCTAGGCTAAGGGATGACTACTGACTTGACATTGTGACACTTTGGAAATGGAAAAGGGAATACACATTATAACATATGCTGGACAAACAGTAACACGGGGGATGGCAGTGTCTCACAAATGGGTAAGTTGTTTAAAGAGTGCTTATTCAACTTAGGCACCATGTCTACTTTTATAAAAGATGATCCAAGTTCATTAGGATCCATTGATTTCATTTCATGGCCTTTTTGGCCTACATAACCCTTCGGATCTCAGGTGTGCTAGGAAGCACAACTAATCGCAGCTTGCATCCAGGGCATGTTTGTACATATACATATAAGGTCAACAATCGTTTAGATATAGAGTTTAAGAACCATTGCTTTTTTGGACTTTTCATTATACTCTTCAAGGAGTATTTATTACTGTTTCATTGCTCTTGCCCTTTACTCACGTGTGTTGATAAACACATTCTAGAGTTTACAGTTTCCTGGGCGAATTTACATAAGTTTCCATAAGTAGTACATGAGCTTTCAGTTTTAGCCAACACATCTTAAGTGACTAGGGGAGTTCGTACCAGTCCCAAACATCGAGACAACCGACCAGAATGATTTAGGACTACAATCCAACTCACCATAGGTAAGTTCTGTCACCAACTCAGAGCCGAGACACAAGAAACAAGGAAGCTTATCCAACACAGAGGCTACAGTGGGGGAAGGTTCTCCATGCCACAAGTCAAGTAGTAAGTCAGGGTAATGAACAAACTGGTAGGTAATGGATGGGTGAAGACAATGAATAATGAGACCAACACTAGCACGCCAAAGTATGGTGGGAATGATCACCTCTATTCTCTCTAGGGAGGGTAAAACCAACGAGTATAGGTAGTGAACTTCTAAGTCTGAGTGGGGACAATAATATATATAGAGATACAACCAGGTCCACATATCTGTATGATTGCCAGATCATGATACTAAATGCTAAGACATGCTACAAGAATGAATATAAAAGCAATATAACCATAACACAAGAATATACCTGCTGAGTCATATACCTGAATGCACAATATCTGAACCATCATCTGTCCTCTGAAACTGTTGCTGTACCTCTGGGCAATACTGACTGCTCTGTATAAATGGCTAAATGGCTACATCGGTCATCTCTCTGAGTGTCCTGAAACTCAGTCATGGCATGGGGAACAAAACTGCTGTCCATATAAGAATCATGATCCATAATAGATGCTCAACTCAGCATCTCAATGTAAGGGAACTGGCTGGAAAGTGTACTGGAATCTGAAAAATAGTGTATGGTAGCCCGACTACTATATATGTGATAACAGTACTGTTATCACATATATAATAGCCGGGCTACCATACATTCTTTTTCAGATTCCAGAGCACTATTTAGCCAGTTCCTTTGCATTTGAGATGCTGAGATGAGCATCTATATGGATCATTATCAGATTTTGGACAACAGATATATTCCCCATGCCATGACTCAGTTTCAGGACACTCAGAGAGAGGACTGATGTAGCCACTTAGCCATTTATATAGAGTAGTCAGTAGTGCCCAGAGTTACAATAACAATTTCAAAGGACATATTTTGGTTTAGATGATGAGTATTCAGGTATATGACTCAACAGGTATATTTTGGTGTTATGGTTATATTGCTTTTTTATTCATTCTTATAGCATGTCTTAGTATTTAGCATCATGATCTGGCGATATATAGATATCCGGACCTGGTTGTACTTTATATATATATATCATATTGTCCCTACTCAGATTTAGAAGTTCTTGGCATATGCTCATCGGTTTTACCCTCCTTAGGGTGATTAGAGGTGATCATTCCACCATACTTTGGCTTGCTAGTGTTGGTCTCACTATTCATTGTCTTCATCCATCCATTACCTACCCAGTTTGTTCATTACCTTGACTTACTACTTGACTAGTGGCATGGAGGACCTTTCCCCACTGTAGCCTCTGTATTGGATGAGCTTCCTTGTTTATTGTGTCTCGGCTTTGAGTTGGTGACAAAACTTACCTTTGGTGAGTTGGATTTCCTTGAGAAGTCGCCCTAGTCACTAAAGATGTTGTTGGCTAAACCTGAAACTTTTAGTGCTGCCACTGATGCAAAATATGGAAATGAAATGTTGTATCTTGTATGAAAATCACATTCATGCAATGTGTTTCTCAACACACATGAATGAAAGGCAAGCCAAATGAAAATGGCTATGAAATATCAAATGTTATATCTATTGTGAAATGTAAATACCTAGGTAAACAAGTTGTCTGTGACACACCTAGAAGTGCTCAGGTAAACAAGTGCCTTAAAAACACACCTACAGCAAGAAGCCTAATTAAAATGTAAATCTATGCAATGTGTTTATAAACACACATAGATCAAAGACTATGGAAACTTTAGGCCCAAAAAGCAATGGAACTTAAACTCTATATCAAAAAGATTGCTAGCCTCATTTGTATTATGGATTGTGCGTATCTGTGAAGGTGAATAAATACTCTTTGAACAACTTACCCATTTGTGAGACACTGCCATTCCCTGTGTTATTGCTTGTCCACTATATGCTATGGTGTGTAGTCCCTTGCCCATTTCCAAAGTGTCACAGTGTTAAGTCAGCAAGTCATCCTTTGACCTAGCCATGCTATTCTTAGCCTTCACTCTTCACTAGCAAATTGATCACAATTATGAAGTGAGTATGACCTTGAGAGTCTAATCTGAGTAATAAATAATAATTAATGACCTATTATATTTGGATTTAGATCGCCAGTAATGATTGCTAGTTGCTTTAATTGCTATTTGAATGGCTTGTAGAGCATGTTTTAACCTTTGACACCTTGCAGCAGCTTGATGACAGTTTGAGTTATATTTTGGTTATGTTGACTTGGTCAAACCCAGTTTGACCAAAAGTCAAACCACAGGACATGAGGTAGCAGACCTCAGATGCTACAGATATATGATATATGGTCTGGTACAGGCTACCATGGTGGGTTTATGCAGTGGTTTCAGGCTTATGGTGATGATTTGTGCTTTTTCAGCACTTTTACAGATTATTATTATTTGGCCTGCCGGATATGATGAGTATTTATTTTTGACCATGCAGAGGCTTATATGGCGTATGAGTACACTTTTTAGGTGGATTTGGACCTTCTGAGTCCAAGGGGACAATCTGTTTTCAGTACCGGGCAGTTACAGTGACTTTTGGCCTCAGTTGGCTATCCTAGTGCAGATTTGGTCTATCAGAGGCCTTGTCAAAGCAGAGCAGAGATTGGGTGAGTTCACCTAGGGCGCTGTGCATGGAGGGGGTGGTCTAGCCACTTGATATTACCATATTACCCCCCTCCCAGATAGCCTGGTGCCCTCACCTTAACAACGCAGACACTCTAGGAGGCAGTTTGGGCAGTTTTACACTTCCTGAGGCAGTCCAGAAATGGTGAAAATGGCTACTGAAGAATTCGATTTGGGCTACTGAGGCAAGGTTATGGCATGGGATGATCAGTGATGATGAGTGGGATGTCATCCACTCCTCCAGCAGTTTCAACTTCATCGGGACCCACATTCATCACTTATGGCACTTTTTGATGATTTCTGGAGCCTCCTAAGGCTCACGACTTTCCTAGAGAGGCACGATTTGGTGTCTAGATCATTTATTCTTGGATATTGTGCCATGGGGATTGACCAAGGGTGTTAGAAATTACCCCTTGGACCCACCATGAGTTATTTTTTATGTTTTATCATCATGATTTGGTGGGATCCCCTCTTCTAGGGTGAGTTTGTCCACATATTGTTATATTTTATTATTGATCCATATATTTTATTTTTGAGCTCATCTCAACCATTGATTAGATCATTTGATCTTTTAATCTTAGCCACTCATTCAAAAAGTGGTTAGGATTATGGCCTCTCTCAATCCTATTTAAGGAGAGAGCTTCTCATTGTAAAATCATCTAGAGATTTTGGCTCTTGGCTCTTGGAATAAAATTTCTATCTTTTGGAGTACATGCTTGGGTTTGGAGTGCGAATTGGTGGGGAGGCTTGCCCTTCAAGCTTGGAGGAAGACGTTTTGGTTAAACAGGGAGTGGTTTTGTCTTTGTGCCAACTATTCTTTGCTTATCTCTCTTTTGCTTGTATCTACCTTCAACATGTTAAACTGATTGATGCTTTGCTCCTTGGTTTTGACAGGTTAGAGGGACACACGTGGCTTGGAGAAAATCGATTTGGCAAGAGGGCTTCAAAAATTCTTCATTTGATCTTTGGCAAAAGTAATCCTCATCTCAACTAGCATTCATCTCCTCATCTAGGTATGCTCCAAAGGTTTGGTCTTCTTCTTCCTTGGCTTATCCATAACTTCTAGATCACAAAAACCCTAATTAACTAAAACCCTCATTTTTCACTTTTTCTTAGATCTACTTGGATCTAGCCTAGCTTTTGAAAAGATATTGAAAACCCACCTCTATAGCATCCATGGCAATTCGGATCTATAGTTTGGTGGTAATTGGGTTCCATTTGACACACTTTTCAAGGCAAAGTAGCCCTCTTGAGGCAAATCGCACCCCTTGGGAGAAGCTAGTTGGGTTAGATCTAACACATGGGTAGGTGAGATCCCACTTGATTCACACTCTCCATACTTGATAACCTACCCCTAGTGCCTCACTTCATTGATTTTTGCCTTGTGGGCCCCATTCCTCATTTTGAGGGTTGAGCCCCACTTGGGTCAATTTGGTGATGCATGTTCAATCTCAGATCTATGGAGATCTAGCCATTGGATGCCCATGATTTTCAAGATCCACATTCATACTTGCCTAAACTACTTGGATCTAAACTTTGGTGGCCTTTGGGTTTGATTTGACACACCTTTCCATGCTTTTAGCCCTCCTTGGGCAAAGTCGCACTTCTTGGGTGATTGAGTTGTCCCACTTTGAGAAATTGGGTGGTTGAGATTCCATTGGATTTGGAAAGAGCATACCTTGAAACCTACATCTAGTGTCTCACTCAGTGAAGTTCTGCCTTGGGGGTAGCATTCCTTGTTTTGGGGAAAGTTGTCCACTTGGGTCACTTAGTGAAATATTAGATCTAGTAAGATCCAACCATCACATCTCAAATAGCCCACTTGATTTGTATCCTAGGTGTCCCGATCGACATTTCCACATCTCTTTTGACTCCATTAGCCCATCCATCAAGGCACTAGTCCACCTAGGGCAATTCGCACTCCTTGGGACTTGTGTCATTTCCTAGATCCCATATGTGGGCATCTTTAATTTCATCTTAGATCCATAGATCTACTCATTACATCCCCCTTGGTACCATTTGCACCCTTAACTTCACCTAGTGGGTCCCATTTGAGCCATTTCCATATCCCAAGGAATTGGGTCCCACATGTGTATTTTTATGGTACTAGATCTTGTCATTTTACTTCATCATGTGGCCTAAATCATACATTGGTTGAAACACTAATCACTCCTTAAGTCTCCTTCAACCATACCTTAACTTCTAGGTCCACCTAACCTTGCATTGGTTTCTGTAACTTGTCTTTTACATATCCCTAGGAACCTTTGTTTGGGTTCAATCATCTTTGATTGGTTATAGGGTCTCCCCCTAGGTCTTGATTCATCTTGATCTAAAGTGAAGAGTGCCTCGGTTGACGTGACTCCCAGCTTGCATTAGGAACCGTGGCATCTCTTGGGTCACCTTTTTAGTTGTCCATCTCCTCTACCATCCCGTATGGGATGCCACTAGGGACAACTACAAGTTGTGTGATAACGAGTACTTTAGCACAACAATCCTAAACATGTCTACCAAACACATCTGGGAACTATCTAGATGTCTACTATCTCCACTAGAACATGCCATCAAGAGTGTGCACTACTCTAAGCATGCAGAACGGAGATATCATCTACACTAGCGCTATTATGTGTTCATGAAATGTTGTGTAGCTCATATGCATAGCAAATACAACAAGAGTCTATAGTACACCAAAAGTAAACTATATCAATTGCTCAACACACTTCCTGATAGATCTGCATATAATGGTTATGAAGCCATTATTATCACATCTATGTTAGCTGGAGCTACCATACTGCAGACTGTGCAGTCGAGGACCGCACAGTACTTTTTTTTTCCCAGATCAGAGATCCGATGCCTTCAGAGGAGGCACACAGTTTTGTTCAGATTACCCCGAGCAGTTATATCAGAGGGGACAGTTGGTTGTACAGTGGTACAGACATGTTACTTAGCATTTACCGCAGGGTCACCCTTCCATGCCAGGCTTTGATATGAGCCCATTGAGACAGTTGCCTAGTCTTTTTTGATTGAGACTGTCACATAGTATTGCTGGTTTACTATTTGTGCTCGGATTCAGCAGAGATCCAGTTCAGAGACAGCCTCAGCAGCAGATATATGGTACGGCAGGTATTGCATTTATATATATTGCTCATGATTGTTGCTTAGACTTGTTTATACATGATAGTACACTAACTCTACATGTGATGATTGATGTGGTGATCTAGTTTTATGATATGTGATTGGGCCCTTGGTGATGTCAGTCCACCCCTTCCTAGTAGGCTCCTATTATATGCACACCAGGTTACACTCCTATTCCTAGTATAGACTTGATCATTTAGTCCCCCTAGGCAGCTGACTTTGGATCCACCTTCACCTTCTCCATCCATCCGACTCATACATGACATTCTTTCCCAACTTGGATTCTGATTTGTGACTTTGAGGATCCCTTTCCTCACTGATCTCTGAGTATGCCATGATTCCTTGTCTATTGTGCCTCAGCGCTTTAGTGTGTGAGATGCACTCTCAAACCTGGGATTTGCTCCTGTCGGTTGCCCCCGATGTTGCAATGTAGTTAGGATTGTGTAGCCTCATCGGGTGTTCCCCATTGATCATTGAAGCATGTATTGCTCACCCCCATTACTTTGCAGTATGAGCACCATTGTTATATCTATTGAGATATGTATGTAGCCCAAAAGGGCCTTGATGTAAATTGAAGAAATGAAGAAATGTAAAGCAAGCCAAAAAGGATTTTTGTAAATGTAAATCTAGCCAAAAAAGGGCTAAGAATGAAACTCATTGTAAAATCCATGCAATGTGTTTGTAAACACACATGGACACAGGTCAGCCATACATGTCAGCATTTGTAGTGGTTATTCTTCACCTAGTCCCGCGGGGCAAGGAGGTGAGAGGGAGCAAGGGACAAGCTCAAGATTGTCCCCTAGAGTCTCAAGTTATGGTTTGCCGGACACCCAGTTTGGCGGCTCTAGAAAAGAACCTCACAAAGTCTTTGGGCACGGATGTGAGTTGTGAGATACTTGTCAAATTACCAGTGGCGGTTTCCCTGCACTATACCCATTTGTGAGGCACCGCCCTTCCTCGTGTTTTGTCATGGTATACTTATCTCAGTGGACCCTACTTTCCCGAGTTATCCAAACGGTCACATGATCCTCATCCTTGTCATCCCTTATCCTTCACCATGTATTCCACATCACCCAATGTCAGCTAGGTGGTCAAGCCTATAGGTTGTGCATAGTAGTTGAGTCTTTTGGATGTGGTGGGCCCACCTCACCTAGGGCCTTGTATTTTCCGGGATTTAATGCAGTTTTTGATCACCATATTATTATCATGATGTTTAGTAATGTACTAACTTGTATAAGGAAGCCTTTCGCTTCATGATTGCATACAGGTATTCAGCTAGCACTATTGTTGACCAGATTTGACTTGGTCAAACTAGGTTGACCAGGCCAAAAATGGGCCCGAAAAAATGTTGCGACCGGAATTTCTATTTTGGTCAATTATTATCTACAGGGGACCCATATGAGCCTCCAGGTTATAGAATGCAAAAAGATCGAGGCGTTTGTGAGATTTTTAATTATTATTGGTCATTAATGACCTGTTTTAATTAAAAATCATGGATTATGGGCAAATAACGCCTAAGTGATGGATCGGGGTCATTCGAGTGGTCATTCTTACTATTTTTGGGGTCCACGATCACATTGTAGTAGATGGTTTGGCAATCCGGGCACTCTAGGTGGGTCAAAAGCCCAAATTTCATCTTCAGCATTAAAAACCAGCAATAAAATACATGAAAAATTAGAAATTGACAAAGGAAACTATAGCAAAGGGTAAAAATCAATGGTTGGCAAATAAAGGGGTGATTCCTAAGGTAAAATGGTAATGTTTAACATGGTATTTGTGGATTGTGGGTCCCTCCATTGGGCCAGCTCACTACATGGGTCGAATTTCCCCATTGGGGGCGTTTTTCCTCCTTGGCATTTTCGATTTGATGATGATGTGTATTGTGGTACCTTGGTATAGTGAGTTGGGGGGATAAAACACCCTATAGACACCCCCCAACCACCTTGTATGTATTGTAGGGGCCCCACAAGGGGACCCCCTCTCCACTAGTGCGCTTCACTTGGGCAATTTGCACCCCCATGAGGAGAATTCTCCACCCTTCAATTTGATCATTGGGGATTAAATCCTAACCCTCCATTTTGGGGGGAAACTTGTTGTGAGAAGTGGCTTCTCTCTATAAGAGAAGGCACTCACTCATTGTATGACTCTCTTGGCATTTTTGGAGTTGAATAGAAGAGAAAAAAACGTTGCTCTTGCTTGATTCTTGTGTGATACTCTTGTGAGATTGTTGATTGCCATACCATCTTGATGCACTAGTATATATTGCAGGTTGTTTTCAGCACTATTTCTCACCGTTGTTTTGCAGCTAGCACAAGTCTTGGAGGAGGGCGCACCATTTCGCTGCCACTGCTGCTCCATTCTTCAAATTTGGTCACAAAAGGGAAGTGTTTTTGCCATTTTCAGCCAAACATTTCTCTCATCTTTATTTGTGTTGCTGTAAATTTCACTTATTTGTCAATACCAATTTGATCTATTGTCCATTGGTGTTGGCAGGCAAGGAGGACGAGTTGGTGGGGACTGAGTAGTTCGATTTCACCTGGGGACTTCTGCAATACGCTCTAGTTGATCTTCGGGACGTACAATCTCATCAAAATCCGAGATATCAGCTGGTTTCAAGTAGGTGTTACATCTTCTTCTCTTGTATTTCAATTTCCAGCTTGTTGAAGAGAAAAAATTCACTAAAACCCTAAAAATTAAAATCTTTAAAATCAACCGTTAGAATTAGTTTCTTTTGCAAACCCACTAATGATATTTGCTTAAACCCCCATATCTCAAGTTTCATTTAATTCCGACCCCGTTTACCCTTAGAACTAGGCATTGGTCCCCCATTGATTTCGCTCTCCTTGGGCATTTTAGCTAGTCACACTGTTGGGTTATTTTTCGAGTTGTGGGTATTCTTGATTTGAGTCTAGAACGTAGTTTTATCATAAGAAATCAATTTTCGTCGGTTGGAAGTGATTAAAAACGTTAATTTCTCGCTGCCCTAGGTACATTTGACTCACCGTTTAACCATTTCCTTGGGCAGTTTTATTTCAGCACTTCACTTCCATCTTAGGTAACTCCCTAGACTATTTCAGCCATTAAATCACTAAGCTAATCCTATTTCCTAATCATACTTGATTGCTGGTTGCTCATTACACCACTCTTGTTTCACCGTTTGTGTCCATCAGTTGGCTGAATTTAGACGTAGGAGTTCACCTACACTCATCCCTTGTCTTTATCTCTTATTCTTTTGGGTTTGGGTGTATTTTTGTCTCTCAATCATCACTGGTTGAGCAGGGTCTCCCCCTCGACTTCGCTAAGTGCCTCGTCGAAAGTGACAATAGCCTTGTCCGGTGTGACTTCCGTTCATTGAACGAAGGACTTGGCCGTTGCTGGTTACACCTTCCTAGCTGTCCATCCTCTACCATCCCTATTGGGACACCTCACTTCAACAGCTAGAGATAGTGTGATAACAACCATATAAGACAAAAAAAAAGGATCTAAGCAAGAAAACCAAATACTTATCTCTTATTGTTTTTGTGTGTGGGCTCCCACTGCCTTCTTGTGGGAACAATGGAGAGACCTCTGTTTTGGTAGTCTGGATCTTCATATCTCCTCAACATATGGAGAACTAAAAGAAGAACTCCGAACGATCATCATTACTTGACTCCTTGTGAGGAGTGTCTTCATCAACATCAACAGTTGAGGCTTCATGCTTCCTTTTAATTGAACTTCGACAATTACTGGAGTAATGACCTTATGCCTTGCACCTATAGCATTGTATTTGAGACAAATCCTTCTTCTTCTCCTTCTGATTTGGAGGAGAACTTGATCTCCTACCTTGGTGCTTGTGTTTGTAAAACTTTCTTCCCCTTCCCTTACCTTTCTTGGCATGGGACAAGAATGCTTGATTCTCTTCAGGTTGAGTGCCATGAAGTCTTTGCCGTGCTGATATTCTTGTCTCTTTCTGAGTGCAATCTGCCCATAGCTTATCAAATTTGGGTAGCTTGGATCTACCGCTTATACTTTGAATGAGTGACTCCCAAGATGGTGGGAGACCATTTAGAGTAGTAATGACAATATCCTTATCATCAATGGTATCTCCACTGGTACTAAGCTTGTCCCTTAGTTCTGTGATCCTCATGAAATATGAGGCAATGGATTTTGACTTGCACATCTTCATATTTGATAGTTGGTTCCTCAATGTGAGTGTCACATTGATACTACTATGTTCAAATAGCTTCTTTATGGTTTTGAACATCTTTCTAGCAATCTTTTTTTCCTAAGATTTGAGGAACCAAGTGATCTCTGATTGAGTCCACCAAAATCCTTTTTGCTCTGGCATCATTCTTTCTCCAGCAAGATTTGTCTTCTTCGGCTTCTAGTTCCGGGACCTTCTCATTGACAAACTGCAAGAGATCATTTTCTTCTAGTAAGAGAAGAACCCTAGACTTCCAAGAGATGAAGTTGGAAGCCCCTTCTAGACGATCTTCAACCTTCATTCCAATCATCTTTGACTGCAGATCTGGACGAGAAACCCTAGCAGGAGCTAGGTCAAAAATGAAAGTTGGATTCTTGGAAAACTAACTCCACAGGGAGATGCACCCTAGCAAGGCGAGTTGAGAAAAGGTGGGGCCGAGCCACAACTGTGGAGGAAGTAGGTCAAAAACTGAAACCCTAATTTCTGCTGCTGCTACAAAATTAGGTCAAAAATTGAAAATTCTCAAAATTGAATTCTGCCTTCACCAAAAGATGCGCCCTCCTTAGAGCGAAATTCCGAAGGCTCTTTTCCTACCAAAAAGTTGAGTGAAGGCCTTGAAAGATGAAACCCTAGTTCCAACAATGGCTTCTTCTAGTACTGCTCCGATACCATGTTAGTGCTTCATACAATTATAGCATAATAATTCAATTGCATAAATTCAATAGGATCACTAGAACAGAGACAAAGCACATAAACAAGAACACGAGAATTTATCCTTGGAAACCCAATCGGGAGAAAACCCAGCAACCTTCGTATAGAGATGAATAATTCCGAGAACATAGTACATAGATGAGAGAGAGAAAGTAGAAAGTCTCTCTAACCCAAAACCCCCAAAATAAGCTTCTCCTAGCTGCAGGTGCGAGCTCCTCTCCAAGTGATGCGAACTTGTTGTGTGTGAGTGAATGAACAAATGAGGCATACGACCTCTCTATTTATACACATGCAAAAATGACTTTTTCCCTTTCTGGGCCGAGCTGACTTTTCCCAAACTGGGCCGACCTGACTGGGGTAGTTCTGTCCATTGTTTGGGGTGGATTGCCCACTGTTTTGGAGCAGTTTACCCATTGGGCCGACTTGTCTAATCTGACAGGGCTGGCTTGTCTTGGGGGAATATAAAAATACATTTAATAATTATTTTCTTTACTTAATTTTCTCCCCAAGGTTTACATTGAATCTTTCAAGGGTTTACATGATTAATTACATCAAGATCAACTCACATAGGAGGTACAAATAATTACAATATAATATAATAAGAATAACTTGCCAAGTTGCACAAAAGCCAACAGTCCTTATCCATGTGTTTGTGATGCATGTGTTTCCCTCATGCATCAACATAATGAAGTCTTTAATGACTTAAGCATGTGTTTGATGGAAGTCTTATTATTATTTGTGATGATGTACTTTATTTTTTCTATGAAGTGGGTTGTGAGTTAAGTAACAATGTCATTATGAAGACTTCATTAGAAAGTCCTAGTTTTTTTTGAGAAATACTTCTTATAGAATATCTTTGGCTAAGTTGGTATTCTATGAGGGGTGAATCTATGCTACCAAAGTCACCTAGGACATGCATTTGGCCTCATCCACACCCACTTGAGGGTTTTGATTGCAAGTCTCCGCATTAATACAAGTCCAATCACCTTGCTTCTTGCTGCTATACCACACTCCTATGGGCTATGATGAAGTCCTAGTTAGGAACCTAATTAGTTGGTTGAATGGTTATTCCACAACTGTTGTGTATGTGACTTGTGTAAGTGATGAGACATAGTCTACTGGATGTGTTGACACATGTATTATAATTTACTGTTAGCTTTTGGGGCTACTCTAGAATTGTTTACACCATGCTTGGGGGTGCTTCATGTGATGTGGGGTGCATGGTGTGTTGATTGCTTTTGGTTGTACTGTGATGGACATACACATTAGAGTTAGCTTGCTCATTGATTGCCAAACCTTGTTTTGATGCTTATGTGATACACTTCCTTGGAGCTTTTAACCCCTAGTGGTGCTTGCACTACTAGAGGGCTAAGAAACCGGATTCGTAGGAAACCCTACCCGTGTCCCGAATCGGTCGAATCGGACACAATTCGATATAAATTCGTGTCCGATTCGACCTTCCTTCAAATCCGAATTCGGGACACGTTTTTAAAATGAATCGAACACGAATTTAAAGCATGTCCCCACTGTCGGACACGAATTCGAAAAGCAGGACACGTTTTTTGCGGAAAAAGGCGTCCGGGTTCACTTCAAAACAGAATTTTGCCTTTCTTTTTGTCATTTGCAAGGAAGCATTTGGTTGAGAGTGAGTTGTATGTGCAGGTGAAGGAGATTTGAAGGCTATCCATTGTTTCCAAGAGATTCCAAGTGCATTCCGGTGGATTTGTGGAGAGGATTGCAAGCTCAACTATCACACAAGAAAAGGAATGTCTCAATCAGCTAGGGCAGGAGGTAGGGGGCAAAGGAGAGGGAGAAATGCACCATCTAGGGCCTCCCCTCCTATTCCACCAAGCACAAGCGGTTCTCCTCCTCCGTCAAGTGCTCCATCGGCTGCTAGTGGAGCTCATTCTATGGCTCCACTTAACCCTGTTTTAGCAAGACAACAAGCCCAAGAAAAAAAATACCCTTTGTGGAAGTATGTGACAAGGAAAGATGGACCCGGGGCAAAGCTTGGTGGGGGAGGCAATGTGTCTTGGAGATGCAATTTTTGTAAGCATGAGTTCATGAGCACATATTTCCAGGTTAAGGGCCATTTGTTGGCCCTTCCTTCTTGTGGGATTTCTTCATGCAAAGCGTTGACTGTTCACCAAAGGAGGGATATGGAAAGAGAGGATCATGTTGGCTTAGGGAAGGTGGCAGCAGCAAGCAAGAAAAAAGAGGATGATCCTCTTCCATTCTTGAGGAAGTCCTCTAGCACCAAGCCTCCATTTCCACCTAGCATTCATGGGCGTGGGCATGGGGATACTTATCAAACAAGAAAGAGGCAATCTACAGGTGGTCCAATGGATAGGATTTTCCAAAAAGAGGCGCAAGAAGAGGTAGACCTTACTATTGCATTTTTCTTCTACCTCAACTTCATCTCATTCAATGTTGCACGGTCACCATTGTATTTTGAGACGATTAAAACTATCTTGGAACGAGCTCCAAATGGTTATGTGCCTCCTGGTTCAGAGAAGCTTAGAACCACATTGTTGGTTAAAGCAAAGGAGGTAGATAAAATTCTTGAGCCAATTAGATCAACATGGCCCTCATACAGTGTGAGTATTGTTTCTGATGGATGGATGGATCTCGCACGCCATCCACTCATCAATTTCATGGTATCTTCCCAAAATGGACCGTTGTTCTTGAAAGCGGTGGATGCTCTTGGGGAATACAAGGATGCACAATTTATGGGTGATTGATTCATCAAAACCATTGAAGAAGTAGGTGTTGAGTTGTGTGTACAAATCATCACGGACAATGCACCTGTTTGCAAGGCTGCTGGCATGATTGTGGAAGCTAAATATCCACAGGTATGTTCATTTCGGACACCTTTCATTTCTAATTTGCTCATTGTTTGAATTTGGTCATTGCAATGTTAGTGTTGTAGAGTCATTGATACATGCTTTTATTGCTCTTACAGGTTTTTTGGACACCTTACCTTGTCCATTCCTTGAATTTAGCATTGAAAGCCATTGCTTCGGATGTGGCATGGATTGACAACCTTATTGAGGATGCACGCCATATCTGTAACTTTGTACACAACCACACAAATGCCCTCACCATCTACAAACAGTACTGTTATCACACAACTTGTAGTTGCCCCTAGAGATATCCCATCCGGGACGGTAGAGGAGTTAGGCAACTAAAGAGGTGACCTAAGAGATGCCACGGTTCCCAATACAATGCGGGAGTCACGTCAACCGAGGCACTCTTCGCTTTAGGTCAAGGTTTAACTAGACCAAGGGGGAGACCCTATACCCCAATCACAGTTGATTGGACCCAAGCAAAGGTTTCAAAGGTGAATAAATGATGAGTTACGGAAACCAATGCAAGGCTAAGTGGACCTAATGTTTAAGGTATGGTTGAGGGTGTAATAATGGATAGTTAGTGTTTCAACCTATGTATGGTTTAGGCCACTTGATGGGGTATGATTACTAAGTACAGTACCATGTTTTTACACAAGTGGGTCTTGTTGCCTTGGGAAGTGTGAAATGGTTCTAGGTGGGCCCACAAGGTGAAGTTAAGTGTGAGGATGGTACTATAGGTTAGATCTAGGTTAGATCTATGAGTTAGAGTTGGTTCTAGGATTACCCATGTGCTAGATCTAGGGTTTGACACTAATCCCAAGAAGTGTGCCTTGCTTGGAGAAGGACTAGTGCCTTGTTGGATGGGCTAATGGGGTCAAGAAGGATGTCAAAGTGTAGATCGGGACACCTAGAAGCCAAGTCAAGTGGTTTGGATGAGATCCAATGGTTGGATCTTACTAGATCTTGGTTTTTGAGTGAAGACCAAAAGTGGACCACAATTCCTTAAAACAAGGAATGCAATCCCCAAGGTAGATCGGGACAAAAGGACAGTCTAGACCTAGGTTTATGGGCATTCCAAATCCACGAAAATCTCCAACACCCACTTCCTAGAAGTGGTCCAACTCAAAACTTCAAGGGGGTGCGACTTTCTCAAGGAAGGGCAAAAGATGGGTTTGGTGGACCAAACCAAGTCCAATGGCCACCAAAATGTAGATCCGGGATGTTAGTACCCCGATCTATGTTCCTTCAAAGTTTCAAGCGAATCCAATGGGTAGATCTTAGTAGATCTAAGTTTTAAGGTACCAAGAAAATCAAAAGGGGGTTTCAACCCCTCAAAACATGGAGAGATGTCCACAAGGTAGTTTTCACCAAAGTAAGGATATGGGTATATGTTATCAAATGTCTAGATGTCAAATCAAGTGGGATCTCATATACCCATGTGCTAGATCATGCCCAACAAGCTTCTCTTAGGAAAATCGATTTAGGTTCGAGAAGGCTTTTTTTATTGAAAAGTGTGTCAAAATTTAGCCAATCACCACCAAACTATAGATCCAACTAGGGGTGGATGCTATAGAGGTGGGTTTTTAAAATCTTTTCAAAAAGAGGGCTAGATCTAAGTAGATCTAAAAAAATACCAAAATTGGGGTTTTGATTTAATTAGGGTTTTATGACCAATGAAGATAGAATGGATGAAAGAGACACATACCTTGTAGATCTTACCTCAATTGCTTATGGCCACCTTGCAAGTTGATAGCATTCTCCTATGTGTATATTCAAGAGTGAGATCCAAGTGCTCCAACCAAATCGCCCTTCTCCAAGATAGCCAAATCGTCCTCCTCCTACAAGACAAGATCAAAGAAACAAGTCAAGCAAGATGATTATGAAAATGGTAGAAAGATGTAATAGAAAGCATCAACTATGTCACGAAGATACAATAATGATACTCCCTGTCACAAGATCAACCCAAGAGAGAATATGTGGATCCCTCCAACAATAACCCTCATGAAGTCGCCCTCCTCTCTCCAATTCGACTTTCCTGTCAAAGGTTAGTAAAAACACCAAAATCCACAATGATACATAGAAGAGATACTATATATTCAATATGTAAGAGAATCCACAATGCAAGAGAGATGTGCTCCACAAAAAATCTTCTATTCCAATATTCCAGAGCTCCAAAGGTGAGCTTTACAATGGGGGGTCTCCTCCTTATATAGGATAATAAAGACCAAAACCCTGTACCACTTCATAATACTACATCAAATGAGTGGTTGAGATTATAAGATCTCATCATACAATCAATGGCTAAGATGACCCATAACAATATATTACATGGATCACTCAAAATAACAAAAGCGCCCTCACTAAATGGTACAATGGAGGGTGATGTCATCCCACTAGAGGGGTAAAAAGTACAATAATCCACCTCATGATGACTAGGACATGATAAAATAAGCACATGGTGGGGCTAGGAGGCATCAATCCTTACTAGCTCATCCCCAAGGCACAATAAAATAATAAAATATGTCCAATATAATAAAAATGACCAAAACTGTCCTCAGAATCCATGACAGTCAAGCAGTAAATGTCCTCCTGTGATCAATCCGGGCATACCCACATGGTGAAAACTGACTGGAAGATAGTGATGCCATCCTGGAAGACCTCTGTGAAGACCAAATGCCAAAACCTTGCCTCAATTGCCCAAATCGATTTCCTCAGTGACCACTTTACCCCCATTTTTTAACTGCCTCGGGAACTGTGAAAGTGCCAAAACTGCCTCCTAGGGTGCTAGCGCTGTCCATATGAGCCCACCAGGCTCTCCGGAAGGGGGGATAAATGGTAATAACAAGTGGCTGGACCACCCCCTCCATCATCAGCGCCCTAGGTGAACTGGCCTCTCGGGGCCCCTGCTGCTCAGGCTAGGAAATCAGCCCCAGATCTGGTCAACAAGTGTAAAACTGCATCAATCACTGTGAGAAGTGCCCGGAACTGAAAGATAAGTGTCTCAATGGATCCAGAAGACCCAAATCCACTAGGAATGAGTACTCATACACCCTGGGTTGTCCTAATGGGCCTGCTGTAGGGTCCACCATATATGGACAATGTATAATCTGCTGATCTGAAGTAATAATAAACCTGCTGAACTGGATCAAACATCATCTGCATCATATGTCCATCATATGATATCATCATCAAACATGTGGTCCCATAAATCATCATCAATAATCATCCATACATGGTCCACATCATCACGGATCCCAAGAATATATAATCAAGGATAAATCACATCAGTAGACTAAGACAATGCTTCTCTAATCACTCTCACAGCTAAGCTCAAAGTATAAATTCCATTCAGTAGCATTAATCAAGTTCACATATTCCGTTGTTATATAAAATTACTTGCCCAATAGTTCAAATGACAAACTTACCCATTGGACATGGTCAAACTGCTAGTGAAGGATGAAGGCTAGGAGCAAGGTTGGGCCAAGGGTTTGACTTGTCTAACTTAACTCAAAAATACTTTGAACTGGGAGAAGGGGGAAGCTACAAACTCTGTGCTGGACAAAAGAACACGGGGGATGGCTGTGCCTCACAAATGGATAAGTTGTTTAGAGAGTGCTTATTCAACTTAGGCATCATGTCTACATCAAGTTGATCCAGTTTCATTAGGATCATTCAATTTTATTCCATGGCCTCTTTGGCCTACATAACCCTTCGGATTTCAGATGTGCTGAGAAGCACAACTAGTTGCAGCTTGCATCCAGGGCATGTTTTTCATATATTTATACAAGGTCAGTAATTGTTTAGATATAGCTTTTAAGAACCATTGCTTTTTGGACCTTTCTTATACTCTTCGAGGAGTATTTTTAGCTTTTCATCGCTCTTGCCCTTTTTTTTGTTTCCATGGGCGAATTTATTAAGTTTCCATAGGTAGAACATGAGCTTTCAGTTTTAGCCAACAACATCTCAAGTGACTAGGGGGAGTTCGAGCCAATGCCAAACATCGGGACAACCGACCAGAATGATTTAGGCCTACAATCCAACTCACCAAAGGCAAGTTCTGTCACCAACTCAGAGCCGAGACACTGAATAAACGGGGATGCGGTCCAAACACAGAGGTAGAAAAATGGGGAAGTCCTCGGTATCAGAAAGTCAAATGAGACAAGTCAGGGTTTAAAGTCAAACAGGAAGGTCATGTATGGATGGAGTCAAGTGAATATGGAGCCTACACTAGCAAACAACTGGTGTCGGGAAAGACCATGTCTATGTAAGGTGAAGAACCAGCAAGTTTTGTTAAATGACCTAAATGTGCAAGCAATTGTCCATTTTATGATTTACAGTTCATTTTAAATAATTTGCCACATCAGGAATAATATACCAAGCACGTGCTATGATCATGACTAAATCAACAAGCTAATAATCCACAGTCAGTGAGAACATATCCATAGATCATACAACATCATCATAATAATAATCATCATGTATCATCTGAAACACTGCTGCAATACATCTCTAGGCACTGAACTGAAACTGTAATGGGATAAGTGGTCACATCAGTCATCAAATCTGAACTCTTCAAGGCTCAGCCTTGACACAAGGTCATATACAAATCTGAATAATGTACTTGTCTGATCATGAGTGATCCAAAATATATAGCCATGCTCTGGAATAAAGGAAGCTCTGGAATGTGCAGATATCTGCTGTACAAGAATAGTAGCCCTGCTACTATGGTGTGATAACAAGTACACACAGCTTTCATTGCTGAAGATTGCAGATACTCGGTTTGCTTCCTCATTCATTATGCTCAAGAGGTTGAGGGAGGTCAAAACCGCTCTTGGGTCCATGGTGATTTCAGAGTTTTGGGCTTTTTGGAGAAAGACGGATCAGGCTGCTTCACAAAAGGTGAAGGACTTGGTGTTAAATGATGGTTGGTGGGACACGGTGGATCTTACTATTAAGATCATGGAGCCAATCATTTCTTTGTTGCGGTTTGCAGACACGGACCAGCCCATCCTAGCAGAGGTTTATGAGGGGTGGGATTCCATGATTGAGTCCATGAGGTCCATTGTCATGGAGAATGAATGTCCCGAGTATGGGACATCGACAGAGAACTTATGGACCATTATTCGGGATATTCTTATCTCCAGGTGGGATAAGAATTGCACACCTTTGCATTGCTTGGCCCACTCCTTGAACCCCAAGTTCTACACTCAGGAGTGGCTCACTGGTGGATCGGGGGCCTCACACAGAGTCCCTCCTCACATGGATGCAGAGATTGCAAATGGGAGGAAGATAGCACTTAGACGGCTATTTCAGGATAGAGACATGCTTGAGGAGGTGGAGGATGGCTTTGTAGATTTTTCCACTGGCACTGGGAGATTTGGAGGCTATGATGTGCTTAGAGATAGGGAGGGTAAGAAACCCTATGCTTGGTGGGCAACTCATGGGGCAACATCCCCTATTCTACATAAGTTAGCCTTCAGGGTCATCTCTCAAGTTACATCATCCTCTTGTTGTGAGAGGAATTGGAGCACATATGGGAACTTGTACAGTGTGAAGAAGAGCAGGCTTGAGCAGTCCAGGGCAGAGTCGATGGTGTATGTGCACTCCAACCTTCGTCTTATTTACAGGAAGAGGGAGGAGTGGGTGAAGGGAAAGACAAAGATGTGGGATGTCTTTCCTGATGATATGGGTTTGGACAACACTATTGAGTTGGCATTAGAAAACATGGATCTTAATCATCCAGTGCTAGAGCCGGTCACTTTTGATGATAGTGATCGTATAGAGGGGTCATCCTCCACAGCAGCAGATTCAGATCGTCAGATGGGTAGAGAGGAGGAGGGGGAGGAGGATGAGGATGAGGATCAGGGCAATGGCAGTGATGAGTATGTTGATTCAGGCATGGAGTAGGACTACTGACATTTGGGATTCTCCCATCTTGATCCACCCCTTTTTGTATTTACTATTAGTCTATTTGGCATTTGCCAGTGCCCAGTGGCATTCCGACATATATGTATACATTTTGATTTTGATGACTTAATGAGAAATATGGTTTCGACATGCATCTATGTGTCTGATGTCTCATTGTGATTTGTGAATGACAAATGTGAAATGTGTTGTGATTCGTGAATCGTGATTTGTGAATGACAATGTGTAATCATAATCATTAAGGTGTTTTTATTCTATTTTCTATTGAATATTTGTAAATGTTCTAGTTTCTAAATATTTTTGGATCTATATGTCTATGTTTTTAAATTTTAATATATTTAAAAAAAATATATATATGTATATAAAACATGTCCTACGTGTCCTGATTCCGGGGGTCACCGTGTTCGTGTCGGACTCTCGTATTTTCGTGTCCTACGTGTCTCGTGTCCCCGTGTCAGGTGACTAAGCTAGAGGGTTAAGATCCAACAATATTCCATCAGGTTGGTTCCATTGCATATGTATCTAGACATGCACACTAATCCGAGCTCCTTCCAGAGTCGGTAGGGTCCAAGGGAATTGCTACTTTTAGCAGTTTACCATTTTTTTCAAGGGCCCACATTATAGAGATGTTTAGTGAGTCTTTTTTTTCCTTTTTTTAGAAGATAGGTTGATGCTACCTCTCTTCATGATCAATCTTTTCTGCTTTTTTCCTTTTTCAGAGGAAGACTACTTTTGGACCTGTCTATACTTAGCAGTGTCTATATATGGAAGGTATAGGTTGTGATGTCACGATTCAAAGCATGCAATGGTGGGGTGGCCCCAAGATTTCAGTGGGTCAAAGAGTGATGAGTCAAGAGCGGTCTTGAGTGGGTGGATGGTACTGTTATCACACCATAGTAGCAGGGTTACTATTCTTGCTTAGCAGATATCTGCACATTCCAGAGCTTGGCTATGATGACTTTATATTTTGAGATCACTCATGATTAGAGCAGTGTATTATTCAGACTTATGTTAGACCTTGTGTCAAGGCCGAGCCTTGAGAGTTCAGATTTGATGACCGATGTGACCCTTTATTCCATACAGTTTCAGTTCAGTGCCGAGAGATGTATTGCAGCGGTGTTTCAGATGATATATGATGATTATTCTTATGATGATGTTGTATGACCTATGGATTTCTGATCATTGACTGTGGATTATTATCTTGTTGCTTTAGTCATGTTCACAGCATTAGCTTGGTATATGATTCATGATGTGGCAAACTTTATAAACTTAAAATGGACTATCTTGATGATAAATTATAAAATGGACATTTTACTTGCACATTTAGGTTGTTTGACAAAACTCACTGGTTTACTACTTTGCATAGATATGGTTTTTCCTGACACCAGTTGTCTGTTAGCTTAGGCTCCACATTCATTTGACTCCATCCATCCATGACTTTCCTTATTTGGCTTTAACCCTTGACTTGTCTTACTTGACTTTCTAATATTGAGGACGTCCCTTTTTACTACCTCTGTGTTTGGGCCGCATCCCTGTTTGTTTAGTGTCTTGGCTCTGAGTTGGTGACAGAACTTGCCTTTGGTAAGTTGGATTGTAGGCCTAAATCATTCTGGTCGGTTGTCCCGATGTTTGGCACTGGCACGAACTCCCCTTAGTCACTTGAGATGTTGTTGGCTAAAACTGAAAGCTCATGTACTACTTATGGAAACTTATGTAAATTCGCCCATGGAAACTAAAACGGGCAAGAGTGATGAACTGCTAAAAATACTCCTCGATGAGTATAAGAAAGGTCCAAAAAGGCAATGGCTCTTAAATTCTATATCTAAATGATTGCTGACCTTATATATGTATAAACATGCCCTAGATGCAAGCTGCAATTAGTTGTGCTTATCAGCACACCTGAGATCCGAAGGGTTATGTAGGCCAAAAAGGCCATGAAATGAAATCAATGAATCCTAATGAAACTGGATCATCTTTTATAAAAGTAGACATGATGCCTAAGTTGAATAAGCACTCTCTAAACAACTTACCCATTTGTGAGGCACAGCCATTCCCCGTGTTTTATTTGTCCAGCACAGAGTTTGTAGCTTCCCCTTTCTCCCAGTCCAAAGTGTCTTTTAGTCGAGTTTAGACAAGTCACCCCCTTTGCCTAACCTTGTTCCTAGCATTCATCCTTGGCTAACAGTTAGACCATGTCCAATGGGTGAGTCTGTCATTTAAGCTATTGTGTAAAGTAAATATAAATAACAACGGAATGAACAAGTATGATTAATGCCACTAAATGATGATTTACTTTAAGTTAAGCTGTGAGTATGATTAGAGGAACATGTCTTAGTCTATTGATATGCTCTATCCTTGGTTGTATATTGACCTAGTCAAACCCAATTTGACTATGGTAATTTCTTGGGATCCATGATGATGTGGGCCATGTATGCTTATTGATGATGATTGATGGTCCCACATATATGATGGACATATGATTCAGATGATGATTCATGCAGTTCATCAGGTTTTATTATTACTTCAGATCATCAGATTATGCACTGTCCATATATGGTGGACCCTACAACTAGCCCATTAGGGAAACCCATGGTGTATGAGTACACATTCTTAGTATATTTGGGTCTTCTAGATCTAATGAGACACTTATCATTCAGTTCCGGGCACTTCTGACAGTGATAGATGTAGTTTTCCACTTGTTGACCAGATTTGGGGTTGATTTCCCAGCTTGAGCAGCAGGGGCTATGAGAGGCCAGTTCACCTAGGGCGCTGTATGAGGAGGGGGTGGCCCAGCCACTTGATATTGCCATTTACCCCCCCTTCTGGAGAGCCTGGTGGGCTCAGTTTGACAGCGCAGGTGCCCTAGGAGGCAGTTTCAACACTTTCACAGTTACTAAGGTAGTCCAAAAATGGGATAAAAGGGTCATTGAGGAATTCGATTTGGGCAATTGAGGCAAGGTTTTGGCACTTGGTTTTCAGAGAGGTCTTCCAGGATGAACCCCCTATGTTCGAACCAATTTTCATCAGTCAGGGGGGTCCACAGAGGCCTTTTACTGCATGTCTCTCACATATTTTGAGGACAGATTTGATCATTTGTATTTATTTTGGACATATTATATTATTTTATTGTGCCATGGGGATGAGCTAGCAAGGATTGATGCCTCCTAGCCCCACCATGTGCTTTATATGTCATGTCCTAGTCATATGAGGTGGGCCCATGTATTTTTGCCCCCTTTAGAGGATGACGTCACCCTCCATGAGTACTTTAGACTATGGCGTCATCATTATTTTGAGTGATCCATGTGTTATGTTGTTATGATTCATCTTAGCCATTGAGTATGTATTGAGATCTTTTAATCTCAACCACTCATTTCAAAAAGTGGTTTTGAGATCTAGGGTTTTGGTATTTATTATCCTATATAAGGAGGAGACCCCCTATTATATAGCTGACCTTTGGAGCTCTGGAATATTGGAATAGAACACTTCTTTGTGGAGCATATCTCTCTTGTCTTGTGGATTCTCTTACATGTTGAGTATACAGTTTCTCTTCTATGTATCATTGTGGGTTTTGGAACTACATCTTGTTTTCTTGCAGGAAAATAGAATTGGTGGAGAGGAGGTCGATTTCTTGAGGGTTATTGTTGGAGGGATCCACATATTCTCTCTTGGGTTGATCTTGGTGACAGGGAGTATCATTATTGTATATTTGTGACATAGTTGATGCTTTCTATTACATCTTTCCATCATTTTCATAATCATCTTACTTGGCTTGTTTCACTTGATCTTGTCTTGTAGGAGGAGGATGATTTGGCATTCTTGGAGGAGGATGTTTTGGCTTGGAGCTCTTGGATCTCACTCTTGAATATACACATAGGAGAATGCTATCAATTTGCAAGGTGGCCATAAGCAATTGAGGTAAGTTCTACAAGGTATGTGCCTACGTCCATCCATTCTTCTTCATTGGTCACAAACCCTTAAAATTCAAAACCCTCATTTTTGTTTTTCTTAGATCTACTTGGATCTAGCTTGGTTTTTGGAAAGATTTTGAAAACCCACCTCTATAGTATCCACGACAATTCAGATCTATAGTTTGGTGGTGATTGGGTTCCATCTGACACACTTTCCAAGGCAAAGTAGCCCTCTTGAAGCAAATCGCACCCCTTGGGAAAAGCTAATTGGGTTAGATCCAACACATGGGCAGGTGAGATCCCACTTGATTTATGATCCTCATACTTGATGACCTACCCCTAGTGCTTCACCCCATTGATTTTTGCCTTGTGGGCCCCATTCTTCATTTTGAGGGTTGTGTCTCACTTGGGTCAATTTGGTGATGCACTTTCAATCTCAGATCTATGGAGATCTAGCCATTGGATCCCCTTGATTTTCAAGATCCACATTGATACTTGCCTAAACTACTTGGATCTAAACTTTGGTGGCCTTTGGACTTGATTTGACACACTTTTCCATGCTTTTAGCCCTCCTTGGGCAAAGTTGCACTTCTTGGGGGTTTGAGTTTGCCCACTCGTAGGACGTGGGTAGTTGAGATCCCATTGGATTTGGAAAGAGCATATTTTAAAACCTACGTCTGGTGTCTCACTTTGTGGAGGTCTGCCTTGGGGGTATCATTCCTCATTTTGGGGATTGTTGTCCACTTGGGTCACATAGTGAAACATTAGATCTAGTAAGATCCAACCATCATATCTTAAGTAGCCCACTTGATTTGCATCCTAGGTGTCTCGATCTACAATTTGATATACTTTTGACTCCATTTGCCCATCCATTTCAAGGCACTAGTCCACCTTGGGGAATTCGCACTCCTTGGGATTTGTGTCAAGTGCTAGATCCCATATGTGGGTATCTCTAATTTCACTTTAGATCCCTATATCTACTCCTTGCATACCCCTTAGTACCAATTGCACCCCTAACTTCACCTTGTGGGTCCCATTTGAACCATTTCCATATCCCAAGGAAGTGGATTCCACATGTGTCTTTTATGGTATTATCTAATCTCATCATGTGGCCTAAATCATTCATTGGTTGAAACACTAGTCACTCCTTAAGCCTCTTTCAACCATACTTCAACTTCTAGGTCCACCTAACCTTGCATTGGTTTCCGTAACTCACCTTTCACATATCCCTAGGAACCTTTGTTTGGGTCCAATCATCTTTGATTGGTTATAGGGTCTCCCCCTTGGTCTTGATTCATCTCGATCTAAAGTGAAGAGTGCTTCGGTTGTCGTGACTCCCAGCTTGCATTGGGAACCGTGGCATCTCTTGGGTCACCTCTTTAGTTGTCCATCTCCTCTACCATCCCGGATGGGATACCATTAGGGACAACTACAAGGTGTGTTATAACAGGTACTCCCAGTGTGACATGTGGCATCTTGTCAAAAGGCTTCCATTTGCACGAGGTTATAAAATTACCCTATGCCCAAACCCAAAAATTGCTTTCCAAAATCCTAATTCGAATTTGTGTATCTAGGTGTCATTTTTGCTTAGTTTGGCTTTTCAAACGACCACAATTTGCCTTGCTAAGCTTTTCTATCAAGCTTTATTTCAAATTGCTCGGGCTGCCAAGCAAAAAACACAAAATGTGTTGGTGTTTATAGCTTCGTGAGGTATCCTCACAAGTCGGCCCCGCAAAAGAAATATTATTTAAAGACATTAATAATAATATTTATTATGAAATAACATTTCGACCAACAAAAAAGGGATGTGTCCTTTCACTTCATTCACTTTAAAGTAAAAGTCATGAACTTGCAATTTACCAAGTGATAAAGTCATCTATCTCTCTACTACAACGAAGTGATAAGGATGGAGCTCTAATCGTAAGATAAATCTTATGTCTATTGTGCTTGGTTATATTTATGTGATCCTATTGCATATGTGGTTGATATTTTCAGTGTATGGTTATTCTATGATATATGTTATATCATAAGGTAGTAATCATCAATATCTAAAAATAATTTAAAAAAAAATAAAACGATAGCTTTCTTTGCCACAAAAAGTCATTCAAAATAGCAAGGAAAGTCATCTAAAAGGCAAAGAAAGCTATCCGAACAGAAAAAAGGGTCACAACTAGCTTGCATGCAAAGCTTTTGGACTTTTATTGTGATTTATTTTCTCTTTTCCAGCGGCAAGGGTGACTTGGTTGGATGAGATAAGCCTTCTATATATTCAAATTTGAGAATTAAAGAAAGGGTTGGATATTTCTCCTCTCTAGACAATTTGTAGCAGCAAACAACTCCTCACTCTTCCATTCTTAGGACCTCAGACCACTACCTCCATTGCAAGAAAGGAGATCCATGGAAGTCTATCATTTATGACTCAATATGATGCAATCAATCTCTTGGCTAATATATGATTTGGTACAATTATGCTTGTTTCTAGCTCATTTCCGTTAATTTGTTGTTGCGATTATATAAAGGACTTGATCCCAACCACTTAAAATTGTTACTTGAAACTTACTCTCACTTGACTGTTTATAGACAACCCAAGAGGGAGTCTTTTATGTACTAAATACAATGTTGCAAACATCGTCTCGGCGAAAAAATAGACAGGGTCCAAAAAACATCGTTTCGGAATATATCGGGAACACATCGACAAACGTTGACAATATATCGACAAACTAAAAAAAATACAAAAATATTCATTTTAATTTTTTTTTTAAACATATAAAGCAACAATAACATCAAATAAGCACATTGACACATGAATATGGAAAGAAAACTGATATATAAGATAATAAATTGTCTAGTGATACATCACACATAAAAAACGAATCGTGTCGTGGATCCTGAGTCATAAAAAATATAACAAATGTATCTCATGATCATCATCATGACTCATGAGTCATATGCAATGAAATCAAGTAAATAAACTATTGATTCCCTCTACCCCTTTTATGGGTGGAATAAAAAATATTCATTTCCTGAATATGAACAATAATTCAATAATTGAATATCCAATTTAAGTAGGACAATAGATTTTAAATTTATAATCCATAAAGGACAAATATAATAAATGTATAAAATATGAGATGATGAGATACAATGACCATGTGACAATGTACTATATAGCATTGACTGGTCACAATGGTAAGTCATGTCATTTCAATAGGTCATGTCTTTTAGATAATATGTGTCATTTCATTAATTTTTAATTTTTAATTATTGATTATTATTATTATGTTTGTTACATTGCCTTCCCCTTTAAAAATGCTTTGTCCTCAAAGCTTACAAAAGTTTGGTCTTCTAGCTTGTAATGCCTTTTCAAGATTCTTCATTCTTATGTTCATCATTGTTGAGGACACAAGGTGATATGATCTTCTAAGTGATGAGGAGAGTTGTCGAATTGTGTAAGGGTCGGACCACCCTAATTCAATCTTTTATGGTTTTGTTTGGCAATGAATTCTATGATTTGGAGGACGATAGGATTCCATAGTTGAACTTCTCGTCAATAGGAGAGATGCTTCCAGTGCTTCCATTGCTTCTAGTGTTTCTAGTGTGCCATGACATATTCACCATTTTTGTATCATAGATCCTAGATCTACTCTCCTTGTACATTTTTCTTCCATATGGGCTCTCTTTGTACTTATCTCTTCTAGGTTGGTTCTCAATCTTTGGAGTTAGCTCTTTTTGGATTTAGGATAGAGCTTCACATCTTGATTTATATAGGAGCCACCTTAGTGCTCCCACTTTGTATTGACATCCTAGTACCACATAGTGCCATTGACCAACTTCTGTAGTTATTTGTTGGACATTAATAAAATTATCTTATCTACTTAACCTTGCATATTTATTTTGTCTTCGGTTAGTTCCTTGATGACATTTATAACTAGAATGACGACAAGGTATGCTTGTATCTGGTGTCATGTTCTCAAAATTTTCGTATGTTTGATGCTTCTGGTGATTTATTGGTAGGTACGATTTCAATTGGATATGTATTGGTTCCCTTCTCCAATGTCTCGATTTTTACCTTTGATGACTTATTATTTCAACAAGATAAGTCATTGTTTCTTTATTGATAATTTGCTTTAGCTTCCCTTGTAGCGACTTCTTATCATTCTTCAACTTCTTGATTTGGGTATATAAGCTCTATCTATGAATCCTTAAGCGTGAAAGTTCTTCATTGTTCTGTGGCTTTTCAACTTTGTCCTTAAGGTTGTGGTTTTCTGATTGTGCATCATTTAATCTTTTGATTTGCTCAAGCAACCTCTGATTATGGTTCCATAAGCTTGAAGCTTCTTGATATTTTCTGATAACTTCTTGTTGAATTCCATCGCGAGATCTTGATTCTCTTGTTCTAACTTTTGAAAGCCCACTTCTTCTCTTTGGATTTCGTGATTTTTGCAAGTAGTTTTTGATTATGATTTCTTAGGCAAGAAATCTCTTCATCTTTATCAGCGAGACTTTTTCAACTTCTTTTTCCATCTTTTGTACTAACTTATTTGAGATTTTTTAAGGTTCTTTGATGAAGGAGATTCAGAGTTTGACTTCATACCAACATTTTGCAACGTTAATTTATGTGTATGTGCATTGTATACATATTTCCTTTGCAATATATATAATTCTTTACAATTGTGGCAACTGAGAACTTTATTTTTAAAGATTGAGCGATGCTTAAACTCCCCCTTTACAACAAGGAAATTTAGTCCAAAATGTTGTTTATTTAATGATATTAATAGTCCTAATTTCTTACTTGATAATTAATTGGTAAACAAGTCTCACGAAAGTAATGTGCTTCAACTTCAATAATAACTTTTTTAATATATCTTATCTTTTTTAATATATCTTAATGCTTCACTTAAGCTTAAGTCCCCTAATAATATGAAATAATATAAAATGTACCTTAATATAGGTTAAAGATTCACTTGATGTATTCTTCAACGATTTAAATAATATAGATATTCCTTATCTGAAGAACTTTTCTCTCAGTCCTTCCTTGATAACTTACTACTTTTAAAACTTGGCACTATATTTAAAGTGTACCTTTTTTCTTTCTGAGTTTGGCTTTAAACTTTGGTAATCTCTTATAACTTTTAATTGGAACTTTAAAAAGATGATTTTGATAACCTTTTAATTGAGCCTTGGAACTCGCCCCTTTAATATATCTTAAAGAATTAAAAAAAGAGTCTTTTAATTTATGCTTATTCCCAACTATAATTAAACACTTATTTTTCGGAGTTTGAATCTAACTGCCCTTTTAATACGAATTTGTGCTTATTCCCAACTAGAATTAAACACTTATTTTGGAGTTTCAATTTAACTACCCTTTTAATACGAATTTATGCTTATTCCCAACTGTAATTAAACACTTTTTTTTTTGGAGTTTGAATTTAACTAACCTTTTAATACGATGGTGTATGACCTTTTTTCCGGAGCTGTATAAGGGTTAAAACGCCCTTCACTCAAAATTGCAATTTCGATGGTTCAGATTTCAATTTAGGCGATCTAGTTTTAAAATTCGTCAATTAAAATTGCAATTTGGAGTGTTCAGATCGCAATTTGATCTGGGTAGTTTTAAAATTAGCCAATTAGTCTGAAAACAGCCAATCTCAATTACAGAAATTACAAAATTGGGAAATAACAATTTCCATCCAGAATTTTAACCCGTTTTTATCCCAAAATCTCCGGAAAAGCAAGACATTTTGGTTTTCTTTTATTGCCTTTTTCCACTCTTTTTCCACTTTGTGTGCTTTATGGCGTCAGGCTTTTAATACTATTCGTGTACGACCCTTATGAGAATGGGGTGACCTTGCTAAAAACAATTTTAATGTCTCATTCAAGGTCACAACTTATGAACGATGGGTCACAAAATTGTTTGCAGCGGTTGGGACTATCTAAACACGTTATCACTCTTCCAAACGAATTGCAATTTATCTTCTAAAATGGATTGACGTATGCTCTCTTCTTATTGGCAAAGAGCGATGAGACGATTTTGCAGACCATAGATTTTACACAGATTTTGGAATGGCGACTTAATTTGGATGAACGGAGCGACTCCTCACTGATTGCTATAGACCCTAGATCCGTCTGCTCCCATTCTGCTTAATGTTATCATCTGCCACATGACAATGAGTATACGATAAAGACTCCAGTAATGTGCTAGGCTCTTCTTAAATATATTGTTAACTGGTGGCTTTTTCACTCTGCAGTGTATGGTGGAATTTTCCCTTGGTATTCCGGTCTAAACCAGATAACAGCACTGCGTAATGAATTGAACAGCAAAGGCGACTCCAAATGACGGCCTAGTACGGACGGACGGCCGCTAGTGTAAGGTGTGGCTGTGTTCACTGATATACTCTGCCTCAATCTCCTATTAAACCAATCTGCAACACGTGAATGACCATGGAATCTTCCCTTGCTTTGGCATCTTTGATTCTGTGTGTCGTTGGCAGGTTATTATTTATTTCGTGCTCAGTGTTGTTTCATGTGACAAACTGAATTTTGGTCCTGGAAAATGGCTCACTCCAGAATGTTGGCGGCGGCTATGTGATGACAGCGGACGGAATTCTTTGACACAAAAGTGTGATTGTATTAGTAGAGACAATCCAAAATCTCTATCAATTATCTCTTACAGACAACTATTTCCTTCATTTACAGCGTTTTAACTTGATTTCTATTATCTGATTGGTTTGCTTCTCCCGTGTTTGATGGCCTCATGAACTATTTGGAGTCTTTGTTTCTGACCACTGGTATTTTCTTCCAATTCTGGTTTGTCCTCAGAATTTGCAGCTAGGATGATTGGTTTTTTTTCTTCAACAAAATTTTGAAAATGGCCAAAGGCTTGGTTATGGTCAAAGACCCTGGTAAAATCTGAGAAGCTCTGAAATTGGGGATGGCTAACCACTGGATTGAGATGAAGCTCTGATACCAAATGGAATGGTAAAATCAGAGAAGCTCTGAAATTGGGGATGGCTAACCACTGGGTTGAGATAAAGCTCTGATACCAAATGGAATGAAAAATATTCTGAATATGAACAATAATTCAATAACTGAATATCCAATTTATGTAGGACAACAAACTATAAATTTATAATCCATAAAAAACAAATATAATAAATGTATAAAATTATAAAATATGAGATGATGAGATACAATGACCATGTGAGGATGTACTATAGATCATGTCTTTTCAATAGGTCATTGTTATCTATTAAATAAGATGTGTCTTTCCTTAATTATTAATTATTATTATTATTATTATTACTTATTTATTTATTTATTGTTATTATGTTTGTTAAAACGTGCAAAGGTTATTGCTGATCATTAACATAGAGTGATAAAGCAAATATATAATAAAGCTCATACTTGAAACGAAGAAGCTTAAGCTAGAACTTTATTTAATAATAAGCTTAAGTTATAAACTTAAGCTGGCATGACTCAATATCAATTAAGTCATATTTAATAATTATATGTCATGTTATATGAAACAAATAGTCACTCTCATTAAGATTTTGTAAATGGCTTTCATTAAGGCAAGCTTCACATCCCCATTATAGTCACTCGGATTACCTTTTTCCAATGGGTCACAAAAATTGACATGAACTAACGCCGAACAACCAATACTTAAATTGGCAGAAATAGGTTCTTTAGGTATTCTTCCTTGATGCACCTAGCTTGGCTTCCATGTCATGCAAACTTGATACGGGCAAAGGTAATCTATGTGTAAATGAAAAGAAAAACAACTGAAAATTGCTTTTAAACCTTGTTTTCTGGTGCTCGAGAAATTCCCATCGACTCACGATATATTGGCGATTTCTCGGGCAAAACTTGGCGAAAATCGGGAAAAAATCAACCCGATTGCTTTGGCGTTTTTTGAGAAAAAATCGTCATGAAGAAAATTTCACGATTTCTCGGCGCATCATCGACTTCTCGACGATGTTTGCAGCAGTGAATCTAAATGTCTTGGACTTTGTGCAGATTTATTGATTAGGTGGCAACATAGACCTTTTAGGGACACCCCATGAGACTGGAAAAGCACTAGTCTGAATGGAGAGGCATCGAATGGTGATGGGGCTAGAATCTAGATGTCCTACAATTACTTGGTAGGTCTGCTGGTGTAGATTTGCATGATAACAAATTGGCGCCATTGTCATGCACTTTGTCAATTCTCAGATATCTATAATTACATTGGAGATATTTTCTTTATAATTTTTTTTATTCCCAGTTGGAGACTCAACTGTTGTAGGGTTTTATCACGTTGAATAGCCTGAGAATATCTCCACGAGTTGAACTTGCACAAGGCACAACTTTGCGCCCTAATGAACTTGAACATACATTTTGGAACACAAGGGTAGATAACCATCTGAGTCTCCCTTGGCAATTTCTTTTGCGGAAAGATAATGATTGATCATGGATATTGAATCGATACAGTGGGTGCAGAATAACCTTTCCCTGGTTAAGGAGTTGTCTCACATTGAGAAGGGAGATGAAACTGTTTCCGTGTTTCATGTCAGATTTATTATGGCATTGCATAAGATTCATCCATGATTCTGACCAAGGAGTGTTTTATTGGGTTATGAGATCTTCGCTTTTGATTCAGAGTTTCCTTTTGTCTTATGGAGTGAGAACCCAACAAGTTAAGGACAAGCTTTTTGCATTGCCCTAGGAGTGCAGGAATTCCCCGTCATTGAGAAGGAACATAATAATGGAAGCTTTGCAAGTGATGAACTATCCAATGATGATGAGTTTGAAGATGACTCATACCCGGATGATCATGAACTTGTAGTTGCACCACTTGAGCCACATGCAAAATTCCCTGAAGATGAAGAGGAGGGGCTGAGTTTACAAGTGAGTTCATTGATTCCTTCTAGTAATAATGATAAATTAAAAAAAAAAGAATGACAAATCAGCCATGCAGAATTGAAACAGTTGGAGGGTTTAACCTTGCATATCCCAACTGTGATTCAAGAGCAGTTTGATCAGATACCATTGTAGCAGGGGAAGCAACTTTTGGTTCAACCAGAAGATGATCTTCCTCATAGTTTTCCCATGATATCGCGTCCATATTTTGTTCTTCGTGGCAATCCTTTGGTGGATCATTGCTTGGATATCAGGATTGGCCATGTTTAGGTTGAGTTGAGGATGATGGAGTTGTTTAGGGATGCATATCTGAAGAGTATTTTTTCATCCGTTTCCTTCTTGATCACTAGTAAGAGACTATGTTCTGAGTTTCAACTAGCAAACTTAATGGGTTGCTTGACTAACAAGCAACCCATTGGACTTCATGATTGGTTGCATTGGAGGGTTGACTATGTTGATCTTTTCCACAGGATCGATTACTTTGCTGCACAGTTACATTGGTCAATCGAGTATGTTAATTGTTCATGTCATCTTTGACCAACTTCCATAATAAGAACTTTTGGGCCTCGTTAAAGCAAGAAAAAAAGTGTGTTGGGTCCAGTTAGGTAGTTAGCATCCTTTATTTGCCATTTCCTTTCACTGATTTCTGATTTTCAGTTTGTGGTTTCCATTTTCAGATTGCTGTTTGTCATGCTTTTTAGCTTTATTTTTTCCTTATACTTGTTTATGTTCATCAATAAGCCTAATAAATTGCCTTGCATATGCTCGAGTAGTCTTAGGTCCTTTATTTTCCTTGTTTCCTTACATGTTTAGCCAATATTGTTTCATTGAATCCAAATTGCTAAATTTGATGTCATACAACAACTTCTTAGTTGTTTAGAGACTGGTCTAGGTCAAGCCTGGATGGGGATGCCATTCCTTACATTGCATTGTCTTAGTCGAGTCTTGAGTTTGCTAAGCATGGGTATTGTCGAAGAGACAATAGGAGTCATGAGTTATACTATTGTCTTGTCTCTTCATGCCTTATGTTGAGTCAACCCCTGCAAGTCATTGCCACATCCAAGCCTAGGGACATGGCGCCATAAGGTTCTACTACATGATTCTTTCTTTTTGTTAGGAAGGATTCCATCATTGCCTCCCTCTTGGTAGATCACTCCTCATCAACTGCAACACATCATTTGAGGTTTCATTCAAAAGCCATATTGCCTTGCCAATCGTTAGCCTTATTGGCAATTGCCTTGTATTTGTCAAGACAAAGCATCGTTGGGTTTTGATCAGATGAGGATGCCATTCCTTACATTGCATTGTCTCAGTCAAATCTTGAGTTTGCTAAGCATGGGTATTCTTGAAGAGACAATAGGAGTAATGAGTTACACTATTGTCTTGTCTCTTCATGCCTTATGTCCTTAACATGCTTTATGCCATCCTTATGCCATCTGCATCATGCCCTATGCCACCCGTAACATGTTTGATCTTGAAGAGCCACTTGGAAGTCACCATGAACTTCCCCTCACGTCTAGGCACAATGTCCCAAACATCATTCTTCATGATGGAGGTGTACTCCTTGTTGTGGCCACAATAGATCCCATGCTTAGCCAAGCATGGGAGCCCCCTGATTTTAATAAACGCAAAGGTATTTGGGTGAGTCATCTTGAAAATTTTAGGTTTTTGATTTTACCTCTAAAAGTTCTTCAACCATGCTTTTGGTTTGCTTGTTTGTAAGGGTTTGATTATTTCTTCCAAAGTGTTTCGGGTTGAAAAGAGCCAAAGTTTTGAGTATTTTGCTGACTGCTATCATCATCCCGAAACCCGACAGGCGTGGGTTGTGGGACTATTGTTTTTTAAGTTTTGGTTTTGCTGATTCCGAAACCGCAACCCGACGGCTGCGGGTTGCGGAATCAATTTTAATAAGATTGAAGAATAATTACTTTGAAACCCGAATCCCGCAATGGTGGCATTCGGCTTTCGGGATGATGATTTTCGTTTATCTGGTGTGTGTTCCCGAAACCCGCAATCCGTGATTTCGGGATGGTTATCTTACGTCACAATTTAATGTTTCCGAAACCCGCCACCCGCACAGTCGGTTTTCGACTTTCGGAAATCCTTTTTTTACTTCCGTTTTGCATACCCGCAGCCCGCAAATCCGTACTTTCGGCTTTCGGCTTGCGGGATCTTTGAATAAGAACTTCATGCAATTTTTTTTTTGAACTCGATTCTGCATTCTGCTCCGGTTAATCTCTGTCGTCCGTCTGTTATAATCTCACGGTCATGTTGATTTTGGGTAATCAGTTAAGTCGGGCTTTGCCATCCTGTCTTTTGAAACTTGGTTCTACCAAAATTATCAGTTTTCTATCTAATTCATCACAGCGCACACCATTACAAGTCTATCAGTCACCTCATGTTGGATGGACGCTGTCTCTCCGCATTAAGTTCGCCATGCCTGAACTTGAGCTTAGACATCTCGTCGTTTTTGTTCCACCTCTTGATGATCGGATTTGTTACGTGCGAAGAATTAATAGCCCGTGTACTGGAATTCCTAGTTCTGACCTTTGCACATCAGCTTTGTCACCATAACTTTCGTCTCCGTTATTGATCACCAGTCATAATTGTTGATGGGAGATTGCTAGTAACGATGTGATCGAAAAAGCAATTCAAAACCATGCGAACAGTAATTGAACTTGTACTTCGCACAAGCTTAAACTCTAACCTTGTCTTTTTCATGACAATTGAAGTGATTATAATGGATTGAATCGATAACTTTAATCATTGCAGATTGCCCCGCCCAATTATCATAGACCTGCTTACTGGCCTTTAAATAAGCAATTAACATGAAAGTTCTAGTTCACCCATTGCCTTCTGAAACAGGAAACACTCTGTTCGGCATTCTTCTTATATCCTTTTATCCAAGATTCATTCAGAATGAGCAATATTCATGCAGATGGTAATTTTTCTAATGTTCAGGTTGAAAATGAAGAGCTCTATCCCTTGTTATATCAAGAAATGTTGTCACCACCGTTTGATGCAGGTGTTCCTGATCTTAGCAGCGGTAGCAACGAAGAAGACTTCGAAACTCTGCCTGCCTACATTCACAACCCCGAAAAGCGAAGAAAGGAAATTCTGGAGGGATCAATTGATCTTGATACTGATGTTATACAAGACTTTATAATCAATGAAGAACTTGACGTGCCGGCTACTGTCCCTGAAGTAAATCCTCTAATGGATTTCTTTGTTTTCGACAATGAGTTCCTCGACCCCGAATTTCCTACAGCGGATGCTCTACAAGCCACACCACCTGTTGACGATAATGAACGATATGTGATTGAATTTTTATGGTGCCACGAGACCTTATCTGATTAAAGAACAAGTTTTTCTTTTGTGAAAGGTGGTGGAAAATCTTTTGAGTTTAAAAATAGCAAGATTTTTCTTGGATCGATGGTTAGACCCGATTTTGTAATCCCTATTTTGTAGAATTGCTCCTTTTGGAACTCTGATGTAAATTTAGTATATAAGGGGGAATGTCTCTCTTAGTAAGGGGTTGGGAATTTTGGAATTGCAATTCAGCGGGAGTTTGGACTGAAGATACTCTGTTTATCAAAGTCATTGTAATTTTTGTACAAGACTTCTCTATTCAGGAAAGTTATCTTTTAATTCACCTCCTATTGTTCTTCAAATTTCTTTGGGAATTGGTGAGTTAATGTGCAAAATTTGTCATCGATCATGTGTTTAATCCTTTGCAGGACGTTCCTTAATGCATAAAATCTCTCATGTTGATTTCTCTGTATGTTTGGATTATGCTCAAAACTGTTCTATTAAATTTCTTTAATTGAACGTTTTCCCCTTTTTGTATCTTTGCAAATGATTCGATGTAAACAAATATGTTTAATCAAATGTTAATTTTTCAATTGACACAATGATTACAGATCAGGTATTTGAATAGGCCTAAACACTTTTTGATGAATTGTCACTTAATTTCTTAATTGATAAAACTTTAATTAACAAGTGAAGAACCCGAAGACATTTATGTTTAAGGTTTAACTACCTGTTCATCACACTTCAACTCTGATCTGCACAACATCAACTTCTCCTTTTAGGTCAGATCTGACTTAGAATAGATCCGTTCCTTAGGTAGTTTAAGTTAGATTTTGGTAACAAGCTTTCACACTTAGTTTTCCTTGATGGGAAAACTGATCTTTTGAGATCAAATCTTTTACTCATAGAATGCCAGTGGAGGCCAAATATCCGTGGGTGATTACCATCCCAAACAGCTCGAGGATAGGGTAACTCTTGCGTAGGGTTAACTGAAGCCTTTGGCTGGGTTTTCATCCCCTGTTGTGTGCCTTGGAACCCATTCCAGCACTTTGCACTCACCTTGCACCCCGAAGGCATCAACACTCCTCCACCATGGCATCCCACCAAACCTACTAGTTAGTTTCTTTCTCAAAATTGAAAGGCTCAGAATCTATGATGCTACTCATCAATGCCATATAGTTTGGAAACTTCCTTGGAGGCCTACTCTCCTTGAATGAGCTCTTGTGGGACTCAACATGCTTTCGAGCATCTCTCAAGGTCTGCTCAAACCATCTGGGTCTCTTGACAGGGTTGGAAGGAGCTAACTCCTTCTCTACACCTGAAGGATGACTCCCTGAATTGGAAGTCTATGAACTCTATTCTCCCTTTGGAGCCACCTGCTTCTCGTCCTTTGCCACTGGTGGTAACTCATGAGACTTCCTAGATGCCAAGTTCTCCTTGAACTTAACATCATGGCTCACCATTGTCTTCCGCTGCATTGGTATGAAGATCATGTAAGCCTTTGAGGCCTCGTTGTACCCCACAAATATGCCCTTCTTTCTTAAAAGCTCCATCTTCGTCCTCTTCTCCATAGGCACATGGATGTAATATGGACAACCAAAGATCCCGAGATGCTCGATCTCAGGTTTCACTCCTATGAATGCCTCCTCTAGAGTCTTGTTCTCTAATATCCTGTGAGGATTCCTATTCTACAAATACACTGTTGTGTTACATGCTTCTGCCCAAAGAAACATAGGCAGACCCTGATCATGAATCATTTCCTTTGCAGTACTGATGATGGACTGGTTCTTTCTCTCCGCAACTCCATTCTACTGATGTTAGAGCATTAAAACCCATAGTCATACTTGGGATATAATTATTATTCATTTTTATTACTTTCCTAGGTAGCTTTACTATGTTTTGGCCACTTATTTGCCTTCCTAGGTCCACCACATGCCATCCTTATCCACTTGAGCGCTTCCATGGTCATCCCGCTTGCTTTATTGGCTATCTAGAATGGAAAGGGCGCATATCCTGCTTTTGCAGTGCTTTCACAACTTTTTCCTACTTTTGGATGGATAAGACTAAAGCTATGCGCTCCAGTGCTTTTGGCAACTGCTAGTTTTTGTGGCCAACACACCTTGCCTCTTTTTTTCTCCAAAAGCTATCATCTTTTTCCATTTTCATTCTATTTCACATTCCAAAAGCTTTTTAGCCAATTTGTGAGCATCTTGAGTGAGTTGGAGAAAGATGTTTCTACCTTGGGGGTTTTAGCTAGTTTAGTAAGCTTGCTTTTTGTGACCAATTCGAATGCCTCCATAGCAATTCGAATTTCTGATGTAACTCTATATATTTGTAGCCTCTTTATGATACATGGTTGGTTGATGTACATTTATGCTATACAGTTTAATATTGTGCATAATTCTGAGTCTGATTTTCAGTGTTCTTGACAATTCTAGAATAGCAATTTGTGTGAGAAGTGTTATTCAATCTTATGATCAACCCGTGATCTGATTTCACATGGTATCAACGCTATTTAGGGGAGCACGGCTGCATCCAGTAGTGCACCAGAAACAAGGAGTTTCCACAGAAGTCCTGTGGACCATTGCCTTGTATTCTTGAGTTTAGCTCAAGAGTTCTACCTGGGCGTGACAGACTCCTGAAAGTGCTTGCTGTCATATTGCAGAGCTCTATAGTTTGAATCATTCTCTAGAGAGTTGTTTGGTTGTGTTTTTGCAGGTACATATCAGTGCTCGGTGCGCACCTCAGTCTGCTCATGGATCCATCTGAGAATGTACTTTTGAATCCATTTAATTATTTTCAATGGAAGGCACAGATGGAGATTTTGCTGAGGTTGAAAGGTCTCTACAGAGTAACAATGGGCATTGAAGTAAAGCCTACTTCAGCTGCAGAGAAATCTAAGTGGCACAATCAGAGAGATGAGGCTTATGGCCTTCTTTGCCTCAGCACATCGACAAATCTTCTTTTCCATTTGGATGGTCTGACTTCACCGAATGAAGTTTGGGATAAATTGAAATCTTTGTTTGGTAAAACCGATGATTTGAGAGGACATCAACTAGAGAATGAGCTGATTTCTCCAAGTCCAAGTAGTTTCGAGAATCTATAGGATTATTTCTCCAAATTCAAGTCACTAGTTTTGCAGTTGAAGCAGTGCGGTATTGATAAAAGGGATGAGCGGTTAGTTTTGGCAATTATTTTGAAATTGGGGCAAGAATACTCGGCCTTTGTCTCGACTTTCCATTCTACAAAACTCGCTGTAAAGAATTGGAAGATGCCCAGTCTGTCCGAATTCATGTAGTCTTTGACTTGGGAGCAGAATAAGCTTATGTTGATGGGTGCTTTGAAACCTTCAAAAGATCAAGCTCTAGCTACTGGTGACTCAAGGAATTCGAAGGGTAAGAAGAAGGAAAACTCCAAAAAGCCTTTTGAGCAAAAGAAGGAGAGATCTAAGCCACAAGAGGAGCCCTCCACCTCCAGAAAGGATCAACAGAAGGAGGAGCGAACCAAGTGCTTATATTGCCAAAGGGGCTTTTATCCTGAAAGCTCCTGTATGAGAAATACCATAGATCAGATGGCACAACTCCTTGAGAAGAACCATATCCCCATTCTTGAAGGTGCAAAGAAGAAGGAAGGAGGTTCTAATTCAGACGACAAGGAGTGAGTCCATGCTCTTCAAGGTACATGGTTGCAACCAGAGAATCATTTGCTACTCTTAGTTCCTCTGATGGCCCAGATCTTATCATTATACTTGGAGATGACTCAGAAACTGCTTCAAAGGGTAAAGGTAGAGTAGATCTTGACAATGGTTCATTTTTTAATGACCTTTATGTCTCTGGTCTAGCTGCAAACTTATTGTCTGTCTACCAAATGACCCATACCGGTTCACCCAAAAGAGTTGTATTCACCCCTAATGATGTGGAGATCTCTGAGATCTCCACAGGTAGAGTTGTTGCATTAGGCACTGCAGATCATTCCACCAGAGTCTACAAGTTTTCATAGTTTTTTCCTATCTCTCCACCAATAGCGCTCCTCTCTCATGCTAATGAAGCAAGTAAAACTTTGGCATGAGAGGTTTGGTCATCTAAATTATAGATACCTTCATGAACTTCATGATAAAATATGGTTGTAGGGTTACCAAACATCACGTTCACTAAAGGAGTCTGCCAGGGTTATATCCTAGGCAAACACCCTGAGAGAAAGTTTGAGAGATCAAGGCCTGAGAGAACCTTTGAACCTTTGGATCTGATCTCATAGTTATCGCTGGTCCTTTCCCTCACTTGTCATTGAACAAAGCCAGATACCTATTAACCTTCATTGATGATCATACTAGGCATTGCTGGGTCTACTTCCTGCAGTTTAACTCTGAAGTTTTTGTCTATTTCAAGGTTTTTAAAGCCTTGGTTGAGATCCAGTCTGGAAGGAAAATAAAGGCAATCGGATCTAATAATGGGGGAGAGTACATCAAATATGATTTTCAACAACTCTGTGCAGTGGCTGGCATCCACATGCAGCACACTGTGCCATACACTCCTCAACAGAATGGAGTTGCTGAGAGGAAGAATCGATCTCTTAAGGAGATGGCAACTTCTATGCTGGAAGCAAGGTCTCTGCCACCAAATTTGTGGCCTGAAGCAATCAACTGTGCAACCTACATACAAAAAAAATTCCCACATAAAGAGCATTGGAAGGAGTTACCCCCCATGAAGCTTGGTGTGGTAAGAAACTTGATATTTCACATTTCAAGATTTTTGGTGTCAAGGCTTGGGCTAGAGTGCCATCCGAGAAGAGAAGGTCCTTAGAGCCACAGAGTAGGCCATGTTTGTTTGTTGGCTACTCAAAAGACTCCAAGGGGTACACACTTCTTGATTTGATCACCTAAAAGGAATTCATAGAAATAAGTGTTTAGTTTGAGGAAGAGACCCTACAAGGAGTTGAGATTGAAGAGTCTTCTTAACCACCACCAAAAGAAGAAAATGAAGAGTTGAATGAGGCTTCTGATGGTGAATCTTTTGATTCAGATTCAGATTCAGATGTTGATGATATAATTGCAGACCCAAGCTCACCATCAAGGCCAAAGTGGGTAGCAAAAACCATAGAAGCTGCTGGTGAACTTGCTGGGAATCCTCAGGATCCTAGAAAGACTAGGTCACAATATGAGAATGCACTTTCAGTGAGGGATCCAAATCTTGCTGAGAAATGTTTTCTCATGGTTGAATTAGATCCTCAGACATATGATGAAGCCTAAGAAGATCCAAGATGGAGTTCTGCTATGGATGAAGACTTCCACTCCCTGCATGAGAATGGAACTTGGGAGCTACTCAAGCTTCCACCGGGTAGAAAGCTAGTAAGATGCAAATAGATCTACAAGACTAAGATGGATGTTGATTATGATGCAGTCAAGCACAAAGCAAGGTTGGTGGCCAAGGGATTTTCACAAGTCCAAGGTCTGGACTATAATGAGACCTTTGCCCCAGTGGCAAAAATGGATTCTATTCGACTAGTTTTGTCAGTTGCAGCAGCAAAGTGTTGGGCAGTTCATCACATGGATGTGAAGTCTGCTTTTCTTCATGGTGATCTCGAGGAGAAGATCTATATGCGGCAACTTGAAGGCTATGTTGCAGATCCATCACTTGTGTGCAGGTTAAGGAAATCACTGTATGGACTCAAGCAAGCTACCAGAGCTTGGTATGCAAAAGTGGATCATTTCCTCATGATACAAGATTTCCACCGGTGCAAATCTAATCCGAATGTGTATCTAAAGCACATCAATGGTAAGATTGTGATTATAGTATAATATGCTGATGATTTACTAATCACAGGAAGTGCCACTGATGAAATTTCATCACTAAGGACTGCTTTGCATCAAGCTTTCTCCATGACAAACTTGGGGATTCGCAGGCATATTTTGGGGCTTGAGATCACTCAGTCACCCAATGGAATCACTGTATGTCAGTCTAAATATGCTTTTGATCTGTTAAAAAGGTTCAAGATGGCAGAATGTAAGGATGCAAAGAATCCTTTCCTTTCAAGAGTCAGGCTAGAAGAAGGGAATTCTACACCCTTGGTGAACAACACTCTCTACAGGCAACTAGTTGGAAGCCTGTTGTACTTTACTCACTCCCAAATAGATTTGGCATATGTAGTAAGTCATGTTGCAAGGTATATGGAGCAACCACATGAGCTCCATTAGAGGGTTGCAAAAAGAATCTTGCACTTTGTGCAAGGCACCAAGACACATGGGATCCACTATGTTGTCAATTCCTCTTTGGATCTAGTTGCATTTTCTGACTCAGATTGGGATGAAGATAACACAGACCGGAAGTCTACTTCCGGGTTTGTATTCATGCTTGGAGGAGATCCTATATGCTGGTCTAGCAAAAAGCAAATTGCAATTGCACTCTCTTCAACAGAGGTAGAGTACCGGGGAGCAATGACTGTAGCTACTCAGTGCATTTGGTTGCAAGGGATTCTTGGTGAGTTCCGGATTGACTTTAGCACCCCCACTATTCTTTGGGTTGATAATTAGAGTGCTATAAGGATATCCTTAGATCCAGTACTGAGACAAACAACCAATCACATTGAAGGGCACATGCACTACATCCGGAGTCTAGTACATGAGAGATTGATTATTTTGCAGTATTGCCCCACTGCTGACATTTTCACTAAATCCTTCATAGAGAAGACTTTCAACCATCTTAAGTTGCTGCTTGGAGTGGATGAACATGAGGTGAAGAATGCTTGAAGATCGGTTTCAAGTTTTATCTTGTCCATTTTAAGGGAGGGCTTTTGTCCCATGAGGTTTTCCCTGTTTCCTTGGTTTTTGGACAACAATATGTAAAGGGTGACCAAGCCTTTGTTGCTGGACCCTAAATTTTCTGATATTATTGTCACATACAGTCAAGCTTAAGGCAGGGTGTTAGAGCATTAAAACCCATAGTCATACTTGGGATATAATTATTATTCATTTTTATTACTTTCCTAGGTAGCTTTACTATGTTTTGGCCACTTATTTGCCTTCCTAGGTCCACCACATGCCATCCTTATCCACTTGGGTGCTTCCATGGTCATCCTGCCTGCCTTACTGGCTATCCAGAATGGAAAGGGCGCATATCCTGCTTTTGCAGTGCTTTCACAGCTTTTTCCTGCTTTTGGATGGATAAGACTAAAGCTAGGCGCTCCAGTGCTTTTGGCAGCTGCTAGTTTTTGTGGCCAACACACCTTGCCTCTTTTTATCTCCAAAAGCTATCATCGTTTTCCATTTTCATTCTATTTCACATTCCAAAAGCTTTTTAGCCAATTCGTGAGCATCTTGAGTGAGTTGGAGAAAGATGTTTCTACCTTGGGGGTTTTAGCTAGTTTAGTAAGCCTACTTTTTGTGACCAATTCGAATGCCTCCATAGCAATTCAAATTTCTGATTTAACTCTATATATTTGTAGCCTCTTTATGATACATGGTTGGCTGATGTACATTTATGCTATACAGTTTAATATTGGGCATAATTCAAAGTCTGATTTTTAGTGTTCTTGACAATTCTAGACTAGCAATTTGTGTGAGAAGTGTTATTCAATATTATGATCAGCCTGTGATCTGATTTCACATGGGTTGTACGAGACTGTCTTCTCCCTCTTGATCCTTGCCTTGCAAAAATCCTTGAAGTCATTTGAGGTGTACTCTCTCCCATTATCTGACCTCAAGATGTTGGTCTTCTAACCTATCAGGTTCTCCACCTTGGCCGTGAACTCCCAGAATCGATCGAAGAACTCATCCTTGGTCTTCATAAAGAAGATCCAAGTTTTCTTGGAAAAGTCATCAATGATTGTCTCATAGTATGATGCTCGCTGCACTGATACTATAGACATCAGTCCCCATACATCTGAATGAATAAGATCCAAAATCTCGTTGGACGTACTCTCTCTACTTGGAAAAGCATCCTTGACATTCTTGCCAAGGATGCCTTGCTACTCAACATTGAAATCTGGAAGACTAGTGACAATCTTCCTCAGAATCGACAATGCACTCTAATGTAGGTGTCCCATCCTCCTGTGCCATAGCTCACATAGGTTGTCAATGCCATGTATCAAGGCCTGGACAGGCTTTCCCTGCAACCTGTATAAGTTGCCCTCTCTAACCCTAATCCTCACTACCTTGTTAGGGCTATCTCCCTCTAGATGTATGAGTACATGCCCTTTCTGAAAGATGATGGAAAACCCCCTTCCTCCATGATCGAGACTGAGAGCAAGTTCTTCTTCAGTCTTGGTACATATAGCAAATCATGTGATTCAAATGAAACTCTTGACTCAAGCTGGAACGAGACTGTTCCCTCTCCCTTTATTGCATGCTTGGCATCATCACCAAGCTCCACATGGACCATTGAGTTTGTCTTCGTCAGACTGCTAAATAACTCTTGTGCTTCTGTCATATGATGAGATGCAACACTGTCCAAGTACCATGCGCTCCTAGCAACTATGCTGGTAGAAAGGTAGGAAAGTAGTGAGAAGTCCTCTTGAAATTTGCAGCATACTCATTCAACTGAGTCTCTGCAGATGCTGCTACTTGCTGCTATTTTCCTTTTCCTTTCTTCTTTTCTGGACACTGTGATGCATGGTGCCCATTCTTGTGGTAAATGAAGCACCTGATTTTGCTCAAGTCCTTCCTTGGAGGTGAGGTTGCCCCCCCACTGTTAGTCTTCTTGCTGGGAACCTTTCATTTGCCTTTTCTTGTTTTACTGACAAGGGCTAGGTTCTCATCACTACCTCCTTGCTTGCTAACTCTGGACTCCTCCCGAGTCTCTTCCTGAATGCAATCATCCCAAAGCCTCTGCCAATCTAGAAGATTCTCTTGAGTGCATATCCCTTTTACAAATGGTTCCCAAGGCTTGGTGAACCCATTCAATGCCACATTGACAAGTTCTGCGTTATCCACTTTCTCTTTAATGGCTGCAAGTTGATCACGTATTTGGTGATCCTCATGAGATAGCTGGTAACATTGTCAGATCTTGACATCTGGACGACTTTGAGTTTATTTTTCATAATCATCTTCCTGTTCATGTTGTCACTCTAGAACAAATCCACTAGAGCCTTGGACATTTTTTTGGCTGACGACTTCTCTTCCACATGAGGAATCAAGTGATCCTTCACAGTGTCCAGGATCACTCTCTAGGCTTTGATGTCCCTCTCATGAGCTACCTTTAGTGTTTCATTTGTCGGTACAAGAACAACCTTTTCCACAATCTCCCAAAGGTCATGTTCCTTCAAAAGCAAGGTTACCTCGCCTTCTAGGACAAGAAGTTAGAAGCTCCATTTGATCCATCTTCAAATCCGAGACTGGTTGTTGCCATTTCTAGATCTGATCAAAATAACTACCGCGTGCTTATTCCTTCAAGCACCCACACGGATCTACTGCTGTAAACCTAGATCTGTACTAGATTTGTCTGTTGGACAGTCAGATCTAATAGATCTGCTTCTGTAAACTTCAGATCTACTTCCTTCTCAAAGTGACAGCTCTAATACCATGTTAATGTTATCTAACCCCAACACCTAGATAATTATTTCCTGGTGATTTCCTTCACACAATATTTAAATTGGAGCTCACTGAATAATTTATGCTACCTGGAATTTATTAACAGAAATTAAAAAGTGGAAACAAAAATGGAAACAGAGCAATAACACATGCACAGAAAATTTCTGCCCTTCAAATTTGCTTTTCATTAAATATTTTTATCCAGGCATACATGGCCTCCCTTATTGGGAAAATGGCCCAATGAAGAAAATACAATCAACAACAAACTTGGCAAATTTTCCCTTGGAGAAACCCTATGCAAATCTTCCCTAGAAACCTTCTGCCTACTGCTGCCCTTGTACGGGCTGTACAGCCCACCTATACGGCCTGTACGACCTACAAATCAGGCCTGTAACCTATTGCACAGTCCATGCTCTGTTGTACGACTACTGTACAACTTGTACGACTCTTGCTAGCTTGTATGACAGTCTGTACGGCCTGCTCCTGCACCTCTGTCCAGTCGGTACGACCTCCAGAAAGATTCTTGACTAGTGTTCTCTTCTTCCTTCCAAATCTAGAAAGTGGAAGTCCACTCTCAGAAATGAGTCACTTACTCAATGCTTTTGTGTTGTGTGTGTCTTCTCTTCTCACCTTGGCTGCCTTTTATAATCTTGAGATGATCCAAAACCCTAACCTCCAAAGTGATCAATGGTTGAGATTAGATCTCACCTCACTTGAGATCAAGGGCTAGGATTCATTTAATTAACTTAAATCACTAATGCCAAAAGCTTAGGCATTTTATTAGATTAAGCTCAATTAATCTAAAATGACATTCACTTTAATACTTAACTTAATAAAGTGAATTTCCAAAGTTCTTAGAGGTATTAATGAATATTTCCACAAGTTAGACACAAACTCATGTGAAAATACCTGTCTGTGTGCCTAAGGAAGTGTTGTTATGGGTCATCCATCCTTGCACCTTCATATTGCGATCCCTTTTATTTTAATTTTTTTGTGACATTTCATTTATTTGCATTTTTTTTTTTGCACTTAGCCCTTTCATTGGCTTAGTCGATTTTTTTTAGATATGGCTTAGACATCCTAGGACAAGGGAATTTGGCTTTTGTAATGGGGAGTATCTCCCATGATATGTTCCATTTGCATTTTTGCATTTAATTTATTCAGCAAATCCACTTTTTGGCTTTATTTGAGGTATTCAATATTCATACATTAGAATAGTATTGAGACCATGTATTATTTTTTTTTAACCATGGGAACAGCAACCTCCCAAGGGTATATCCAACAGCCTGCAAGCCAGATATACCAGTAACTTGTGATTCAGCAGGGGCCGAGACGTCCCGAAGCCCATCGGGGTGAGCCTCTATCCTAGGGGTCGCCTACCCTTCAAGCCTTGTCACAGCGGGCCAATGAGCAACCCTACCCCCTGCCGGTTTTGAACTTGCGACCTCCATGGGGATAACACACATTCTTAACCATTAGGCCCACTCAGATCATTCACAATGGGGAAATATGAAAGGGATCGATGAATTGGCTAGTGAGGTGAAAAATGGCTAGGCAAAATATGATGAGATGGGTGAAAATCACTTGACTTAGTTCACCAAGGTACAAATCAACCTCGTACTAACACACTTATTAATCTAGAAGAATCACATTAAGGTTGGACTAAGAGACGAGCAATAGTTAAAGCACATGAACCAATATAACATATACATGTAATATCTCATGCTAACATTTTGTCATACTAGAAAACATGCTAAGAGTAAATGAAGGCTAGAAGGCATCACATCACTAGAGGATCAGGCACTGTCTCGAGCTAGGCATATAAAAGCATATGGATGATCTAACAAGGCTGGAGGAACTCAGACACATGATCGGTGGTGCAACCACATATCCCACATCAAAATCTTTGATCAAAGTCATTCCTGCTGAAAAGGGGTTAACAAGTATATCATCAGACTTAAGAGCCCTGAAGAGGAAACGGCTGCAAAACAAAGCCTCTGTCCTGGCAAGGGCAATGTCATAACATATGGATATATTTATCTGATTGGGCTCACCATAAATCTGTTGTAGATGACCTTTAGGCAGTAGTGTGGTCTGTATGTCAAATGTCTTCTATGAGAGTTGACAGGGTTCATTGAGATTATGCTTTCATCCCTGAATTTTGAAAGGCTTCAAAAGCTGCCCATCTCTCCTCAACAATTTACTGCATGAAACATCCTATAGGCTTTCCTTCATTATAAGCCATAAATCTGCCTAGAATGTGCTCAGGTTTGAGTAATCCTCCCTCTTACTGCTGTTTGAAGGTGGAGAGAGACCAATATAGGGCTGAACCATGCCCAGAACTGCTTAAAACATGCCCAGAACTGCTACAGGTCTCTTTTCAGGCTCAGAAAGCACCTGGAATTAGAAATTTAAGGCTGCTTGTTGATGTTTGATGGTGGAATACTAATAGCCAATAAATCATGCCCAGATCTGCTCTTGTCACTGTTTTTATCCTCAAGACATGGCCAGATTGGAAGTATGGGGCTGTTCTCTGCTGCTTCTTATGCCCAGAAGTGCTCAGGATTGGAGAGTAGGCCATCTTACTGCAGCAACACACTGTTAAAACATATTCCAGACCTTGTCATAAGCTCAAATGTTACTGCAGACAAGTTTGGAGATGTACTACACCTAATATGACTCCAAAGGCTGATCGACTGCCACAGGTTCTAATTCACCATGCATTTCGTCAACGTATCATTAGGGAAAAGAGGAGAGGGGTTGATATAAAAATATTATTTGTGAACATGAGTGCTCAAAGATGAGCCCCTTCAAAGTGGGTAAATGATGTGTCCTAGCCTCCATACATAAAAGTTTAGCCATCCTCACGAATTAGACCATAAGCACCCCCCTAATAAAATATTATAATTGTGAACTTGTGTGCCATCATAAGAGCCCCTCCAAAGTGGGTAAACAAGCCTCATAAAAATCAAAGGGGTTGGATCCCATGGAATCAACTCAAAGGGCTAGGAACATGAAGTCGTCTACCATGATGCCAATCTATAAGCCTGCTGGACCATGCCACATCAGCTAGGAGAGAAAAATCAGTATGGAGGATCACCCTGTCATCAATAAATCCAAGACTATCCAGGAGCACCATCAACCTATCCATTTGGTTTGTGATGAAAATCATAAGTGAAGCCTCATGCAAAATGAGGGGTAACAAGGGGTAACAAAGCCAAAGACGAAGATGGGGGAATTATCCATGGAAAAAAATGGAGTGTAATGCTTGCATTAGTTTTGCCGTAACATGGCAGGATATGATAGACTCTTGGTAGTCCAGAAAATTATGTTATGTATATATCTAAATGCATATGCCTAGTATTTCTTTTATAAATGATTACTTAAAACAGACGTGTCTCTGGCATGAAAGTATATGCAATGCTTGCAACCATGTCACCAGGAATATTTCTTTTTGCTATGGTGATCAGATTTTTTAGATTATTATAGTATAAATTAATAAAACATTGATTTTAATCAGTAAAGATTTCTTCTAGCCCCTTTCCAAGATTATGAGGCCAGATGTGCAAAAGACACTGGTTGTTTTATATAGATAGCTCCTTTATATATTTGGAAATATCTTGACAGCACAAATAAAGCACCTCTTTGCTTGGTTCTACTTTTGAAAGTACAAGTCTTTAGCAAATAGCCACAAGTTTTCTTCTTACTCTATATAGATTAATGTGCAGTGATTGTCATGCAATTGCATTCTTTTAACATTGAATTATGATATTCAGTGCCATTTTCTTTACTTCAAATCTCCTTCAAATGAACATATTTTGGAGTTTCATGGCACAATATTGTTTTGTAATTGAACCCTTTTCTGTGAGAAGAATGACTGATTATGATATATATACTAATGAGTTCCAGAGGTTTGGAGTTAAGCAAAAGGAGAAGATCGCTTCTTTTAAAACTACAGTGGATGTTCTTACACTTTCTGCAACACCTATACCCCGTACACTATACTTGGCTTTAACAGGATTTCGTGATGCTAGGTAAGAACACCAATCTTTAAATTTTATTACCTTATGTGATAATATAGTGGACAATGGACATGATTCAAATAAAAATCTTGGCAAAATAATTACATTCTTTTATATGTCAATGATGCTTAAGTCGAATTAGTTGTTTGTTAGTTGTCATAACTTCTGTTGTGTGAAATTTTTTAGTTTTGTTATTTTGGGATTTTGTTGGTTAGCATGCCGTTTCTATGCTACAGAAGAAGATTCATATAGAGATGTAAGGTTAGTTGTGGGATCCAGGTTTTGTTGTTATATGTATAGAGGCTTTGTTAGTGAAATAAACATTTGACAGTTGGAGAAGGAACATTGAGCAGCTAGAAAAAATGTGAAATATTTTACTTTGAAGTGGCTAAGGAGGCATTGTGAATACGCTCTTCTTCATTGCAACAGCATGTATATGTTAACTTTTGGTTAGGGTTAGGGTTTGATGCAGAAAAATAGAAATCAATGTACTTTAATGCAAACTTACTTTTAATAAATTAATACTGAAACGAAATAGTACAGCAGTAACATAATTTTCATCTCTTTCAACTTTTCAACTTTCAACACTACCAATTGGGTCACCGTGTTAAAGTAATCTTCAGTAACATGTAATCAGCAATAGCAGAATAACTAACTTGTTTAATTAGCAATAAAAGAGACAGGTGAGGATAGTTACCTGGGCTGTGGAACCCTCCCTGTTTAATACTCAGAAAATTTTACTTTCAGAAAAGGACTGCCTCTCAGAGGCCAGTCAACACTAGGAACCAGCTGACCCTGCTTAGAGGGTAAGTACAAACCAGAGAGAGAGAGATGAGAGGACTGTAGTTCAGTCTAACAAGGATGGTCAATGACAGTCAGAGAAACACAATGGCAGTCACAATAAGGTCCCAAATATTAAATGTCCAATAGGTGTAAGCACAAGGGTTCCAAACCCTAAGTGATGACAACACTGTGCTCCCAAAAAATTCAGCACAGAGATGAAGTCTCAGCAATCTGGTCAAGGTAAATCTCAGTAATGAAACAGTCAACAAGAATCAGACTTTAACGTATGTGATCACATCAAAGAGGCTTACAGTCACTTCAAAGCAACCCACAGTAAACAGGTTGACCAGCAAATCAGATAAGTCTGATCCCCAGGCCTAACGGCCTCCACAAAAAGAGACAAGGTCTGATGCTACGCCTTACAGCCTCCTCAAAAATATCAATCAGCAAACTGAAAAACAGACCCTAAGGTCTTACGGCCTCCTCCAGCAGTCAGATCTAGGGCTTACAACCTAGACTTAGGGTCACGGCCTTCCAAGCCAGCAGATGTAAAGCAGATCAGAGCTCTTAAAGGTAGATCGGCCCTGTGTGACAGCTCAGTGATCAGATCAGGGTTCATCAAAACTTCAACCAAGTAAACATCAAGCAGATCAGATCTCATACAGGCAGATCGAGTTTCTCTAGCAGTAGGTCAAACCTTATACAAGCAGATCGGGTCACAGGCTAACCACAAGAAGCAGACCGAGACTCAACCAGCACTCTAGTAAGCAAACCGACCCTCTCAACAAACAGATCTGGGCAATGCGAAATGGAACAGGGTTCAACTGAGCTCACGGCCCTCCTCTAACTGGTCACGGCTAGGGCAGCAGCAGCACAATAAATCCTTCACGTTAACCTTAAAATCAGATCTGGAACTTGTAGTAGCCTATAGCAGGTGGGCGGCCTCAGCAAGTGAACTAGCAATCAGCATGTAACCACAAAAACCATGACGTCAAGCAGGGATCAGTCAGATCTGAGATGTAATGTTTTGAACATGACTAAATGAGGAGGAAAGACTTCATTATATAGATTATTAAAGACTTCTTGAAGAATCATAAGATAATTCTTTAATTAAATTAGGGTTCCATTAAACAAGGAAAGTACCAACACATAATAATGAACTCTTAGGTGGTTACAATAAAAAAATATAAAATATAAAACAAGGTGACTTAAGTGGGTACTATGGTTGTGTCACCACTCATATAATTAATTAGGTGAGGGCATAAGTACCAACACATGGTACGAGTTAAAATATAAAACAAAGGTGGGTACATGACCCATAACCCTAGGACTAAAGTGTGTACCATAAGGTGGGCAAAAAAAAAAACCATAATACCCATAAGACCAAAGCATCAAGTTATAAATCAAAACAACTAGAAGACCCCACTAACCACAAGTCAAAGACAAGGTACCACAAGACTAGGAACAACAAGGTATATGGACCAAATGTGAATCAACCAAGGTGGAGTACAACCAATCATCTCTCTCTCAAATGTACAAGTGTTCTATACAACCTGAAAGTTCATCATCACTATATAAGGAAGGGTCCACACTGGATGATGTGATCATGTGGTCCTCTGGACTGCTCCTCAGGTCAAATGCTAGTGGCTCCATCAAGGGTTGGCTAGTCCCTTGAGAAGACCATCTAACTCAACCATCTCGAAGAAATAGGAGAAGATGACAAGGGTTGGCTAGTCCCTTGAGAAGACCATCTAACTCAACCATCTCGAAGAAATAGGAGAAGATGACATCACACATCATCATCTTGGTCCATTGACCAAGATCTGTTTGGTTAACTGACCAGGTTTGTCACTACAGGAACTACTTGGTCCTCGTGACCAGGAATATGCCTAGTACCAGACCATGAAGTCTCTGTATCAACCTGCACGACCTGCTTGGTCCTTGTTATCACACAACTTGTAGTTGCCCTTAGTGGTATCCCATCCGGGACGGTAGAGGAGATAGACAACTAAAGAGGTGACCCAAGAGATGCCATGGTTCCCAATGCAAGGTGGGAGTCACGTCAACCGAGGCACTCTTCGCTTTAGGTCAAGGTGAAACAAGACCTAGGGGGAGACCCTATAACCAATCACAGATGATTGGACCCAAACAAAGGTTCCTAAGGATAAGTAAATGATGAGTTACGGAAACCAATGCAAGGTTGAGTGGACCTAGAAGTTAAAGTATGGTTGAAGGTGGTTTGAGAGATGGTTAGTGTTTCAACCAATGTATGATTTAGGCCACATAATTAGGTATAATGACAAGGTATAGTACCATATGCTACACAAGTGGGTCCTACTTACTTGGGATATGTGAAATGGCTTAAAGTGGACCCACAAGGTGAAGTTAAGGGATGCAATTGGCACTAGAGGATGTGTAATGAGTAGATCTATGGATCTAAGTTGAATTTAGGAGTACCCATGTACTGGATCTAAGGTTTGACACAATTCCCAAGGAGTGCGACTTGCTTTGAGGAGGACTAGTGCCTTGTTGGATGGGCTAATGGAGTCAAAAGGTATGTCAAAGTGTAGATCGGGACACCTAGAGGTCAAGTCAAGTGGGCTAATTGAGACAAAAGGGTTGGATCTTGCTAGATCTAGGTTTTCATGAAATGACCCAAGTGGACCACAATCCCTTAAAACAAGGAATGCTACCCCCAAGGCAGATCGTCACAAAATGATATTGTAGACCTAGGTTTCAAGGTATGCCCGTTCCAAATCCACAAAAATCTCAACCACCCATGTCCTCAAAGTGGGCAAACTCACTCACCCAAGGGAGTGCGACCTTGCTCAAGGAGGGCTAAAAGATGGATAAGGTGGGCCAAATCAAGTCCAATGGCCACCAAACTGTAGATCCAAGTAGCTTATGCACCGATCTATGTGGATCTAGAAAATCAAGTCAATCCAAGGGTTAGATCTTACTAGATCTGAGTTTTAAGATGCCAAGTAGTTCAAAAGGGGATTTTAATCCCTTAAAATGTGGAATGATGCCCACAAGGTAGAAATCACCAAAGTAAAAGTCTGGGGATAGGTTATCAAGTGTGTAGATTGCAAATCAAGTGGGATCTCACCTACCCATGTGCTAGATCTAACCAAACAAACCTCTCTAAGGAAGTGTGATTTGGTTCAAGAGGGCTTTATTGCCTTGAAAAGTGTGTAAATTTTAACCCAATCACCACCAAACTATAGATCCCACTAGGGGTGGGTGCTATAGAGGTGGGTTTTTAATATCTCTTCAAAAGCAAGGCTAGATCTAAGTAGATCTAAGAAAAACCAAAAATGAGGGTTTTAATCAATTAGGGTTTTTATGATCTATAAATTATGGATGATTCATGGAAGAAGAAGATCATACCTTTGGAGCATACCTGGATGAAGAGATGGATGCTAGTTGAGATGAGGATTACTTTTGCCAAAGATCAAATGGAGAATTTTTGAAGCCCTCTTGCCAAATCGATTTTTCCAAGCCACATATGTGTCCCTCTAACCTGTCAAAACCAAGGAGCAAAGCATCAATCAGTTTAACATGTTGAAGGTAGATACAAGCAAGAAAGAGATAAGCAAAGAACAGTTGGTGCAAAGACAAAACCACTCCCTGTTTAACCCAAAACGTCCTCCTCCAAGCTTGAAGGGCAAGCCTCCCCACCAATTCGCACTTGTTGAAGAAGTCTTCTCCACCTGTAAAAGGATATGGCAAATATGCAAGATAGCTACAATAGATCCTCCAGTGCAATGGACAAAAGCATTTACAATCAAAACAACCAACATCCACTCCAACCCAAGCATGTATTCCAAAAGATAGAAATTTTATTCCAATAGCCAAGAGCCAAAAATCTCTAGATGATTTTACAATGAGAGGCTCCCTCCTTAAATAGGACGGGGAGAGAGCAAAATCCTAACCACTTTTTACATGAGTGGCGAAGATTAAAAGATCAAAAGATCTAATCAATGGCTAATAATGAATCATAACAATACATCACATGGATCACCCAATATAATGATGACGCCCTAACTAAATGGTACAAAGTGAGGATGATGTCATCCACTAGAGGAGTAAAAGTACAAAAATCCACCTCATAATGACTAGGACATGACACAATAAGCACATGGTGGGGCTAGGAGGCATCAATCCTTACTAGCTCATCCCCAAGGCACAATAAAATAATAAAATATGTCAAAGATAATATAAATGATCAAATCTGTGACAGACCAGCAGTAAAATACCTCCTGTGATTGATGTGGGCCTACCCACATGGTGAAAACTAGCTGGAAGATAGTGGGATCACCCTGGAAGACCTCTGTGAAAACCAAATGCCAAAACCTTGCCTCAATTGCCCAAATCGAATTCCTCAGTGACCACTTTATCCCATTTTTTAACTGCCTCGGTAACTGTGAAAGTGCCAAAACTGCCTCCTAGGGCATCTGCGCTGTCCATCTGAGCCTACCGGGCTCTCTAGAAGGGGGGGTAAATGGTAAAAACAAGTGGCTGGACCACCCCCTCCACATACAACGCCCTAGGTGAACTGACCTCTCATGGCCCCTGCTGCTCAGGCTGGGAAATCAGCCCCAAATCTGGTCAACAAGTGTAAAACTGCATCAATCACTGTCAGAAGTGCCCGGAACTAAAAGATAAGTGTCTCATTGGATCCAGAAGACCCAAATCCACTAGGAATGTGTACTCATACACCATGGGTTGCCCTAATGGGCCAGCTGTAGGGTCCACCATATGTGGACAGTCTAAGTCACCTGACACGAGGACACGAGACACGAGTGTCCCCAAAATACGAGTGTCCCCACGGGACACGGTGACCCCCGGATTCAGGACACGAAGGCCACGTTTTATATACATATATATATATATTTTTAAATATATTAAAATTTAAAAATATAGACATATAGATCCAATAAAATTTAGAAACTAGAACATTTACAAATATTCAATAGAAATTAGAATCAAAACACATTAATGATTACACATTTGTCATTCACAATTCACAACACATTTGTCATTCACAAATCACAATGAGACACATAGATGCATGTCGAAACCATATTTCTCATTAAGTCATCAAAATCAAAATGTATTACATAGATGTCGGAATGCCACTGGGCACTGGCAAATGCCAAATAGACTAATAGATTGCCTTGAAGCTTTATTTTTCAATTCCCATATGAATTTGGGAGATTATTTTTTCATTCAAAAGATGAATAAACTCCTAAAAGTTAAAACCATTAAGAATGGTATGGACTGTCATAATGTTTTATTTCACAGTTACCAATATAAATTGGCCAAGCAATGCAAGTTTTGCACTCAGTAGTGAAGAAGACAATAGTGTTTTATGGAACTGATGAACTCTCGAGGCTATGGAAGTTAAATGTTAGACTTTGTGGCTGTTATCATGTTAGTGTGCGTTTTAGGAAGGCTTAAGAAGATAAAAAATGAGGTGGAACTTATGAGAAACCTTTTAGCATCAATAAAATATAGGACCATCACAAATTACAAAAGCTTGAACAATAATTTCAAAGTTAATTTTAGTGTTCACGTGTCCTGGAGTGTCCTGGAATTGGGACACGATGTGCAGAGGCAGGACACAAGTGTCCTGAAATCAGGACACGAAAAAAGTCGTGTCCCCCACGTGGGGCAGTCGTGTCCGCGCCCAAACGTGGCCCATGGGACACTTGGCCCTAGAGGGACGTGTCCGGTTTCTTAGTGGACAGTGCATAATCTGATGATCTGAAATAATAATAAAACCTGTTGAACTGCACCAATCATCATCTGAACCATATGTCCATCATATGACATCATCATCAAGTATGTGGGACCATCAATCATCATCAATAGGCATATATACATGGCCCACATCATCACTGATCCCAATAATATACAACCAAGGATAAATCACATCAGTAGACTAAGACATGCTTCTCTAATCATTCTCACAGCCAAGCACAAAGTATAACATCCATTCAGTGGCATTAATCAAGTTAGTATATTCCTTTGTTATATAAAATTACTTGCACAATAGTTCAAATGACAAACTCACCCATTGGACATGGTCAAACTGCTAGTGAAGGATGAAGGCTAGGAACAAGGTTGGGCCAAGGGGTTGACTTATCTAACTTAACTCAAAAATACTTTGGGCTGGGAGAAGGGGGAAAGCTACAAACTCTGTGCTGGACAAAATAACACGGGGGATGGCTGTGCCTCACAAATGGATAAGTTGTTAAGAGAGTGCTTATTCAACTTAGGCATCATGTCTACATCAAGTTGATCCAGGTTCATTAGGATCATTCAATTTCATTTCATGGCCTTTTTGGCCTACATAACCCTTCGGATCTCAGGTGTGCTGATAAGCACAACTAGTTGCAGCTTGCATCCAGGGCATGTTTTCAAATACATATAAGGTCAACAATTGTTTAGATATAGCTTTTAAGAACCATTGCTTTTTTTGGACCTTTCTTATACTCTTCGAGGATTATTTTTAGTTGCTCATCGCTTTTGCCCTTTTTAGTTTCCATGGGCGAATTTATAAGTTTCCATAAGTAGAACATGAGCTTTCAGTTTTAGCCAACAACATCTCAAGTGACTAGGGGGAGTTCGAGCCAATGCCAAACATCGGGACAACCGACCAGAATGATTTAGGCCTACAATCCAACTCACCAAAGGCAAGTTTTGTCACCAACTTAGAGCCGAGACACTGAATAGACAGGGATGTGGTCCAAACACAGAGGTAGAAAAATAGGGAAGTCCTCAGTATCAGAAAGTCAAATGAGATAGGTCAAGGTTTAAAGTCAAATAGGAAAGTCATGTATGGATGGAGTCAAGTGAATATGGAGCCTACACTAGCAGACAACTGGTGTCAGAGAAGACCATATCTATGTAAGGTGGAAAACTAGTGGGTTTTGTTAAATGACCTAAATGTGCAAGCAATTGTCCATTTTATGTTTTATAGTTCATTTTAAACAGTTTGCCACATCAGGAATAATATACCAAGCAGATGCTGTGAACATGACTAAATCAACAAGATAATAATCCATAGTTAGTGATAACATATCCACAGATCATACAACATCACCATCTGAAACACTGCTGGAAGTACATCTCTAAGCACTGAACTGAAAATGTATGGGACAAAGGGTCACATTGGTCATCAAATCTGAACTCTCAAGGCTCAGCCTTGACACAAGGTCTAACATAAGTCTGAATAATATACTGCTCTGATCATGAGTGATCACAAAATACAATCATCATAGCCATGCTCTAAATAATGGAAGCTCTGGAATGTGCAGATATCTGCTAAACAGGAATAGTGGCCCAGCTACTATGGTGTGATAACATCTGGCTCCAGCTGGGACAAGTGCTCTAAGGGAGAGAGCGCTTGAGAACCTCAGAATCTCTGGTCTCGATCTGCTCTGCATCAATCTTCATTCCAGCACTGCACCATCCTTGCTTTCAGCTTTTATTTTGCACCTGTTCCCGCGTTCACAAACACTAGAATACCTCATGGAGCATGTATGGGAAAAATATAAAATAAAACTGAAACTGAAATCCACTCTAAAGCAGAAACTGAAATGCGTAAAAGAAAATATTAAACTAACATGGCATATATCATTTATTCATCATTCATTATTTTTATTACTGTGCAGGAGGAAAAGAGAACTTTTTCAAGCAGGCAATCTCAACTTGCACAGGCAGCCAAAAATGTAAATGGCAACTAATTTTTTTTTAATGCATGCAGGAGAAAAAGACAAACTTAAGGAGCAAGGCTTAACTCAATCAAACACAACAACAAGCAGATACTCCAAGCAGAAAAGAAAAAGGGGCAATACTCATCACACATAAACAGAAAAAGCACACAAATCCTATTGCTCAAGTGAGCTTATTCAGAAGCTACCTACTCTAGACAGGCAAGGCAAGGCATAGCAAGGAAGATCAGGGATGATAATCCCTTAACTCCCTCTAGTTGATAGGGAGTAAGATACGTTGGCCAGTCCTAGTGGTGAGAAAACACATCTCACCCATGCAGCGCTCAACAGTGAGCGGTCCAACCCAAAAGTCACTTGATCCCCTGGATCGTATATAGAATAAATCATTAGGCATTACGACCCTATCACCAATTTTGAACCTTCGGTGATTTACAGATTGAGGGATGGCTTCAATAACACGTTTAGGAATAGGTTGGATATCAGAATTGCATTGAGGTTGAGGTGTTACCATGCTTGAATTCCTATTAGGAGGAATTGCGCCAAATATGGGAGATCCACCGTCTAAAGGTACAGCTACCCTACCAATCAAGACTTCTCTTACTATTCTCCTAGGAGGACTTTCTACTTGTGGGTGAATGATATACTTTGGAGTTTCCCCCACAGTCCAAAAGTCTCTATCAACATCCTCATCTCTTTCAGTATAGACTATGGGTGGTAGGTTTTGATTTTCAATACTTCTGCTACTACCCTCTCCAGATGGGATAGGAATGGTCATATTTTCTAAAGCTGCCAGATGGTCAGTAGGAAGGGACATATGACTAGGAACTGAGCTAGGCATACTCTGAGTTCTTGTATCCAAAGATGTTGGTGAAGAAACAGAAGTATGGAATGGGTCTGTGGAGTCCATATTCTCTTCACCAACGGGTAATTCACTAGGCAAAAGGAAACTAGGGTAAGGTGGAAACCAACTTGGCTCAGCGGGCTCTTCCTGAAAAATGGCTAGGTTATTCAAAGAAGAATCTTCCCCAGGGGCATCATGGATTAAGGCATGTTCTTGCCAACTCATAGAGTTGTCATTCACTTGCCTCAAAACCCCATCCTCCAAGGACAAATGGGACAAATGATCAGGGTCATCAGAAAAGTGATAACTAACTGGTTCTTCATCATTCCCCTCAGATGAGGGAAGGTGCATGTTATCACCTAATCTGTAGTCACCCCTCTGGATGTATCCAGTCATGGATGGCAATAGGGAAGGACAACTCAAAAGGTGCAACCACGATCACCTCGACCTCCAATATATGGTTGTCACGCCAATCGAGGCAACCTTCACTTTATGTTATCTAGCCCAGATAACAAAGGGGGAGACCCGATCTACTCCCGACAGGAGAGATCACAACCAAGACACCAAATCAGGGTATTTCTAAGTGAAGTTAGGTGTATGGTTTATCCTAGACCTTAGGATGAAGTCACAAGCCAAGTGAGGGGTTCAAAAGGTGTAGCTTTGGTTTATATTTGATGTGAGAGTGACTTATAATGTTTGAAGTGAGATCTAGGGTTAGAGTACTAGTTCAATGTTGGAAGATCCACTGCCTTGGGAACTGTGTCCAATGCAGGGTAGTCTAAGGGTTGAATTGGGGCTAACTAGTACATATGACAAGCTTGACCATGATACATGATGGCTTCAAGGGTTTAGTTCACCATGCAAAGGTTAAACCACAAGTCAATCCAACATTCTAGGAAAGTCGAATTAACTTGGAGATAAACCAGTGCCTTGGGAATTGGGAAGTGGAGTCAAAGTAGGGTTGACTTATGGTTAAGGACTCCTAGTACATGGGACAAGTGGGCAATAGAGGTCTTGATGGATGAATATGTCTAGATCTAGGTTTGACCCAAGTGGACCACAATCCCTTAAAACAAGGAATGCTATCCCCAAGGCAAGATTTGACAAAGTGACACTCTAGACCTAGGTTTTGAATTATTCCCATTCCAAATCCGCAAGAATCTCAAGTACCCACGTCCTAGAAGTGAGTCAACTCACTTCTCCAAGGTGGTGCGACTTTGCCCAAGGAAGCCAAAAATGAGGGTTAGGTAGGTCAAGACAAGTCAGATGGCATCCAAACTTTAGATCCAGGTAGGTTAGTCAAGTAGGAGTGTGGATCTATAATTTTACGGCAATCCGATGGCTAGATCTTACTAGATCTGAGTTTGAATGCACCAAGTGGTCCAAAAAGGGGATTAAATCCCTTAAAATGTGGAATAGGGCCCACAAGGTGAAAATCAGAAAAGTGATGATCTGGGGGTAGGTTATTGGATGTGTAGATGACGAATCAAGTGGAATCTCAACCACCCATGTACTAGATCTAGGTCAACTTGCTCAAACTAGGAAGTGCGCCTTGCTTGGGAGAGGGGTCAAACGGAAGCCAATCCTCACCAAACTATAGATCCGGGATGCCGTGGATGCTATAGAGGTGGGTTTTCAATATTATGCCCAACAACCCACTAGATCTAAGCAAATCTGAGAAAATGTAAAATGGGGTTTTGAAATATTTAGGGTTTTTAAGTATTTTAGACAATTGGATAGATCATGGAGATAGAAATTACCTTGAGATCATACCTGAGTGATGTGAATGAGATGCCTTGATGTTGAGGAAGATTCCCGCAGAGATCAAATGAGAGATTGTTGATTTGCTTGCCAAATTGATGCCCTAGCCCACAAGTGCGACCTCCTCTACCTGTCAAACCAAGGAATAGCGATTCAATCAATAAGATCAAGCATGGAGGAAATACAAGAGAAATGCAACAATAACATGAAATAAAAGGTCCTGGGACAGTAATACTCCCTGTTACGAATGAAGAGATCCAAAGAAGTAGGGAGAGTCTTCCCCTATCAATACTTCTTTCTCAAAGCAAATCGGCCTCCACCTGTAGATGCAAAAATCGTGGTACAAAATATATGGCAAACAAGATCTCCAATAACTCAGTGCAAAGGAAGAACCAACGAACGAACACCAAAAACATTCACCACAACACTGGAGATAGATGCAATAATAATTTTCTATTCCAATAATCCAAAGCCAAAAGTCCCTTTTACAATGAGAAGCTCTCTCCTTTAAATAGGAAGGAGAGGCACCAAAACCCTAACCACTTTTTGAATGAGTGGCTAAGATTAAAAGATACAAATGTCTAATCAATGGTTGAGATGAGCTCAACAATAAAATACATGGATCACTAATAAAATATTATGTAAGTGGACAAAATCGCCCTAGAAGAGGGGAATCCCACCAAATCATGATGACAAAATATCATAGGAAGCTTATGGTGGGTCCAAGGGGTAATTTTCATCCCTCCTTGGTCAATCCCCATAGCACAATAATCATAAAATAATCATCAATGTACCAAATCGTGCCTCCATGGTCAAGTCGTGGTCCTCAAAAAGACCTCAGAAAGTGCCATAAGTGATGAATGCGGGCCCCGATGAAGCTGAAATTGCTGGAGAAGGTGTGGAAGACCCAGATCTATCATCACTGATCATCCCATGCCATAACTTTGCCTCAATAGCCCAAATCGATTTCCTCAATAACCATTTCTACCAATCCTGAAATGCCTCGGGAAGCGTGAAACTGCCCCAAACAGCCTCCTGGAGTGCCTGCGCAGTCAAGGTGAGGGCACCAGTGTGTCCGGGAGGGGGGTAATATGGTAAAAACAAGTGGCTGGACCACCCCCTCCATCATCAGCGCCCTAGGTCAACCGGATAAAAATCACATCTGCTCTGACAGGGCCTCCGACAGACCAAAACTGCACTGGGACAGCCTACTGAGGCTCAATCATCACTGTAAGTGCCCGGAACTGAAAACAAACTGTCCCATTGGACTCAGAAGGTCCAAATCCATCCAAGATGTGTACTCATACACCATATGAGTCTCTGCATGATCAAAATAAATATCCAATATACCGGAACAGGGCCAATAATAATAATCTGTAAATGACCAAACACTGCTGTAAACCAAGAATCATCATCATAACCCTGTAGCTGCTGCATAGCATCATCATGTATGTATACATAGACCATATATCATCTATCCATATCATCATAAGGTCCAACATCTCATGTCCCATGGTCCTCAATGGTCAAACTGGGTCTAACCAAGACCAAATATAACTCAGACCATCATCGAAAGCTGCTGCAAAGTGTCAAGGTTAATGCATGCTCTACAACTTATTCAAATAACAATTATAGCACAAAGTAATCATTTCTGGCGATCTAAATCCAAATATATAATGTCGTTAATTATTATTATTACTCAGACTAGACTTTCAGGATCATACTCACTTCATAGTTGTGATCAATTTGCTAGTGAAGGGTGAAGGCTAAAATAACTGGCTAGGCTAAGGGATGACTTGACTGACTTAAATTTGTGACACTTTGGCAAAGGGAAAGGGAATACACACCATAGTATATACTGAATGAGCAACAACACAGGGAATGGCGGTGTCTCACAAATGGATGAGTTGTTCAAAGAGGGTTTATTCACCTTCACAGATGCGCACAATCCATAATACAAATAAGGCCAGCAATTGTTTTGATATAGCATTTAAGTTCCATTGCTTTTTGGGCCTGAAGTTTCCATAGCCTTGATCTATGTGTGTTTACAAACACATTGCATAGATTTACATTTATTTAAGGCTTTCTGCTGCAGGTGTGTTTTTAAGGCACTTGTTTACTTGAGCACTTCTAGGTGTGTCATGGACAGCTTGTTTACCTAGGTATTTATTTTCCAAAAGATATAACATTTTATTTTCATAGCCATTTTCATTTGGCATGCCTTTCATTCATGTGTGTTTAGAAACACATTGCATGAATGGGCTTTTCATACAAGATATAGCATTTCATTTTTTCCAGATTTTGTATTCATGGCAGCACCAAAAGTTTCAGGTTTAGCCAACACAACTTTAGTGACTAGGGGGAATTCCAAGGAACTCCAACTCACCATAGGTAAGTTTTGTCACCAACTCAGAGCCGAGACACAATAAACAGGGAAGCTCATCCAATACAGAGGCTACAGTGGGGAAAAGATCCTCCATGTCACTAGTCAAGTAGTAAGTCAGGGTGATAAACTAAAAGGTAGGCAATGGATGGATGAAGACAATGAATAATGGTGCCAACACTAGCAAGCCAAGGTATGGTGGAATGATCACCTCTATTCTCCCTAAGGAGGGTAAAACCAATGAGTATGAATAGTGAACTTCTAAGTCTGAGTCAGGACAATATAATATATGTAATAGATCAACCGGGTCCACATATCTATATGATCGCCAGATCATGACACTAAGTGCTAAGACATGCTATAAGAATAAGTATAAAAGCAATCTAACCATAACACCATGATATACCTGCTGAGTCATATACTTGAAAGCTCATCCACCTGTACCATCATCTGTCCTCTGAAACTGCTGCTGCAACTCTGGGCACTACTGACTGCTCTGTACCAATGGCTATATCGGTCATCTCTCTGAGTGTCCTGAGACTCAGTCATGGCATGGGGAATGCAACTGCTGTCCACAATCTGATAGTGATCCAATATAGATGCTCATCTGAGCATCTCAAATGTAAGGGAACTGGCTGAATAGTGTACTGGAATCAGAAAAATAATGTATGGTGGCCGGGCTACTTTGTCTTGATGGTCCTCGTGAACAAGAATCTGTTTGGTCCCAGACGAGGAGGTCTCTTTCTCAACCTACAGGACCTGCTTGGTCCTCATGACTAAGAAACTGTTTGGACCCAGACCAGAATACCCTAGAGACAAATAGGGGCCCTAGCCACATGATAGGGACTTTGCCATGGCATCAACCTGCTTGGTCCCCGACCAAGAACCCCAGGAGACAGCTGGGGGCCCTAGGTTACCTTCCAGGGTCTTACTCTTTACTCTGCCTGGTTAACTTGACGAGGAACCCTAGTTAATTGACTAGGGTACCATCCTCTTTGAGAATGGGTGTCGCAGTTGCACTAACTTTAACAGTATAACTAATGAAACTCACAAAGGGACATATCCATGATACTCGTAAAACAACACTCTATAAGCCTAAACATGAAAAGTTGTAATCGTAAGAAACTATATATATTCTTGCTGAATTGACATCCTCAAGTATTGTCCAGTCTAATAAATATTTGATGTATTATGAATGTCACTATGCTATACATTCTCGGAAAACTCTAATTTGTACACATATCCTAATATTTAAGCTTTGAAAATTTGACTTTTTCTTGTCGCCATGTTTCCAAATGTTTATGTGTGATAAGGAATTATGTGTATGGGCACATAAGTATATGGTATATGTGTGTATATGTTTTTCTGTATAATATAAGAAACTTATTAAAAAAATGTATATACATACATGTTGCAATGTTCATTCAAACATATCAATTAATGCAAACCCGTGACAAATTATTGTCTTGACAATGTAGGGGGTTGTTTTGGGTGGTGGGGGTTGGGGTTGGATTTCGTTTGGGGTTGAGTTCATTGAGTACTGTGTCCAAAGTGAGCTTGATGAGTCATGCCTATTTCTGGGGGAATACAGGCATTTTCAAATTCATACAAAATTACAAATTGTCATATGCATATATGCACATTAGTTATGTAGGGTTTTAGGGTTTAGGTTTGGTCTGTTTTTCCACATATTCATGTCCATGATTAAGGACTTTAATCTTAGGCTTTCGAAACTCATGGGCTTATGTAGATGGTATTTAACTCAAACAAGTGGCTATCTCTTAAGTTAGTCCTATCCAATTAGTTGGTAGACTATACTCTTCCTCATAACCTTCTCTTATTCTTTGCTTATATGTGTGTCAATGTAATTCGAGGAATTGAAATCTATTGTACCTTAGTAGTTTTGTTAGAGTTAACTATTCATTTGTCATAGCTAATAGGAATTTTTCACCTATGAGATCATAACACTGGAGAGAAAGATGGATTTGTATCGAGTTTGACCATCTCAGGCCTTTCTTATGTCATAAAACTTAAAGCACCCATTAGTTATCTCAAGGGGATGACTAACCTACCTACAAGAAAATTAGGATAAGATAGGCATTACTTTTTCATTGTCCTCCTAGTGGATTTTTAACATTAACAACTTAGACTCTTTTTGTTTTAGAAAGTGATCCCGGAAGGAGTTAGAGATCGACTAGATCCATGGTTGCAGGAGTCGTGCTAAAGGGGGTTCATTCCAGAAATTCGTATAAGTATGTGCACTCATAATTGGTCAATGTATTAAAGGTGCAAAGTTGTGCATAATCATCAGTGTAGGACGTACATTGCAGTGGTCAAATTTGGTGTGTATTAGAGTGGAAACTCTTCATTGTGTTATATAGGTATAGGTATCCAGAGATGAGGCTGTTTGCAGGATTGAGCCATTAAATGAGTAAATAGCAGAGTAGCTAATATAGCCAATGACATGAATATTTCCTTTCCTTTTTATGTTTACCCTTTATTTGTTCGTTCCCTTTTTCTTTGACAGACTGTTTAGGAATAGTGCTATTGTAAAACATGCTTGTGGGAAAATTGTGCAGTCCATTTCTTATATGTTTCATATTTTCTGTGTCTGAGTTGGAACTTTTTTTCAGAGTTGGGTTATGGTGTACACCATTTTTTGCAATTTCTCGCAGTGAGATAACCTTTTTTAAAGAAAACATTATCTTTCAGCAAAGTTAATGCACACGTTCCTTGTTTTCCAGTGCTAACTACTGGTTTTCTGTCCCAGTTTGATAACAACTCCACCTCCTGAAAGAGTTCCTATAAAAACTCACCTTTCTGAGTATAGTGAAGAAAAGGTCATTTCAGCTATCAGATTTGAACTTGCTCGAGGTGGCCAGGTTTTCTATGTTCTCCCTAGAATACAAGGTTGGTACTTGATGCATGACAGTACAGCTTCTTGTTTCCATGTTTCTTCTAAAAATTGTAAACAATTAAAATAGGGATCCAGGGAAGGTTCTATGAAAGGTCATGTCTCTATGTCATCTGCATTTTTTTCTGTTCACTATTTTCAAAACGGGTTATGGGTTCTTTTTGCCTCGAGGTATTTAGGATAGAAAACACAATATATGGAATGGCTTACATTACCAAAACAAGTTAAAACAATTCTTACAAATCTGCAAAAAGAACAAAATTGATGCTTTCAATAGGATCGTGATCATGCTAGAATGGAAATATAGGGACTTGCCTTGGTATCAGTAGCAAACAATCACAGAAATATATTTTGTTTGAGGTATTCTTTTTAGCTTAGCTATAAATCGTCCCATGTATAAGAAGCTACACTAGCTATTGTTTGGCAAGATGTAGGGTTATCCAGATGCAACCATCAACTTAAAGTTACTTATGTTCTTTTGTGGAGATTTGTATAAAAATTGGTGTGGGAAATTGAAAACAAGGTCAATGCCGTCAAAGTTTGATGACAGATGTAGTATGTAGAGAGTCATGTACTGCTAATTCATTTGTTTAACACAAAAGGTAAGATCGAAGATAAATATGGCCCAAACGCTAAGATTCAACACAGCTCACATAAGTTGCAACTCGTATCTATCAAAAATTGTTTTACCCAAAATCTGTCGCAGCACTTCTTCACAAGTTAGACATCTATGATTACAGACATTAATAAAATCGAAGGAATTTTTGCTATGAACCCACCTGCAAATGAATTAGAGAAGATAACGATGGCATCCTTATATTTAGAAGGTGACACTTATGGTTGGTTCACCTGGTGATTAAAAAAAACTAGTGGGTTCTCAGTTAACTGGCAAATGTTCACAGAAGATCTCCTTAAGAGGTTCCATGACGTTGCAGAAGATCAAAGATGACACCTATACCAGGTTTGCCCATTTACAACAAACAGGAACAATGAATGAATATAACCATGAATGGGAAGTTCTTGCAACTAGATTTCCTGATCTTACAAATGAACAACTATTGAAGATGCATATTTCAGGGTTAAAATCCATTATCTGCTGTGAGTTCAGGCTATCAACACCTAAGAACTTGATTGAAGCTAGAACTATGGCCAAAATGGTCGAAAGAAAGTTGATTAGTCAACAGGAGGGAGTTTTTGACTATCTGTTATCACACTAGCTCTAGCTGCTACTAAAGATATCCCGTCTGGGATGGTAGAGGGCAAGCAGCCAGGTAGGTGACACCTGCAAACACCAAGTCCACTGTTTGAAGAACGGTCGTCACACCGGACAAGGCGTTTGTCACTTTAGACAAGGCAAGTAGCCAAGTCAGGGGGAGACCTCGCTCAACCAGTGATGGTTGAGGAACAAAACAGACACCCAAATCCCCAAAAGATAAAATAGAAGCAACCAAGAGATGAGTGTAAAATGGATCTGTTATCACCAAACTTGTAGGTGCCTGTTATCACACAACTTGTAGTTGCCCCTAGAGGTATCCCATCCGGGACGGTAGAGGAGTTAGGCAACTAAAGAGGTGACCCAAGAGATGCCACGGTTCCCAATGCAATGTGGGAGTCACGTCAACCGAGGCACTCTTCGCTTTAGGTCAAGGTATAATTAGACCAAGGGGGAGACCCTATACCCCAATCGCAGTTGATTGGATCCAAACAAAGGTTTCTAAGGATAGGTAAATGATGAGTTACGGAAACCAATGCAAGGCTAAGTGGACCTAAGGGTTAAGGAATGGTTGATGGTGGTGTAATGGATAGTTAGTGTTTCAACCTATGTATGGTTTAGGCCACATGATGGGGTATGATTACTAGGTATAGTACCATGTGTTTGCACAAGTGGGTCTAGTTTCTTGGGAAGTGTGAAATGGTTCTAGATGGACCCACAAGGTGAAGTTTGGTGTGAGGATGGTACTATAGGTTAGATCTAGGCTAGATTTATAAGTTGGAGTTGGTTCTAGGATTACCCATGTACTAGATCTAGGGTTTGACACTAATCCCAAGGAGTGCGACTTGCTTGGAGAAGGACTAGTGCCTTGTTGGATGGGCTAATGGAGTCAAGAAGGATGTCAAAGTGTAGATCGGGACACCTAGAAGCCAAGTCAAGTGGATTGGGTGAGATCCAATGGATGGATCTTACTAGATCTAGGTTTTTAAAAGATGACCAAAAGTAGACCACAATCCCTTAAAACAAGGAATGCAATCCCCAAGGCGGATCTTGACGAAAGGACAGTATAGACCTAGGTTTCAAGGCATGGGCATTCCAAATCCACAAAAATCTCAAACACCCACCTCCTAGAAGTGGACCAACTCAAAACTTCAAGGGGGTGCGACTTGCTCAAGGAAGGGCAAAAGATGGGTTTGGTGGACCAAATCAAGTCCAATGGCCACCAAATTGTAGATCTGGGATGCTAGTGTCCCGATCTATGGATGTTCAAAATTTCAAGTGAATCAAGTGGCTAGATCTTAGTAGATCTAAGTTTTAAGGTACCAAGAAGATAAAAAGGGGGTTTTAACCCCTTAAAACATGGAGAGATGTCCACAAGGTAGTTTTCACCAAAGTAAGGATATGGGTTTAGGTTATTAAATGTCTAGATGTCAAATCAAGTGGGATCTCACCTACCCATGTGCTAGATCTAAACCAACAAGCTTCTCTTAGGAAAATCGATTTAGGTTCAAGAAGGCTTTTTGCATTGAAAAGTGTGTCAATTTTTAGCCAATCACCACCAAACTATAGATCCAACTAGGGGTGGATCCTATAGAGGTGGGTTTTTAATATCTTTTCAATTGCAAGGCTAGATCCAAGTAGATCTGAAAAATACCAAAAACAAGGGTTTTAATTTGATTAGGGTTTTTGTGATCTAGAAATTATGGAAGATTCAAGGAAGAGAAGATCATACCTCTTGGAACATACCTGGATGAAGAGATGAATGTTAGTTGAGACGAGGATTACTTTGGGGCACTTCAGACAGTGATTGATGCAGTTTTACACCTGTTGACCAGATTTGGGGTTGATTTCCCAGCCTGAGCAGCAGGGGCCCCGAGAGGCCAGTTCACCTAGGGCGCTGATGATGGAGGGGGTGGTCCAGCCACTTGTTATTACCATTTATCCCCCCTCCCGGAGAGCCTGGTGGGCTCAGATGGACAGCGCTAGCACCCTAGGAGGCAGTTTTGGCACTTTCACAGTTCCCGAGGCAGTTAAAAAATGGGATAAAGTGGTCACTGAGGAAATCGATTTGGGCAATTGAGGCAAGGTTTTGGCATTTGGTTTTCACAGAGGTCTTCCAGGGTGGCATCACTACCTTCCAGCCAGTTTTCACCATGTGGGTATGCCCGGATTGATCACAGGAGGACATTTACTGCTTGACTGTCATGGATTCTGAGGACAGTTTTGGTCATTTTTATTATATTGGACATATTTTATTATTTTATTGTGTAAGGATTGATGCCTCCTAGCCCCACCATGTGCTTATTTTATTATGTCCTAGTCATCATGAGGTGGATTATTGTACTTTTTACCCCTCTAGTGGGATGACGTCACCCTCCATTGTACCATTTAGTGAGGGCGCTTTTGTTATTTTGAGTGATCCATGTGATATATTGTTATGGGTCATCTTAGCCATTGATTGTATGATGAGATCTTATAATCTCAACCACTCATTTGATGTAGTATTATGAAGTGGTATAGGGTTTTGGTCTTTATTATCCTATATAAGGAGGAGACCCCCCATTGTAAAGCTCACCTTTGGAGCTCTGGAATATTGGAATAGAAGATTTTTTTGTGGAGCACATCTCTCTTGCATTGTGGATTCTCTTGCATATTGAATATACAGTATCTCTTCTATGTATCATTGTGGATTTTGGTGTTTTTGCTAACCTTTGACAGGAAAGTCGAATTGGAGAGAGGAGGGCGACTTCATGAGGGTTATTGTTGGAGGGATCCACATATTCTCTCTTGGGTTGATCTTGTGATAGGGAGTATCATTATTGTATCTTCGTGACATAGTTGATGCTTTCTATTACATCTTTCTACCATTTTCATAATCATCTTGCTTGACTTGTTTCTTTGATCTTGTCTTGTAGGAGGAGGACGATTTGGCTATCTTGGAGAATGACGTTTTGGTTGGTGCACTTGGATCTCACTCTTGAATATACACATAGGAGAATGCTATCAATTTGCAAGGTGGCCATAAGCAATTGAGGTAAGATCTACAAGGTATGTGTCTCTCCCATCCATTCTATCTTCATTGGTCATAAAACCCTAATTAAATCAAGACCCCAATTTTGGTATTTCTTAGATCTACTTAGATCTAGCCTTGCAATTGAAAAGATATTAAAAACCCACCTCTATAGGATCCACCCCTAGTTGGATCTATAGTTTGGTGGTAGTTGGATCTATAGTTTGGTGGTGATTGGCTAAAAATTGACACACTTTTCAATGCAAAAAGCCTTCTTGAACCTAAATCGATTTTCCTAAGAGAAGCTTGTTGGGTTAGATCTAGCACATGGGTAGGTGAGATCCCACTTGATTTGACATCTAGACATTTGATAACCTATACCCATATCTTTACTTTGGTGAAAACTACCTTGTGGACATCTCTCCATGTTTTAAGGGGTTGAAACCCCCTTTTGACCTTCTTGGCATCTTAAAACTTAGATCTACTAAGATCTAGCCATTGGATTCACTTGAAACTTTGAAGGAACATAGATCGGGGTACTAACATCCCGGATCTACATTTTGGTGGCCATTGGACTTGGTTTGGTCCACCAAAACCCATTTTTGGACCCTCCTTGAGCAAGTCGCACCCCCTTGATTTTTTGAGTTGGTCCACTTCTAGGAAGTGGGTGTTGGAGATTTTCGTGGATTTGGAATGCCCATGCCTTGAAACCTAGGTCTATACTGTCCTTTCGTCAAGATCCGCCTTGGGGATTGCATTCCTTGTTTTAAGGGATTTTGGTCCACTTTTGGTGGTCTTTTAAAAAACCTAGATCTAGTAAGATCCAACCATTGGATCTCATCCAATCCACTTGACTTGGCTTCTAGGTGTCCCGATCTACTAATTGACATACTTTTTGACCCCATTAGCCCACTTAACAAGGCACTAGTCCATCACCAAGCAAGTTGCACTCCTTGGGATTGGTGTCAAATCCTAGATCTAGCACATGGGTATCCTTGAAATCAACTTCAACTCATAGATCTAGCCTACATATAACCTATAGTACCTACCTCACACCTAACTTCACCTTGTGGGCCTTCCTAGAATCACTTCACACTTCCCAAGAAAACTAGACCCACTTGTGTAAACACATGTTACTATACCTAATCATCATACCCCATTATGTGGCCTAAACCATACATAGGTTGAAACATTGACAATCTCTTACACCTCCCTCAACCATACCTTAACCCTTAGGTCCACTTAGCCTTGCATTGGTTTCCGTAACTCATTACTTACCTACCCTTAGAAACCTTGCTTAGGTCCAATCAACTGTGATTGGGGTATAGGGTCTCCCCCTTGGTCTAGTTACACCTTGATCTAAAGCGAAGAGTGCCTCGGTTGACGTGACTCCCACCTGCATTGGGAACCGTGGCATCTCTTGGGTCACCTCTTTAGTTGCCTGACTCCTCTACCGTCCCGGATGGGATACCACTAGGGGCAACTACAAGTTGTGTGATAACATTTTTGGCGCCGTTGCGGGGGAGGTAGGGGCCTACCTTTGTTCAACACACCTTTGTGTCTCACTATCTCTCTGCACTACAAACGACATATCTCTTGGTAGTAGAGCTTAAAAATCTACCTGGCGACTCCTAATCGTGACTCCGCTGAGGAGCGAGCTCATATTCATCCTTACAACACACGAAGTAAATCAAATCCAAATCAATTGGAAGGAACCCCACTCACATATCACAAAAGAGATCCTAAAACCCAATCAACTAATTTCTTGTGGAAACTTGTTAACTCAGGTTCTCCAAACCGTATCTTAGGTTCCCCTTTGTTCAATCCGGTTCCTCCTTTATCACCTAATCACAACTCTAGTTCAAGCCCAATCAATCCAATGGCAGGACAAGGTCAGTCAAACTCCGGTACCAACAACCAAAACAACCCTCCTGTTGCTCGTGCTTTTGGTTATAAGGCTAGAGCTTCTCCCTTAGACTTTTCTCAGATCTTGGGCGCTCCCCATAGTATGCCATACAAGTACTTTGAAAAGATCCCAAAATTCAATGGCAACTGTGCCACCTCTATTGAGGACCACATAGACAATGTTTGGGCTCATATGGAAGCTTATGGGGCTGAAAAAGAGGATGTGTTTGTTAGGGGTCTCTTTGCATCCTTGGAGGGTGATGCTCGCAAATGGTTTGACCGCTTGCCTGCATCATCAATCAATGGGTATGATGTATTCACCGATAAACTCAAGCAAGAGTGGTCAGTCAAGTTAGATGGGCGTTTCCTTTTACACCAACTTTTTGACATCAAAAAGAAAGAGAATGAGTCTGTCCATGAGTTTAATCAACGCTTTGATAAGACTGTTGCCAACATCCCAAGTAACATAAGGCCCCTTGACCAAGCCATCTTGATCCATTACCTTAATGCTTATGAAGGTTACCTGGGTTACCACCTAAAAGACAAAGACCCTAATAGTTTGAAGGAAGCCCAAGACAATGCCAAGAAAGCTGAGGCAAATGCTGCCTCCATGGGAAAACAAAACTTCTTTGACCTAATTAATGGACCCTCTTCCTCCAGATCTGAGCCTAAGTTTAAGAAGAGTAAGGAACCTAGCAAAGATCCAAATGAAATGATGGAGAGTATGCATGAAATGATGAAAAACTTAACTCTCCTAACTAGGGACCTAACCAAGAACAGAGAAGGGGATAAATATAGGCAGCCCTATGGTCCTAAACCTTATTGGAATCAACAAAAGAAACCTAATGAAGGTGATAGAAGAAACCCTATGAACCAAGAACCTCCTATCATAAACTGGTCTGAAGAGCAAAAGTTGGAAGATCCTGAGTATACCACCCATGGTGATGATACTCCGGATTCTCCAAGGAACATTAATTGGGTTGATGACTTAAAGTTTGACAAAGACTTCGGAAGAATCCTGATTGATCATGAAGAAAACACCATAGAAGAAACCAACCCTAGTGGTCCCATCTGTGCTACTGAGCAAGTTAGTAATGATCAAGCTCCTTATAAAACTTATCAACGAAGAAAGGATGGCCCAAAGCCTATCCCTTTTAGTGAAAAGAAAAATAAAGAGTTGCCTAATCCAGTGAGTGAGCCAGTCCCTTTGCCTGAGTATGACTTCGATATCAACATCGAAAAGGAGTTAGACAAAGTTATGCATAACATTCCACTCACTGAGTTAATGAAAATCCCTTCAATAAAGGAGCAAGTAGTAGAGTTTTTCGAGAGTATCCCTGAGACAGCCACAACTAGTGGTGAGGATTCATCTTCTCAAAACCCAGCACCTTGTGATGTGGTTGATGAAGAGGATGACCCTCCCATTAACATCCAAACTGCCCTGTATGAGAGGAAGAATGGGGGTCATCAATCATTTTACCTTACACTGCGCATAGGTGATATCCTTCTTCATAACTGTATGTTGGATTCTGGTGCCTCCATGAATGTGATGCCTTTACAAGTCATGGAAGCTATGGGATTAAAAATAACTAGACCTTATGGGAACGTTTGTGGGATTGACTCTAAACCAGTTAAAGTCTTTGGCTTGATCAAAAACCTGAGAGCTGACCTGTTTTCATGCCCCGACATATCTATGCTTATGGATATAGTAGTTATAGATCTCCCTCCAGCCTATGGCATGCTCCTTTGTAGGAAGTGGTCCGCTGGGCTAGGGGGACATCTTCAGATGGACTTATCATATGCTACCATCCCTAACTCTGATGGGTCTTTGGTTAGGGTGTATCGGGAGGCATTTTACGATGGACATCTTGAGAATTATGAGGATGGAGTGAGAAACACTTTTGGTGAGGGTGAGTTATTACCTGAGGGTATCTTTATGGTCATGGGTGGTCATGATGATGACCCTAGCATGGAAGAAGAAAGAATTATTGAGGTTGACCCTCAGTCCATTCGGGGTGTAGTATCAGAAAACCTTAGGACCTCGAACCAACCCAGTAATGCAGGGCCAAACATTGACCAGCCTACACATTCTACTCAGCTAAACACTTCGGAAGATAACTTTGATCAAATTAGAAGGGGTGAGTATATACCTAGGACACTACATGAGTGGCTTTTCCTAGTTGACCTTAACACAGAAAGAGGAAGACAAGGCTTACCTCACATCACTCCTTGGACAAATAACAATGAAGGAACACACCTGCCCTCACCCGAGGGGAATGATGAAGAACTAGTTGATTATCACTTTTCGGATGTGCCTGACCATTTGTCCCATTTGTCCTTAGAGGATGGGGTTTTGAGGCAGGTGAATGACAACTCTATGAGTTGGCAAGAACATGCCTTGATCCATGATGCCCCTGGGGAAGACTTTTCTTTGAACAATCTAGCCCTTTTTTAAGAAGAAGCCACTGACTCACATTTACCTCCTTATTACCCTAGTTTCCTTTTACCTAGTGAGTTACCTAGTGGTGAAGAGGATATTGATTCCACAGACACACTTTATTCTTCACCCACACCTTTGGATATGAGGAATCACAGTGCACCTAGCACAGTTCATAGTCCCATTTCTGATGACCATTTGGCATTTTTAGAGAACATGACCATTCCTATCCCATCAAGAGAGGGCAGTAGCAGAAGTAGTGAAAATCAAAGCCCTCCACCCTTAACCCAAGCTGAAGTAAATGAGGATGACTGGTTGACCATAGGGAAAACACCAAAGAATACCATTCACCCACTAGACGAAAGTCCTCATAGGGGAACTATAGGAGAAGTCTTGATTGGTAGCATAGTCGGGCATCCCCTTCTAGGGAAGCACTAAGGGCTCGCATATAAACATCCTCACCATCAACACCCAGAAATTCCATATGGTCCCAGAGGGCATCCAAATGACTTTAAATAGATGTTCCATTGCTTGCATCGAAATGATGCAACCCCTTGATGTATCCATTTGGCATAAGATGAGGTGCCCCATATATTTCTGAAAAATCAAAAGGAGATGGCTTGGGTTTCGTAAAAGTTCTAGTTGCTTGAGCCAGGCGAGGATCATTTACCAAAATCCTTGGCTGAGTTTGATATTTTCTAATTGGTTCACATGGGATTTTTGTGGAAAAATAATTAGATGGATGAGGTGAATGATGGGTATCATAAGAATCTTGATATGCAGGTTCATACCCATAATTATTTTGATAATTATCCTCATACCTAGATCTTGAATTTCTTTCAATAAAATCTTTTAAAATTCTTGAGTCCATTATGAATTATTTAGATTCTTAGTGGATTATATACATGGGTTCGCTTCTCAATAGAGTCGCGGGGTGGAGTTGCCAGGTGAACCACACAAGTAATTCACCGAAATGAAAAGTATTATAAGGATGTACATGAGCTCGCTCCTCAACGGAGTCACGATTCGGAGTTGCCAGGTAGATTGTTAAACTCTTCTACCAAGATGTATGTCGTTTAAAATGCAGGAGAGAGTGAGTGACAAATAATATGTCGAACCAAGGTAGGCTTCTGCCCTCCCCGGCAGCGACGCCAAAATGTTATCACCAAACTTGTAGGTGCCCCTAGAGATGAATCCAAGATGGATGGCAGAAGGGATGGGCAACCAAAGAGGTGCAACCAAGATGGCCTCGACTCCCAATGGATGGTTGTCACGCCAATAGAGGCAATCTTCACTTTATGTTATCTAGCCCAAGACAACAAAGGGGGAGACCCAGATCTACTCCCGACAGGAGAGATGAAACCAAAACACCAAATCAGGTCAAGTATAGTTGAAGTACGTAAGGTGTATGGTGAACCCTAGATCTATGGAAGAAGTCACAAGATGAATAATAGTTTGGATCAAAGGGTTTAAATAGTGTATCTTTGGTCCATTATGGGTGGAAGAGTGACTTATGATGTTTGATATGAGATCTAGGATTTGGGTACTAGTGAATTATGAGAGAATCCACTACCTTGGGAACCATGTCCAATGTAAGGTAGTTAAGGACTGAATTGGGGCTAACTAGTACCAGAGATGAGCTTGATTGAGTGATCTGACAATGTCAAGGGGTTCAAGCAACCAAAACAAGGATCAAACCACAAGCTATCCCAACAATCCAGGAAAGTCGAATGGGCTTGGAGAAAGATCAGTGCCTTGGGAAATGGGCCAAATGGAGTCGGATGTCCACCAAATTATAGATCTGGAATGTTGAGGTATTGAGGTAGGTGGATCTAAAAGATTAGGGTCATCCAATGGCTGGATCTCAGTAGATCTGAGATTGAAGTATGCCACAAAGTGACCCAAGTGGGGCACAACCCTCAAAATGAGGAATGGGGCCCACAAGGCCAAAATCACTGAAGTGACACACTAGGGGTAGGTTATTGAATGTGTAGATTACAGATCAAGTGGAATCTCACCTACCCAGGTGCTAGATCCCTGCAAACTCACCTCTCCCAAGAAGTGCGACCTCCCTTGGAGAGGCTTCTTTGCCTTGGAAAGTGGGTCAAATGATGGCCAAATCACACCAAACTACAGATCCGAATTGCCGTGGATACTGTAGAGGTGGGTTTTAAATTTTATACCCAAACACCAAGTGGATCTTACTAGATCTGAGAAAATGTAAAATGAGTGTTTGTAAATTAAGGGTTTTATCAATGAAGTAGCTATGTCAATGGATTGGAGCCAAGACAAGAAGAACAAACCTGTGGATCTTACCTGGATAACCTTGTAGATGCCTTGATGATGATGATCTATGCTAACCCGATCAATTTGGAGCGATTTAAGGTAGTTTTCTATGAAATCGATTTGCCCAAGGAAGCCAATGCGCCCTCTCTCCTGCACAATAAACGTCAACAATATCAGATTTACTACGAACAAGAGATAAGACTAATGCCACAAGAGAAATAACAAAAAGATAACATAGATCACAATGATACTAATGATAACCCCCTGATACAAGTGAATGCCAAGTGGAGCGAGTTGAAGAAGCCTTGCAAAAACGCGCAAGTGAAGTGGCCCTCCTGTAGACAAGACAAAAGTTTCCAAAAAGATAGATCTTACCACAAATACCCAAATGCTAGGATGCAATAGACTTTCCAATCACCATCTAAGAACACCAGATGCAAAGGAGACCACAAGAATTTCCACAAGAAAGTTTTCTATATCAAGATTCCAAGAGCCAAAGACCCCCTTTTACAATGAGAAGCTCTCTCCTTTAAATAGGAGGGAGTCAGTCCACATTTTAACCACTTTTTGAATGGGTGGCTAAGATTAAAAGATCAAAAGATCTAATCAATGGTTGAGATGAGCTCAACAATACAATACATGGATCACTAATAAAATAATAGAATGTGGACAAACTCACCCTAGAAGAGGGGATCCCACCAAATCATGATGACAAAATAATAGATCTAGCTTATAGTGGGTCCAAGGGGTAATTTTAGACACCCTTGGTCAATCCCCATAGCACAATATCAATAAAATAATCATCAAAGTACCAAATCGTACCTCTGTGGACAAATCGTGAGCCTTGGGAGGCTCCAAAAATCATCAGAAAGAGCCATAAGTGATGGATGTGGGTCTCGATGAAGCTGAAATTGCTGGAGAAGGTGTGGAAGACATCCCACTCATCATCATTGATCATCCCATGCGATAACTTTTCCTCAGTAGCCCAAATCGAATTCCTTTGTAGCCATTTTTACCATTTCTAGACTGCCTCGATAAGTGTGAAACTGCCCAAAATGCCACCTAGAGTGCCTGGCTCCAAAAATAAAAATTACCAGAGTGTCTGGAAGGGGGATAGTATGGTAATAACAAGTGGCTGGACCACCCCTTCCAAAAATAGCGCTCTAGGTGAACCAATGATATCTCTGCTCTGCTCTGACAGGACCTCCGACAAGCCAAAACTGCACTAGGATAGCCAACTGAGGCTCAAACATCACTGTAACTGCCCGGAACTGAAAACAAACTGTCTCATTGGACTTAGAAGATCCAAATCCATTGAATATGTGTACTCATACACCATATAAACCTCTGCATGGTCCAAAATAAATACTCATCATATCTAGTAGACCAAATAATAATAATCTGTAAAAGTGCTGAAAAGCACAAATCATCATCATAAGCCTGAAACCACTGCATAAGCCCACCATAGTGACCTGTACCAGACCATATATCATCTATCTGTAACATCTGAGGTCTGCCACCTCATGTCCTGTGGTTGACTTTTGGTCAAACTGAGGTTTGACCAAGTCAACATGACCAAAATATAACTCAAGCTATCATCAAGCTGTTGCAAGGTGTCCAAGGTTAAGACATGCTTTACAATCCATTCAATTAGCAATTATAACAAGAAGTAATCATTACTGGCGATCTAAATCCAAATATAATAAGTCATAATTATTATTTATTATTCAGACTAGACTTTCAAGGTCATACTCACTTCATAGTTGTGATCAATTTGCTAGTGAAGGATTAAGGTTAAGAAATACATGGCTAGGTCAAAGGATGACTTACTTGACTTAACACTGTGACACTTTGGAAATGGGAAACGGAATACACACCATAACATATAGTGGACAAGCAACAACACAGGGAATGGCGGTGTCTCACAAATGGATAAGTTGTTCAAAGAGTGTTTATTCACCTTACACAGATGCGCACAATCCATAATATAGATGAGGCCATCAATCTTTTTGATATAGCATTTATGTTCTATTGCTTTTTGGGCCTAGAATTTCCATAGCCTTTGATCTATGTGTGTTTACAAACACATTGCATAGATTTACATTTATTTAGGCTTCTTGCTGTAGGTGTGTTTTTAATGCACTTGTTTACCTGAGCACTTCTAGGTGTGTCATAGACAGCTTGTTTACCTAGGTATTTTACATTTCACAAAAGATATAACATTTGATATTTCATAGCTATTTTCATTTGGCTTGCCTTTCATTCATGTGTGTTTAGAAACACATTGCATGAATGGGCTTTTCATACAAGATATAACATTTCATTTCCATACTTTGTATTCATGGCAGCACTAAAAGCTTTAGGTTTAGCCAACAACATCTTTAGTGACTAGGGGGAATTCACAATGAAATCCAACTCACCAAAGGTAAGTTTTGTCACCAACTCAGAGCCGAGACACAATAAACAAGGAAGCTTATCCAATATAGAGGCTACAGTGGGGGAAAGTCCTCCATGCCACTAGTCAAGTAGTAAGTCGAGGTAATGAACAAATTGGGTAAGTCATGAATGGATGAAGACAGTGAATAATGAAACCAACACTAGCAAGCCAAAGTATGGCAGGAGTGACCACCTCTATTTTCCCTAGGGAGAGTAAAACCAATGAATATAGGCCAAGAACTTGTAAGTCTGAGTAGGGTCAAATATGATATATATATATATAATACAACCAGGTCCACATATCTATATGATCGCCAGATCATGATACTAAATGCTAAGACATGCCAAGAGGATGGAAATAAAAGCAACATAACCACAACACCATAATATACCTGCTGAGTCATATACCTTAATGCTCATCATCTGAACCACCATTTGTCCTCTGAAACTGCTACTACAACTCTGGGCACTACTGACTGCTCTGTACAAATGGCTAAATAGCTACATCGGTCATCTCTCTGAGTGTCCTGAAACTCAGTCATGGCATGGGGAATAAAACTGCTATCCAAAATATGATAATGATCCATAGTAGATGCTCATCTCAGCATCTCAATGCAAGGGAACTGGCTGAATAGTGTACTGGAATCAGAAAAATAATGTATGGTAGCTCGGCTACTATATATGTGATAACAAGATCCTAAGCCCAATTCCTGCCAAAGATTGGACACCAAGGTAAGATAAGCGTGGTATAGGATGTGACCAGCTCATAAGTGTGATGAAATAGATGAATTAGACCAACAATTATGTGGCTGGAAATCAGTTAAGGGCACAAAACAAACTAGAGTTGATAGAATGATGCAAATTCTGCCTAAGGAAAGGGTTGATTAAGTGACTTGATAGACCTAGGGAAGCTACAAATTAGCGTTTAAATGCACTTCTAGAAAAAGATAACTTGATTTCTAATAATGAAATGGCAATTAAAACATAAACCAAGCACATCCAAAACCCAGAAAAAGACCCTAGCTACGTGGTTGAGTAGGCTACCCAAGGAGGGCGCAATCTGAAAATGACTAGTGCCTATGGGGAAGGGCAAATGGAGTTGGAATGATCTATAATTTTGGATTTGGACTCTGAAAATTATATTGGAAGCGGGTTTGTAAAGAAAATGAGTATTTAGCGGTGAAATTTTTAGATTTTTAAGTTTAGGGTTTATTTTAACAATTTCCAGCTTGACATTCACAATTTAACTGAGCTAAGAGAAACAAGCATTAGAAACTTACCTGAAATGACGGTGAAATAATGTGTGTTGCATGAAGACTAACCCCGAAAGACCAAATGCTAACCAACCAACGATTTTCCTTGAGCGTTTGGAGCGAACTGGGACCAAGTGCACCCTAGCAACCTGCCACAAAGAGATAAAAATCAGAATGTGATACAAATCACAAGTTAACGAAGCAAATAACTGACAAATGATAAAGGAAAAGGCAATACAAAATGTAAATAACACTTCCCTTGTTAATTCTCTGGAGATTAGAGCAGAAATGGAGCTTCCACCCCAAGAAATGCGCCTCTCTCCCAATGGCCAGCGAACCTACAAATTGGACCAGCTCTAGATGGATGGAAAAATCACTAATCAACTCAACAATGCAATGGATGCTAGATGATAATCAATACATCACACAATAAACACCGCCACTCAAGCAAAACCGGGAGAAATTTGTCTCTATTACTCAATCTCAAGTGTCCAAAATGCCAAGAAGAAGTACAAATGAGAGAGCTGCTCTCTTAAGTAGAGAAAGCTCTCAATCCAGCCCTAACTCCCTCCAAATTCGATGGCTGAGATCATCTCTCTCCATGCCAAATCGAATGGTGGAGATCAACTCTAGTGAGAGGGGGCGAATTTACCCTCATGCGCCCAAGGGGAGAGAGGGGCCACTCGTGGGGCCCTCACAACAATCAAATGAGTGTCTAGGGGGTGTCTTTGGGCTGTTTTAGCCCCTTAGATCACTTAACCAAAGTTTCATTACATTATTTTTCCAAAATATGAATTTTTACATAGTGAAAAATGCCCAAGTATGGGCCAATTTGTCCCATGAGTGAAGCTGGGCATAAATGAGGCCCCCACACCACAAATTAAGTGTCCAAACATAGCAAAAATGACATTAGGGGACCCCCTTACCTTTACCAACCATTGCACTTACCATTTCAATAGTTAATATAGCCAAATTTGATTTTCCATATTTAATTAAATGTTCGTTTTATTTCTGAAGATGTATTTTGTGCTTTTGACCCACTTATATTGCCCGGATTGACGAATCGTCTGCTGCAATGCGATCGTAGACCCCAAATATAGTAGACATGGTCACTAGAACGACCACGATCCATCAATTTAGCACTGTTTGCCCAAAATCAAAGATTTTTAATTAAAACAGGTCCTCGGTGACCAATAATAATTAAAAATCTCATGAACGCTTCAACATTTTCTGAATCTGACAATTGGAGGCGCATATGGGACCCCAAGACATGATAAATGACCAAAATTGAAATCATGATCGCAACTTTTTTCGGGCCCATTTTTGGCCTAGTCAACCTGGTTTGACCAAGTCAAATCTGGTCAAAATGGCAATGACTGAAACTTGTATGCAGCATGAAGCTTCAAGGCTTCCTTATTTATGTGAGTACATTACTAAAACAATATAATGACGACATGGTGATCATAATAAAAATATCTCAATAAAAACAGGCCCCATGTGAGGTGGGCCCACCACCTCCAACAAAGACTCAAAAATGCTATGCACAACTTATAGACTTGGCCACTTAGCTAACTTTGGGTGAGGTGGATAAACGAGGTGAAGGATGGGGGAAAACAAGAACCAAGACCATGTGACCCTTCGGATAAATAGGGAAGGCGGGACCCACTGACATAAGCATACCATGATAACACAAAAGGGAAGGGTGGTGCCTCACAAATGGGTATAGTGCAGGGAAACCACCACTGATCATCTAACATACACCTTGCAACTCACATCCGTGCCTTCAGAAGACTTCGTGAGGATCTTTTCTAGAGCCTCCATGACTGGGTGTCCGACAAACTGTAACTTGAGACTCCAGGGGACAATTCGCATAGGTGTCCCTTACTCCATCTCACCTCCTTGCCCCGCAGGACTAGGTGAGGAAATAACCACTACAATGCTCTGATATATATGGCTGGCCTGTATCCGTGCGTGTTCAAAAACACATTCTTGGACTTTACATTTCACTTTCATACTTAGCCTTGTTGGCTTGATTTACATTTCATTTCATTTCATGGCCCTTTTTGGGCTACATACATATCTCAAAAGATATAACAATGGCGCACATATTGCAAAGTAATGGGGGCAAGTGTGCATGCTTCGATGACCAATGGGGAACACCCGGTGAGTCTACACAATCCTATACTGCATTGCAACATCGGGGTCAACCGACATGAGCAAATCCCAGGTTTGAGAATGCATCTCACACACTAAAGAGCCGAGGCACAATAAACAGGGAGTTAGGGCATACTCAGAGGTCAATGGGGAAGGGGATCCTCAAGGCCACATATTAAGGTCCAAGTCGGGAAAAACCAAGATGGATGAGTCGGATGGGTGGAAGGAAGTGACAGGTGGATCCAAGGTTAGCTGCCTAGGAGGACGAAATGACCAAGTCTATACCAATAGCGGGGATAGAAACCAGTGTGCCTATACATGAGTCTACTGAAAGAGGTAGACTGACCTCACCAAGGGCCATCAACATCATAATAAAACATGAGATCACCACATCAGACATCATACATCTAGTCCATGTACTATCATAAATAAACAAGTCTGAAAGCAAACATCATGAGCAATATCCATAAATGTGCTATACTTGCCATACCATATACCTGCTACTGAGGTTGAATCTGGAACTGAATCTTTGCTGAATCCGGGCAATAAGTGGCAAACCAGCAATACTCTGTACTGCTCTCATCACAATATGGCTAAGTAACTCTCTCAATGGGATCATGCAAAGCTCGGTAAGGAAGGGGGACCCTGTAATCATTGCTCTGTAGTAGCTCTGGACCATCAAAGTACAATCTATCCCCTCTGATATCTCTGCTCGGGGCAATCTGAATACAATGAATACCCCCTCCGAAGGCATCCGATCTCTGATCTGGAAAAAATGTAGTATGGTCCTGTTATCACACAAACTCTAGCTGCTGATGATGAATGTTTCAACAGGGATGGTAGAGGGTGAGCAGCTAGGAAGGTGTAAACAACAATGGCCAGGTCCTCCGTTCAAGGAATGGAAGTCACATCGGACAAGGCTATTGTCACTTCAGACGAGGCACATAGCCAAGTCAGGGGGGACACCCCGCTCAACCGGTGATGGTTGAGAGACAAGAAATACACCCAAATCCCGCAAAAGATAAAGAGATAGAACAAGAGATTGAGTGTAGATGAGCTCCTAAGTCTACTTTCAGCCAATCAATGGACACGAATAGTAGAATGAGTGATGTAAATGGTGACTAGCAATTAAAAGAAATTAAATAACAAGATCAGATTAGTGATTATATGGCTGAAAATAGTCTAAGGTCATGTAGTAGATTGGAAGTGAAATGCTGAAGTAAACTGCCCAAGGAAAGGGGTTAAAACAATGGATTAATAAACCTAGGGTAGAGAATAATCGAGGTTTAAACACACTTCCAACACATGGTAGCTTGATTTCTCAAGGTACGATGACGATTTGAAAACAAATCTAAACTACCCAAAACCCCAAAGTGACCCAATCCAGCTGAAGGAGAAAAACACCCTAGAGGGGCCAGTGCTAGTTCTATGGGTAGATGGAGTCGAAAAGCAATGAAACTTTGGATTTAGACGTTTAAGAGCAAATCATAAGCGGGTTTAAAAAGAAAAATAAGTTTTAACGGTTGAATTTTTAGTTTTTAATTTCCTCTTGGTTTTACATGTAATTTCAGCTTTGCAAACATATTAGAAATCTAAATAGAGAGTTAAGCAAGAGAGAAGTACCTGAAACAATGATGAATGGCTTAATATTGATGAAGGCTATTTGTCGAATCCAAGGGGTGAGCTACCAGCGTTTTCCCTAAGCGTTTGAGCCAGCCAAAGACCAAGTGCGTCCCTGCTACCTGCCACAAAAATAGAGAAATAAGAGATCTGAAACAAATAGGTAGTTTGCACATTAAAATGAAAGATAAATGATTAGGAAATTGAAAGACAAACACTAAATTCAACTCCCTTGTTAAATTCTTGAAGAAAAACCCAAGTGTGGAGCTCCCACTTCAAAAATTGCGCCCTTCTTCAAGTGATCTTTCAACCTGCTATTCGTTTCAGCTATAGATGGTGGAAGAATGCACTAACTAACTCAGCAATACATCAACAAGTAGATATCAATCACAACAATACTCATCCAAGCACAAAGTCTCAAGAATTCTCCAAGTTTCTTCTCTATTGAGCTCCAAGTGTTTACAAAAAATGTCCAAGAGACCTCTCAAATGTGTGAGCTCATTCTCTTATAGAGATGGATCAAAACCTAGCTCATTTCCCCCCAAAATGAATGGCTGGGATTGACTTTCCCAAGCCTCAAATCGATGGTGGAGATGAGCTTCAAGAGGGGGTGCGAATTGCCCATGTCTAGCGCACTTGTGGAGTGGGGGACCCATTGTGGGGTCCATACAATACATAAAACATGAGTTAGGGGGTGTCTATATCATGTTTTATCCCCCTACTAATACATCAAGGTCCCACATAACAATAAACATCCAAATCGAAATTGCCTAGGTGGAGAAAAACGCCCCCATGGGCAAATTCGACCTCTAGAGTGAGCTGGTCCAATGGAGGGACCCACGACCAAAAATACAATGTCCAAACATTACCAAATTACCTTACAAGTCACCCTTGTATTAGCTAGCCTTTGATTTTGCCATTTGCCATAGTTACCTTTGCCAAATTTTGATTTTTCTTTTAATTAACTGCTGGTTTTTATTGCTAAAGGTGTAAATTGGGCTTTTGACCCACTTATAGTGCCCGGATTGTCGAACCGTTTGTTGCAATGCGATCGTGGACCCCAAAAATAGTAGATATGGTCACTTGAACGACCACGATCCATCAGTTAGGCACTGTTTGCCCAAAATCCATGATTTTTAATTAAACAGGTCATTAATGACCAATAATAATTAAAAATCTCATCGCTGTCTCAAATTTTCCAAATTCTGATGCTTGGAGGTTCATATGGGACCCCAAGAGAATACAAGTGACCAAAATCGAAATCTCGATCGCAATATTTTTTCGGGCCCATTTTTGGCCTAGTCAACCTAGTTTGACCAAGTCAAATCTGGTCAACATGGTGCTGGCTGAATACCTGTATGCAAATATGAAGCGATAGGCTTCCTTATACATGTTAGTACATTACTAAACAATAAAATGTCAATATGGTGATAAAAAATACATAATACCTCAACAACACGAGGCCCCTGGTGAGGTGCGCCCACCACATCCAAAAGACTCAAACTGCTATGCACAACCTATAGACTTGACCACCTAGCTGACTTTGGGTGAGGTGGAAAATAAGGTGAAGGGTAAGGGATGACAAGGACTAAGATCATGTGACCCTTTGGATAACTCGGGAAAGCGGGGTCCACTGATATAAGCATACCATGACAAAACACGGGGAAGGGCGATGCCTCACAAATGGGTATAGTGCAGGGAAACCGCCACTGGTCATCTAACAAGTACTTCACAACTCACATCCGTGTCTTAATAAGATTCCGTGAGGATCTTTTCTAGAGCCGCCAAACTGGGTGTCCGACAAAACGTAACTTGAGACTCTAGGGGACAATCTTGAGCTTGTCCCTTGCTCCCTCTCACCTCCTTGCCCCGCAGGACTAGGTGAGGAAATAACCAGTACAAAGATGATATGTACGGCTGACCTGTGTCCATGTGTGTTTACAAACACATTGCATGGATTTTACAATGAATTTCATACTTAGCCTTTTTGGCTAGATTTTACATTTACAATAGCTTTTTTGGCTTGCTTTACATTTCTTCATTTCTTCATTTTACATCAAGGCCCTTTTGGGCTACATACATATCTGAATAGATATAATCAAGGTGCTCATACTGCAGAGTAATGGGGGTGAGCATAAATGCTTCGATGACCAATGGGGAACACTTAGTGAGGCTACACACTTCTATACTGCATTGCAACATCAGGGGCAACCGACAGGAGCAAATCCCAGGTTTGCGAGTGCATCTCACACACTAAAGAGCCGAGGCACAAAAGACAGGGAGTCATGGCATACTCAGAGATCAGTGGAGAAAGGGATCCTCAAGGTCACAAATCAAAATCCAAATCGGGAAAGATCAATCATGAATGGGTCGGATGGGTGGAGGAAGTGAATGTGGATGCAAAGTCAGCTGCCAAGGGGGACTAAGTGACCAAGTCTATACCAATAAAAGGGGATATGATCCAGTGTGCATAGACAGGAGCCTACTGAAGGGGTGGACTGACATCACCAAGGGCCAAACACATCATAATAACAACTAGATCACCACATCAACATAATAATGTAAAGTTAGTGTATTACATGTATAAACAAGTCTAATCGACAACATGAGCAATAGAACATCAAATGCTATACCTGCTGCACCATATACCTGCTGCTGAAGCTGACTCTGAAACTGGATCTCAATTGAATCTGCGCAACAAGTGGTAAACCAGCAATACTCTGTAGCACTCTATCAAAATATGGCTAGGTAACTGTCTCAATGGGCTTGTGCAAAGCTTGGCAAAGAAGGGTGCCTCTGTAGGCCATACTGTATACATGTCTGGACAATACAATAAAACCATCTGTCCCAACTGATATATCTGCTCGGGGCAATCTGAACAAAACTATGTGCCTCCCCTAAAGGCATCCGATCTCTGATCTAGAAAAAAAAGTATAATATGGTCCCCGACCACACAATCTGCAGCATGGTAGCTCCACCTAACATGGATGTGATAACAAGTCCTTGACCACACAATTTGCAGCATGGTAGCTCCAGCTAACATGGATGTGATAACATCTGGCTCCAGCTGGGACAAGTGCTCTAAGGGAGAGAGTGCTTGAGAACCTCAGAATCTTTGGTCCGTAGCACCCCTCTCATCATCATCAAAGTGCATGCACGTACATGCCATATGCATCATCATCATATATGTGTACCTATTCCTGTAAAATGCAGACGCTATACCAATGTCTGCAGACTGCTCGTCAGGACATACCATATATATATATAAAATCCAGCAGAAATATAAACAAAATGACAAATGCTGAAATGGAAAGATGTCAAAAATGAAATGTACTCTACGGCATTTTAAGTTTTATTACGTTGACACATAGAGTGTAAAAGGTGAAAGGCAAAGGAAAAGAGGGCTAGGCTAAACAATCAAAAGACAAAGAAAAGCGGGCCAAAGGTAAGAAAGACAAAAGAGCAAGACAAAAATGACAACTAACTACTGCTCACGAGAGCTTATTCATTTTACCTACCCTACTCCAACCAATTCAGACCAGTACTAAGGAAAATCATAGATCCAATGCAACCACTCATCCAAAAGATCAATAGTTCTTCCTTGGTGTTGTTTAGCATAACAAGTCAAGACTAGACTAGAGATTAAAGAATTTAGGATCATGGCCATCCTGACTTGTTCAAAATTCAAGGTAAGCTTAGAATGGTGCAAGATGAATCCATGGCAAGGGGGAGTTTGGTTGATGTGAACATCCTCCATCAGAATATTAATCGGATCATGAAAATTATGCAAGTTATTGTTCAACATGTACGAAAGGAAAAGATGCGATAACAATTTCAACTCCCCTTGTTTCAAACTACCCTCCTCATCTACTTGACTAGGACACTCAATTTTGATTACCCGAGGAATGATGTACAAACCAAGTAGGGATAAATTGTAAAATAAAATTAAGATCGAGACTAGCCCCACTTGTTGCTCAAAGATGGAGAAACGATGAAATTGATGTTTATATAACTTTTCCAGCCACCAATGAAAATGATTGAAAGAATGAAAAATGTTATTCATTAAAGGTGATTGGGAAATGAAATGAAGTGCTTTACCTCTACTCATGAAAATTTCAAAAATCAAAGATTGATCAGACCACGAACTCAAAGAAGATTCGAAAAGCTGGGATGGGAGGGTGGATTGAGAATTGATTGACCTTGAATTTTGCCAAAAAGGAAAAAACTGATTGCGATCACCCAACTCCAAAAATTGATTGTTCTCTTGTTATAAGTCTTTAGAGATAGTGCAACTCTGCTTTACATAATACACAGTACCTTTTTTTGTATTCAACATGCATGCACTCATCAGTTGATTCAGTTCAGTAGGCTGCTTTATTTGCACGTGTACACATTTTCCTTTTTTGTTTCATCTACTTTGCATGCAGTGATTTTCCTTGTATTTTATGACATTCTAGGCTGATGGCATCCACCGTATTTACTTTGCAGGGCTTGATAAAGTCAAGGACTTTCTATTACTCTTTTTTCCAGATGTTGAAATAGGCGTTGCTCATGGAAGGGTATACGTTATGACTTTTCTGATGGATTTATTATAAAAGGCCTGCCGTTTTCTGTAAGAAGTAGTGTCTATCAAAATGTTTAGATTATTGATGGGCATTTATTTGGAAAAGGCCTATGATTGTGGTACTTATTGTTGTTTCATTTGAGTTATTCAATATTAAAGATGAATGAGGGAATTCCTTTACTAATTTTGAGGGAAATCCAATGTTACGTAGAAATCTTAAAAAGGCATACAAATTGTTCAAAGCTACATACAATCTTCCATCCAGATTTACTAGCATATTGAGATTAAATGAAGAGGAAGAAATCAACATGTCAAGCCAAGTTACTGTTAAGTTTTCAAGACATGGTAAGCAGATCTGCCTTCATGATAAGATAATTTTATTAGTTAGACATGAATAAAATTATCTTATCTATAACCTAGGAATGAGAAAACTGATAACCTCGTATCAAAATGGTGAAATCTGAATGCTATTTTTACACGCATAAGTCTGAAAACACAAACTGCAAGTATGAGTTTGCAACACTCAATCACATGTCTTCTATTAATTGAAAAGAAGAAATTAGAGTGCAATAGCTCATGAACTGAAACTAACTACAACAGTGGTGTGGCCTGAGTCTCTTTATAGAATAAAAGAGAGTGGAAAGGCACTAAATGTAGACATACATGTGATACACCTCGAGGGAAGAGATCAAACCCTAAGCCTAGTGCACCCTACTCATTCATCTGATCTCCAAGAATATGATGCTCATGAACTGAAACTGTCTACAACAGTGATGTGCCCTGAGTTGCTTATAGAATAAGGGATAGAGTGGAAAAGCACTAAATGTAGAAATGCATGTTGTACACCTCGAGGGAAGATATCAAACCCTAACCCTGGTGCACCCTACTCATTCATGTGATCTCCAAGGATATGATGCTCTCGTGTAAGAAAAAGACCCTCTTGATTAGGATTCTGATTGAAGTGAACTGCAGGCATGAACTCATGCATCGACTTGCCTATAAGATAAGATAAGATAAGATAATTGTATTAATGTCCACTGAATGACCACACAAGTAGTCAATGGGACTAGAGCATACATCCAGTAAGGGTACAATGTGGGAGTGTGAAAGCAACTCCTAGAGAATGCTGAAAGCAAGATAAAGAAAGATGCATGAAGTAACGGTACCGCCTATACAAGTATCTGACTAAGCTACTAACTATGCCTAGCCAACACCAAAAGAAGAATAGGTGCTGTAGTACAAAGTGAGTGTCCCAGACTAAATTGGACAACTCGATACCAGTTAATAATAAGAGTGAAAGAGAGAGATCTGGAGATGAAGGTGAGGCTAGTAATGTCAAAGTCTCTTGGGTCTGATGATCAAGGGCGATGGGGGCGATTGGGGCACTAGCTCGCTCTTGGAGTACTCAGGTACCTGTTATCACATTTATAGTAGTCGGGGCTACCATATCTTCACGATCAGATTCTAGTGTTTTTCTCAGCCAATCCTTTACATTGATATGTTTGAGATCAGCAGTTGATGAGCATTCATTCCAGGATTACTCATACTTACATGCAGCCCCAGAGCAAACAATACAGCCTTGTGCCATGACTGAGCTTCATGACCTCAGATTTGATGACCGATGTAGCCATTTTTGCCATACATAACAGTATGATGGTGCCCAAATGTGTACAGCATCAGTGTTCCAATGACAGTGGATGGTTCAGATCGTATGTACAAGTATATGACCCAGTAGGTATATGGATGTGCATTGGTTATGATTTCTTTGCTCTTTTGCTCATTTTAGTAGCTTGACTTGGTATCTAGTGGTCATGATCTGGCGGTGTATATATATGTTATATGGACATGGTTGTTTCAATGATTATCTAAATGGTCTAATTTACTCAGAATATGAAGTTCTTGTTTATACTCATTGGTTTCACCCTCTTTAGTAGAATAGACGTGATCATTCCCACCATTTATGGCTTGCTAGTTTTGGCACCACCTTCACCTTGTATTCCACATCACCCAAAGTCAGCTAGGTGGTCAAGTCTATAGGTTGTGCATAGCTGTTGAGTCTTTTGGATGTGGTGGGCCCACCTCACTTGGGGCCTTGTATTTTCCAAGATTTAATGCAGTTTTTGATCACCATATTATTATCATATTGATTAGTAATGTACTAACTTGTATAAGGAAGCTTTTCATTTCATGATTGCATACAGGTATTCAGCTAGCACCATTGTTGACCAGATTTGACTTGGTCAAACTAGGTTGACCAAGCCAAAAATGGGCCCGAAAAAATGTTGCGACCGGAATTTCGATTTTGGTCAATTATTATCTACAGGGGACCCATATGAGCCTCCTAGTGACAGAATGCAAAAAGATTGAGGCATTTGTGAGATTTTAATTATTATTGGTCATTAATGACTTGTTTTAATAAAAAAATCATGGATTTTGGGCAAATAATGCCTAAGTGATGGATCGGGGTCGTTCAAGTGGTCATTACTACTATTTTTGGGGTCCACGATCACATTGCAGCAGACGGTTCGACAATCCGGGCACTCTAGGTGGGTCAAAACCCTAGATTACATCTTCAGCAATGAAAACCAACAATAAAATACATGGAAAATCAAAATTGACAAAGGCAACTATAGCAAAAGGAAAAAATCAATGGCTGGTAAATAAAAGGGTGATTCCTAAGGTAAATTGGTAATGTTTGACATGGTATTTGTACATTGTGGGTCCCTCCATTGGACCAGCTCACTAGATGGGTCGAATTTCCCCATGGGGGCATCTTTCTCCTCCTTGGCATTTTCGATTTGGTTGATGTGATGTATGTGGGACCTTGGTATAGTGAGTTGGGGGGATAAAACACCATATGGACACCCCCCAACCACATCTTATGTATTGTAGGGGCCCCACAAGGGTACCCCCTCTCCACATGTGCGTTTCACTTGGGCAATTCGCACCCCCATGAGGAGAGATCTCCACCATTCATTTTGGCTGATTGGGGAGTTGATCTCAGCCCTCCATTTTGGAGGGAATAGGTTTGAGGAGTGGCCTTTCTCTATAAGAGAAGGCACTCACCCATTGTATTGGTCTCTCTTGGCATTTTTAGACTTGATATAGAAGAGAAAACGTTGGCAGGTCTTGCTTGGTTTTTGTGTGATACTCTCTTGAGATTGTTGATTGCCATACTATCTTGATGCACTAGTGTAGATTGTTGTTGTTTCCAACATTGTTTCTCACCATTGTTTGCAGCGAACACAAAGTCTTGGAGGAGGGCACACCATTTGGCTGCCACTGCTGCTCCATTCTCCGGATTGGCCACAAAAGGGAAGTGTTTTTGCCATTTTCAGCTAAGCATTTCTCTCATTTTCATTTGTGTTGCTGTAGATTTCACTTATTTGTCAAGAATAATTTGATCTCTGTCCATTGGTGTTGGCAGGCAAGGAGGACGAGTTGGTGGGGAGAGAGCAAATCGATTTCACGTGGGAACTTCTACAACTGCTTCTATTTGATCTTCAGGACGTACAACTCATCAAAATCAGAGATATAAGCTGGTTCCAAGTAGGTGTTACATCTTCTTCTCTTGTATTTCCATTTCTAGCTTGTTGAAGAGAGTAAATTTCGTTAAAACCCTAAAAATTAAAATCTCTAAAATCAACCATTAGAATTAGTTTTCCTTCAAAACCCACTAATGATATATGCTTAAATCTCCATATCTCAAGTTTCATTTAATTCCAACCTCGTTTACCCTTAGAGCTAGGCACCGGTCTCCCACTAATTTCACCCTCCTTGGGCATTTTAGCTAGTCATAGTGTTGGGTCATTTTCCGGGTTGTGGGTACTCTTGATTTGAGTCTAGAACGTAATTTTCTCTCAAGAAATCAAGTTTCGTCGACTGGAAGTGATTATAAACGTTAATTTCTCGCTGCCCTAGGTTCATTTGACTCACTGTTTAACCATTTCCTTGGGTAGTTTTACTTCAGCACTTCACTTCCATTTCATGGTAACTCCCTAGACTATTTCAGCCAGTAAATCACGAAGCTAATCTTATTTTATAATCATATTTGATTGCTTGTCACTCATTACATCACTGTTATTCAACTACTTGTGTCCATCAGTTGGCTGAATTTAGACTTAGGAGCTCACCTACACTCACTCCTTGTTTTCATCATTTATTCTTTTGGGTTTGGGTGTATTTTTGTCTCTCAACCATCACTGGTTGAGCAGGGTCTCCCCCTCAACTTGGCTAAGTGCCTCGTCGAAAGTGACAATAGCCTTGTCAGGTGTGACTTCCGTTCATTGAGCGGAGGACTTGGTCATTACTAGTTACACCTTCCTAGCTGTCCATCCTCTACCATCCCTATTGGGACACCTCACTTCAACAGCTAGAGTTTGTGTGATAACATAGACAGTTTTGCCAAGGTTAAATAAACACTTCACTAAACAACTCATCCATTTGTGAGACATCGCCATTCCCTGTGTTTCTTGGTCTGACACATGCTTAAGTGTGTAACACCTTTTCCCTTATCCAAAGTATCACTATGTCAAGTCAGTCAAGTCACACCCTTTTGGCCTAGCATTGTTTCCTTAGCCTTCACCCTCTGCTAGCAAATTGATCATGTTTACAAACTAGTATATTCTTGAGGTTCTCTTTGAAGGTAAATTATTAAATAACCTATTATTATTATTTAACTGCCGGTGAAGTAATGCTTAATGTTTCTAAGTCTTGCTATGAAAATGATTTAGAGAGCATGTCTTAACTATTTGCACTTGCAGCAGCATGGCCCTCTTGGCCATAGTCATATTTTGATCAGTTTGACCAAGGTCAACCTTGGAATCCGTGATGAGATGGACCATTTATATTGTATGATGTTGATCCATGGTCCTACATATACCTATTGATGATTCCATATGTTGGGCACAGGCTTCAGATGATGATTGATGCAGTTTTTCATGTTTATTATTATTTCCAAATCATCATATTTTTACTTGTCCGGGTATAGTAGACCCTACAGATGATCCTATAGGTTATCATGATGTGTATGAGTACTCATCTTTAGTGGATTTGTGTCTTCTGGATCCATTGAGACACTTATCTTTCAGTTTTGGGCAATCCTTGGCATGATTTTAGTAGTTTTCCACCTGTTGACCAGATTGGCCATGCTGATGTGCCTTGTCCAGCAGGAACATTGGAGGCAAGTCGTTTCCTAGGGCGCTACATAGGAAGGGGGTGGTCCAACCACTTGTTTTTACCATATTACCCCCCTTCCGAACATGATGGTACACTTAGTTTGACAACGCAGGCACCTGGCAGTCAGTTTTGGGCAGGTTATCACACAACTTGTAGTTGTCCCTAAAGGTATCCCATCCGGGATGGTAGAGGAGATGGACAACTAAAGAGGTGACCCAAGAGATGCCATGGTTCCCAATGCAAGCTGGGAGTCACGACAACCGAGGCACTCTTCACTTTAGATCGAGATGAATCAAGACCAAGGGGGAGACCCTACAACCAATCAAAGATGATTGGACCAAAGCAAAGGTTTCTAGGGAAGTGTTAAAGGTGGGTTACAAAAACCAATGCAAGGTTAGGTGGACCTAGAAGTTTAAGTATGGTTGAAAGAGGCTTAGGGGATGACTTATGTCTCAACCAATGAATGATTTAGGCCACATAATGAGATAAAATGACTAGATCTAGTAACATGAAATACACAAGTGGGACCCACTTCCTTGGGATATGGAAATGACTCAAATGGGGCCCACAAGGTGAAGTTAAGGGTGCAAATGGTACCATGGGGTATGTGAGGAGTAGATGTATGGATCTAAGGTGAAATTAGAGATACCCACATATGGGATCTAGGACTTGACACAACTCCCAAGGAGTGCGAATTACCCAAGGTGGACTAGTGCCTTGATTGATGGGTTAATGGAGTCAAAAGAGATGTCAAATTGTAGATCGAGACACCTAGGATGCAAATCAAGTGGGCTACTAAGGATGTGATGGTTGGATCTTACTAGATCTAATGCTTCATGATGTGACCTAAGTGGACAACAATCCCCAAAACAAGGATTGCTAACCCCAAGGCAGAACTTCACAAAATGAGACACTAGATGTAGGTTTTAAGGTGTGCTTGTTCCAAATCCAATGGGATCTCAACCACCCATGTCCTACAAGTGGACAAACTCAAATACCCAAGAAGTGCGACTTTGCCCAAGGAGGGCTAAAAGCATGGAAAAGTGTGTCAAATCAAGTCCAAAGGCCACCAAAATTTAGATCCAAGTAGTTCAGGCAAGTATCAATGTGGATCTTGAAAATCAAGGGGATCCAATGGCTAGATCTCCATAGATTTGAGATTTAAAGTGCATCAGCAAATTGAACCAACTGGGGCACACCCTCAAAATGAGGAATGGGGCCCACAAGGAAAAAATCAAAGAAGTGACACACTAGGGGTAGGTTATCAAGTGAGGAGAGTATGAATCAAGTGGGATCTCACCTACCCATGTGGTGGAAATAGCTTAAACCAAACACCCAAGGAGGACGACTTTACCCAAGGAAGGTTAAGTGCATTGAAAGATGTGTCAAATGAAGCCCAATCCACACCAAACTATAGATCCGAATCGCCGTGGATACTATAGAGGCGGGTTTTCAATATCTTTTCAAAAGGCAAGCTAGATCCAAGTAGATTTAAGAAAAACAAAAAATGAGGGTTTTGATTTTAAATTTTTAATGTAATTTTGACCAATGGAATGGATAGCAAGCGAAATCAATACGAACCTTGTAGATCTTACCTCAAAATCTTGCAGCCTCTTAGCATATGGAGAATTCTTGCCCTAGTTACAATTCCAAACTTGATCCAAGTGTCTTCAACCAATAGCATCCAAGCCCTAGGAGGAAATATGTCTCATGAAAACCTGCAAGTCAAACTACATCAAGTTAGATTTGATCTACAAATCCATAAGATCTAAGCATGTCATACCAAGAAAGCAATCAATGGACAAAGCACAATTGAAAAACTCCCTCGCTATGAAGACGTCTTGCTCATGGGGGATGTGAGCAATCCCTACTCTCTTCCCACAAAGCAAAATCGTTGAACTAGCTTGAGCAATTCGGCCTCCCTCTCTTGAAGTCGATTTCACCTGAAAAGCAAACAATGTCTAGAAGCAAAATATCCAAGAACATATGCAAGAGCAACCCAATCAAAGCCAAGAAGGAGATCTCCAAAATATTCTTTTCGTTCCAAGTTTTCCAGAGCCCAAAGGTGAGCTATACAATAGGGGGTCTCCTCTTTATATAGGATAATAAAGACCAAAACCCTAGATCTCAAAACCACTTTACAACAAAATGAGTGGTTGAGATTAAAAGATCTCAATACATAATCAATGGCTAATAATGAACCATAAAAATATATCACATGGATCACTCAAGAGGTGATGACGTCATAACTAAATGGTACAAAGTGAGGGTGATGTCATCCTCTAAAGGGGGCAAAATACCATGGGCCCACCTCATATGACTAGGACATGACTCATAAAGCACATGGTGGGGCTAGGAGGCATCAATCCTTGCTAGCTCATCCCCATGGCACAATAAATAATATAATATGTCCAAAATAAATACAAATGATCAAATCTGTCCTCAAAATATGTGACAAACAAGCAGTGAAAGGCCTCCTGTGGCCTCTGTGGACCCACCCAAGTGATGAAAACTAGATGGAAGTTAGGGGGTTCACCCTGGAAGACCTCTGTGAAAACCAAGTGCCAAAACCTTGCCTCAATTGCCCAAATCAAATTCCTCAGTGGCCCTTTTATCCCATTTTTGGACTGCCTCGGCAACTGTGAAAGTGTTGAAACTGCCTCCTAGGGCACCTGCGCTGTCAAACTGATCCCACCAGGCTTTGCAGAAGAGGGGGTAAATGGTAATATCAAGTGGTTGGACGACCCCCTCCTCATACAGTGCCCTAGGTGAACTGGCCTCTCATGGCCCCTGCTGCTCAGGCTGGGAAATAAGCCCCAAATCTGGTCAACAAGTGGAAAACTGCATCTATCATTGTCAGAAGTGGCCAAAACTGAATGATAAGTGTCTCATTGGATCCATAAGACCCAAATCTATTAAGAATGTGTACCCATACACCATGGCATGCCCTGATGGGCTAGCTGTAGGGTCCACCATATATGGACAGTGCATAATTTGATGATATGAAGTAAGAATAAAACCTGCTGAACTGCATCAATCACCATCTGAATCATATGTCCATCATATAGTATCATCATCAAGAGTATGTGGGTTCATCTATCATCATCAATAAGCATGCATGGCCCACATCAACACGGATCCCAAGAAATGACCATAGTCAAACTGGGTTTGACTAGGTCCATATACAACCAAGGATAAATCATATCAATAGACTAAGACATGTTCCTCTAATCATACTCATAGCTTAACTTAAAGTATAACATCATTTAGTGGCATTAAACATATTTGTTTATTCTGTTGTTATTTGTATTCACTTGCACAATAGCTTAAATGACAAACTCACCCATTGGACATGGTCTAACTGCTAGGTAAGGATGAAGGCTAGGAACAAGGTTGGGAAAAGGGGGTGACTTGTCTGAACTCAACTAAAAGACACTTTGGACTGGGAGAAAGGGGAAGCTACAAACTCTGTGCTGGACAAAATAAACACGGGGAATGGATGTGCCTCACAAATGGGTAAGTTATTTAGAGAGTGCTTATTCAACTTAGGCATCATGTCTACTTTTATAAAAGATGATCCAGTTTCATTTAGATCCATTGATTTCATTTCATGGCCTTTTTGGCCTACATAACCCTTTGGATCTCAGGTGTGTTGATAAGCAGAACTAATTGCAGCTTGCATCTAGGGCATGTTTGTATACATATATAAGGTCAGCAATTGTTTAGATATAGCATTTAAGAACCATTGCTTTTTGGACCTTTCTTATACTCTTCGAGGAGTATTTTTAGCAGTTCATCGCTCTTGCCCTTTTTAGTTTCCATGGGCGAATTTATATAAGTTTCCATAAGTAGTACATGAGCTTTTAGTTTTAGCCAACAACATCTCAAGTGACTAGGGGGAGTTCGAGCTAGTGCCAAACATCGGGACAACCGACCAGAATGATTTAGGCCTATGATCCAACTTACCAAAGGCAAGTTTTGTTACCAACTCAGAGCCGAGACACTAAACATACAGGGATGCGGTCCAAACACAGAGGTAGAAAAAGGGGAAGTCCTCAATGTCAGAAAGTCAAGTAAGACAAGTCACGGGTTAAAGCCAAATAAGGAAAGTCATGTATGGATGGAGTCAAGTGATGGTGAAGCCTAAGCTAGTAGTCAAATGGTGTTGAGGAAGACCATATCTATGCAAGGTAGTGAACCAGTGAGTTTTGTCAAGCAACCTAAATGTCCAAGTAAAATGTTCATTTTATAATTTATCGTCAGGATAGTTCATTTTATAAAGTTTGCCACATCATGAATTATATACCAAGCTAATGCTGTGAACATGACTAATACAACAAGATAATAATCCATAATCAATGATCAGGAATCCATAGGTCATACAATATCATCATAAGAATAATCATCATATACCATCTGAAACACTGCTGCAATACATCTCTAGGCGCTGAACTAAAACTATATGGAATAAAGAGTCACATCGATCATCAAATCTGAACTCTCAAGGCTCAGCCTTGACACAAGGTCTAACATAAGTCTGAATAATACATTGCTCTGATCATGAGTGATTTCAAAATATAAAGTCATCATAGCCAAGGTCTGAAACATCGAAGCTTTGGAATGTGCAGATATCTGCTAAGCAAGAATAGTAGCCCTGCTACAATGGTGTGATAACAGGGCAGTCTCAGGAGGATAAAAAAATGGAATAAAAAGGTCATAGAGGAATTCAATTTGGGTTATTGAGGCAAGGTTTTGGCACTTGGTCTGCTCAAAGGTCATCCATGGTGTATCCCACTCCTTCCAGATCAGTTTGCACCAATCAGTGGGGTCCACATGGGCTGCAGGAGATCTTTTATTGCATTTCTCTCTCTGATGATGGGGATAGGATTTGATCATTTGTATTACTTGGACATGTCATAGAGTCATGTATCATGTTATTATGCCATGGGGTCATGCTAGTGAAGGGGAATAATACCTCCTAGCCCCACCATGTGTTCCTAGTCACTTGTCCTTGTCATTATGTTGTGGAACACATGTCATTAGCCAACCCCATGGAGTGCGTCATCCCCCCTAGGGCTCTTTTAGCCATGACGTCACCCTCTTTAGTGAGTGATCCATGTCATATGTTATGTTGGCTCATCTTAACCATTGATTATATTATTGTATCTTTTGATCTCAACCACTAGTTTTCAAAAGTGGTTTAGGGTTTTGCTCTTCCTCATCCTATTTAAGGAGGAGACCCTCTCATTGTAAAGACACCTTTGGAGTTCTTGAAGATTGGAATAAAAATACTATCTTGTGGATCTACTTCTCTTGTCTTGATGGATTCTTTTGCAAGTTGAATATAAAATCTTTTCTCTGTGTATCACTTGTGGTTCGTGGGGCTTCAATTCGTTTTTCTGCAGGGAGGCCGAATTGGTGAAGAGGAGGACGACTTCAAGGGAGGCTATTGTGGGGAGACCCCATATCTTGCCTTGGATTGGTCTTTGGTTGCAAGGAGTATCATTATTGTATCTTTGTGACATAGTTGATGCTTTCTACTTCATCTTTTCATCATTTTCATCATTCTTTTCCTAGGCTTGTTTCTCATTAGATCTTGTCTTGCAGAAGGAGGGCAATTTGGTCATCTTTGAGGGAGGACGATTTGGCTTGGAGCTCTAGATCTCACTCTTGAATATACACACAGGGGGAACGTTATCAATTTGCAAAGTGGCCACAAGATTTTGAGGTATGTTCCATGAGGTATGTACCAAGATCCATCCATTTTCTCCATTGGTCAAACAAACCCTAACATCAAAACCCTCATTTTTACTTTTTTTTAGATCTACTTGGATCTAGCATGCTTTTAGGGATAAAATTTAAAACCCACCTTAATAATCCTCACGGCAATCCCGATCTATAGTTTGGTGAGGTTTGGACTCCATTTGGCCCATTTCCCAAGGCACTTGGTCTCTCCAAGGGAAGTCGCATTCCTTGAGGGAGGCTTCTTTGCTAGTTCCAAGACATGGGTAGTTGTGATTTTTGCTTCATTGGATAGATCATCCCCTAAAACCTACCCCTAGTACTTCACCCCATTGATTTTCACCTTGTGAGCCCCATTTCTCATTTTGAGGGTTGTGCCCCACTTGGGCCATTGGGTGATGCATTAGCTCATTCTTAGATCTAGTTGTTTAACTTCATAAGTGGTCTAAATCATACACCTGGTTGGTTCATTTGTCCATTTCTTAAGCCTATCAACCAAGCCCTAACCACCTTGGGTCCACTTACCTTTCTAGATCTAAAGTCTTACCCCCTTGATCTCCTTGCTTAACTTTACACTTTTCCCTAGGAGTCTTTGGGTTAGCTAGTCTTCATAGATTGGCTAGGGTCTCCCCCTTGATATTGATCTAAAGTGAAGAGTGCCTCGATTAGCGTGACACCCAACTTGCATTGGGAATCGTGGCATCTCTTGGGTCACCTCTTTAGTTGTCTACACCTCTACCGTCCTGGATAGGATACCTTTAGAGACAACTACAAGTTGTGTGATAATAGGCCCATGGAGATTGATAGGCTAATAAGTCATCCATGGTGCTACTTGAAAGGGGACATGACAAAAACTGAAAAGAAAAGGATTCATCATAATGCAATATACATATGGCAACTGATACCCAAGTTCAGAAATCTCATAGGGAACATTGTTCTGACACACTGCCCTGCTCAATACAAAAATGGTCCAGCTCTGATCTGCTCTGCTGAAATGAGGGTATAGCACCTTATACATCTGGTGGTATAACATGTCCTCCACAAAAGCCTTACCCAGGCATCTTTCTCAGAAATATATGTGCCCATATGACTTACTGAATTGAATAATTTGAAAATATGTTCAAGGGTGGTATTATTGTTATGCCTTGTGCACACTCTCTGGTTTGTTGTTGTTATCTATGTGTTATATCAGAAACTATTACTACAAGCTACGACTACAGTGGCATATCACTCTGGTGGGATTTTGTTCGACATTAATACCTACTCTACCATAAATGTATGCTGCAATTAAAGGTGCAGTTGTGGCAGTAGCCTAGTGAGAGATTGTTTCATAAGTTTGACTATTAAACATCTGTAAATATTGGATAGAAACATACAATTACATTTGGTATGGAATGCAATTGGTATATTACATCAAGGACGACGAGCTGAATGGAAAACAGACTAAACCAAAGCTTTTTTGATATGTTTGGGACTTAGGTGTATGTTATCACACCATAGTAGCAGGGCTACTATTCTTGTACAGCAGATATCTGCACATTCCAGAGCTTCCTTTATTCCAGAGCATGGCTATATATTTTGGATCACTCATGATCAGAGCAGTACATTATTCAGATTTTATGACCTTATGTCAAGGCTGAGCCTTGAGAGTTCAGATTTGATGACTGATGTGACCACTTATCCCATTACAGTTTCAGTTCAGTGCCTAGAGATGTATTTCAGCAGTGTTTCAGATGATGCATGATGATGATTATTATGATGATGTTATGGATATGTTCTCACTGACTGTGGATTATTATCTTGTTGATTTAGTCATGATCATAGCATGTGCTTGGTATATTATTCCTGATGTGGCAAACTATTTAAAATGAACTGTAAATCATAAAATGGACAATTGCTTGCACTTTTAGGTCATTTAACAAAACTTACTGGTATTTCACCTTACATAGACATGGTCTTTCCCGACACTAGTTGTCTGCTAGTGTAGGCTCCATATTCACTTGTCTCCATCCATACATGACCTTCCTGTTTGACTTTAAACCCTGACATGTCTCATTTGACTTTCTGATACTGAGGACTTCCCCATTTTTCTACCTCTGTGCTTGGACCGCATCCCTGTTATTCAGTGTCTTGGCTCTGAGTTGGTGACAGAACTTGCCTTTGGTGAGTTGGATTGTAGGCCTAAATCATTCTGGTCGGTTGTCTCGATGTTTGGCATTGGCTCGAACTCCCCCTAGTCACTTGAGATGTTGTTGGCTAAAACTGAAAGCTCATGTTCTACCTATGGAAACTTGAAAAATTCGCCCATGGAAACAAAAAAAAGGGCAAGAGCAATGAAAAGCTAAAAATACTCCTCGAAGAGTATAAGAAAGGTCCAAAAAGCAATAGTTCTTAAAAGCTATATCTAAACAATTGCTGACCTTATAAATATGTGAAAAACATGCCCTGGGTGCAAGCTGCAACTAGTTGTGCTTCTCAGCACATCTGAAATCCGAAGGGTTATGTAGGCCAAAAAGGCCATGGAAATGAAATTGAATGATCCTAATGAACCTGGATCAACTTGATGTAGACATGATGCCTAAGTTGAATAAGCACTCTCTAAACAACTTATCCATTTGTGAGGCACAGCCATCCCCCGTGTTCTTTTGTCCAGCACAGAGTTTGTAGCTTCCCCCCTTCTCCCAGTCCAAAGTATTTTTGAGTTAAGTTAGACAAGTCAAACCCTTGGCCCAACCTTGCTCCTAGCCTTCATCCTTCACTAGCTGTTTGACCATGTCCAATGGGTGAGTTTGTCATTTGAACTATTGTGCAAGTAATTTTATATAATCACGGAATATGTTAACTTGATTAATGCCACTGAATGGAATTTATACTTTGAGCTTAGCTATGGGAATGATTAGAGAAACATTGTCTTAGTCTACTGATGTGAGTTATCCTTGATTATATATTCTTGGGATCCGTGATGATGTGGGCCATGTATGGATGATTATTGATGATGATTTATGGTCCCACATGTTTGATGATGATATCATATGATGGACATATGATGCAGATGATGTTTGATCCAGTTCAGCAGGTTTATTATTATTTCAGATCAACAGATTATACATTGTCCATATATGGTGGACCCTACAGCTGGCCCATTAGGGCAACCCATGATGTATGAGTACTCATTCCTAGTGGATTTGGGTCTTCTGGATCCATTGAGACACTTATCTTTCAGTTCCGGGCACTTCTGACAGTGATTGATGCAGTTTTACACTTGCTGACCAGATTTGGGGCTGATTTCCCAGCTTGAGCAGCAGGGGCCCCGAGAGGCCAGTTCACCTAGGGCGCTGATGATGGAGGGGGTGGTCCAGCCACTTGTTATTACCATTTATCCCCCCTTCCGGAGAGCCTGGTGGGCTCAGATTGACAGCGCTAGCACCCTAGGAGGCAGTTTTGGCACTTTCACAGTTCCCGAGGCAGTTAAAAAATGGGAAAAGGTGGTCACTGAGGAAATCGATTTGGGCAATTGAGGCAAGGTTTTGGCATTTGGTTTTCACAGAGGTCTTCCAGGGCGGCATCACTACCTTCCAGTCAGTTTTCACCATGTGGGTATTCCCAGATTGATCACAGGAGGACATTTACTGCTTGACTGTCATGGATTCTGAGGACAGTTTTGGTCATTTTTATTATATTGGACATATTTTATTATTTTTATTGTGCCTTGGGGATGAGCTAGTAAGGATTAAAACCTCCTAGCCCCACCATGAGCTTATATTGTTATGTCCTAGTCACCATGAGGTGGATTTTGATGCTTATAGTTTCTCTTGTGGATGACGTCACCCCTCATTGTACCTTTTAGTGGGGGCGCTATCATTATGTGGGTGATCCATGTGATATATGGTTATGATTTATTATTAGCCATTGATTATGTTGAGAGATCTTTTAATCTCAACCACTCATTTCAAAAAGTGGTTTTGAGATCTAGGGTTTTGGTCTTTATTATCCTATATAAGGAGGAGACCCCCTCATTGTAAAATTCATCTAGAGATTTTTGGCTCTTGGCTCTTGGAATAAAATTTCTATCTTTTGGAGTACATGCTTGGATTGGAGTGAATGTTGGTTGTTTCGATTGTAAATGCTATTGTCCATTGCACTGGAGGATCTATTGTAGCTATCTTGCATATTTGCCATACTTTATTTGCAGGTTGAGAGGGCGACTTTGACAAGTGCGAATTGGTGGGGAGGCTTGCCCTTCAAGCTTGGAGGAAGTCGTTTTGGGTTTGACAGGGAGTAGTTTTGCCTTTGTGTCAACTATTCTATGTTTTTCTCTCTCTTGCTTGTATCTACCTTCAATTTGTTAAACTGATTGATGCTTTGCTCCTTGGCTTGACAGGTTAGAAGGAATTGCATGTGGCTTGGAAAAATCGATTTGGCAAGAGGGCTTCAACAATTTTCCATTTGATCTTTGGCAAAGTAATCCTCGTCTCAATTAGCATTCATCTCTTCATCCAGGTATGTTCCAAGAGGTATGATCTTCTATTCCTTGAATCTTCCATAATTTCTAGATCACAAAAACCCTAATCAAATTAAAACCCTTGTTTTTGGTATTTTTTAGATCTACTTAGATCTAGCCTTGCAATTGAAAAGATATTAAAAACCCACCTCTATAGGATCCACCCCTAGTTGGATCTATAGTTTGGTGGTGATTGGCTAAAAATTGACACACTTTTCAATGCAAAAAGCCTTCTTGAACCTAAATCGATTTTCCTAAGAGAAGCTTGTTGGGTTAGATCTAGCACATGGGTAGGTGAGATCTCACTTGATTTGAAATCTAGACACTTGATAACCTAAACCCATATCCTTACTTTGGTGAAAACTACCTTGTGGACATCTCTCCATGTTTTAAGGGGTTGAAACCCCCTTTTGATCTTCTTGGTACCTTAAAACTTAGATCTACTAAGATCTAGCCATTCAATTCACTTGAAACTTTGAGGAAACATAGATCGGGACACTAGCATCCCGTATCTACAATTTGGTGGCCATTGGACTTGATTTGGTCCACCAAACCCATCTTTTGCCCTTCCTTGAGCAAGTCGCACCCCCTTGAAGTTTTGAGTTGGTCCACTTCTAGGAAGTGGGTGTTTGAGATTTTCGTGGATTTGGAATGCCCATGCCTTGAAACCTAGGTCTACACTATCTGTTTGTCAAGATCCGCTTTGGGGATTGCATTCCTTGTTTCTAGGGATTGTGGTCCACTTAGGGTAATCACTTAAAAACCTAGATCTAGTAAGATCCAACCATTGGATCTCATCCAACCCACTTGACTTGGCTTCTAGGTGTCCCGATCTATACTTTGACATCCTTCTTGACTCCATTAGCCCATCCAACAAGGCACTAGTCCTTCTCCAAGCAAGGCGCACTTCTTGGGATTAGTGTCAAACCCTAGATCTAGTACATGGGTAATCCTAGAACCAACTCCAACTTATAAATTTAACCTAGATCTAACCTATAGTACTATCCTCATACCTAACTTCACCTTGTGGGTCCACCTAGAACCATTTCACACTTCCCAAGACAACAAGACCCACTTGTGTAAACACATGGTACTATACCTATTAATCATACCCCATCATGTGGCCTGAACCATACATAGGTTGAAACACTAACTATCCATTACACTACCATCAACCATTCTTTAACTCTTAGGTCCACTTACCCTTGCATTGGTTTCCGCAACTCATCCTTTACCTATCCTTAGAAACCTTTGTTTGGATCCAATCAACTGTGATTGGGGTATAGGGTCTCCCCCTTGGTCTAGTTACACCTTGACCTAAAGCGAAGAGTGCCTCGGTTGACGTGACTCCCAACTGTATTGGGAACCGTGGCATCTCTTAGGTCACCTCTTTAGTTGCCTGTCTCCTCTACCGTCCCGGATGGGATACCTCTAGGGGCAACTACAAGTTGTGTGATAACAGTGTACTTTTCTGTTATTGCTTGATACGATATTAGAATAGTCCAGTTATGGTTTCTCCAGTTTTGTTTTATTCATCATATTGAAATAGGTTTGTTAGATCAATCGTATTATCTGTCATGCTTACAATGATGTCTTAATCATCTTGTCTGAAATTGGTGACCATTTATTGTCTAGTAATATTCCTAGGCCTTTTCAGGGTAAGTCCTACCCATGAGCCAAGTGATTTGTTTGAGACCTGCTTTTGAATAGGGCAGTATTTTCCATCCAGGATGTTGGTATTGTTGACTGTGGGGATCAACTTAAGTATGCGACTTCTTTCTTATATTATTGTTTTAATAGTTTTTTTGATGTATATGCAGTGTTGAAGTCTATGAAAAATAATACGTTTTTCTTTTGTTCTATGAATGATATTCTAATTCACATTTCAGTGTGATTTGTTTTCCAGCAATACTCTAAGGTTCTGGAGGAAACTATGGAAAAATTTGCAGATGGTCTAATCCAAATTCTTATATCCACAAATATAGTTGAAAGTGGACTTGATATTCAAAATGCAAACACGATTATTGTTCAAGATATTCACCTTTTTGGACTTGCACAGATGTATCAGGTATGGTCTCTCTTTCTCTCTCTCTCACACACATGCAACTTGCATACACACAACTAACATAAATTTTCATGACATCTAGCAGTTTATGCCTAAGGTTGCCATGGAAGTCAGAAGTCAATCTCACAGACAGTCTGCATGCAGAAGACTGCCAATAGAACTTTGAAACTGTTGCTTTAAGAAAAGGAGATACTAATTTCTACAATAAAGCAGACTGTATTTTGGTAATTTGTGCCCCAGTGGTGTTTTTTTTGTGACATTCCTTTAACAATAACAATCATCAAGCCATTTTTTTGAAACAGCTCCGTGGAAGAGTTGGAAGAGCAGACAAGCAGGCACATGCTTACTTATTTTATCCTGATAAATCACGCCTTTCAGATGTGGCCTTGGTGAGCACTCTTTCAATTGATATTTTCGCTTTATTAAATAAGTGTTTTTCATTTAATGAGAGCTTGTAAAGAAAAGTAAATTTTGTTTAGTGAACTGACTGCCTATAGATGAGCCTTCTTAGTCTAAAGCAGACTTGCATTCAATAGAAGTTATACCCTGAGGTCAACTGTCTAATCTGATATTTCTTGATGTTTTTCATGTTTATCTCTTTCCATGCCATAGACAAGTTCAGTGCACTCAGATCTTGAATCTGTTTTTAGATTTGGCATATCACTCCAGCTCATCAATTTTTATTGTCTTATGTACATATCGTTGGTAACCCATTGTAACCAATAAGTTGTCTTCGGAATTATTATATATTAACTAGGGAGAAGTAATGGTATACTTTTCGAGAGATTGAGATTATATTTCACCCGATTGGAATGACTGCTTGATGTAAAGCTCATGAGTGTATTGTTAAAAGTTGTGAATTCTTTTCCTTCTTTTTGATTTTTGATTTGCTCTAATTCTACTATTGATTTAAAATTCAGGAAAGGTTAAGAGCACTTGAAGAGTGTCATGGGCTTGGTCAAGGTTTTCAGCTTGCAGAGAGAGATATGGGTATTCGAGGTTTTGGAAGCATCTTTGGCGAACAACAAAGTGGAGATATTGCAAATGTTGGGATTGATCTCTATTTTGAGATGTTTTTTGAAAGCTTGTCAAAAGTAATGTACCTTTCTCTGATGTGGAACTTTTACAGGCTAGTGACCTTATATTGATGTTTATTGATTGAGATTTTTCAATTTTGCATGTGACAAAAGATGTAAAAACAAATGCTTATACATTCATTTTCATATTTGGGAATTAAAGGCCTCGAAAGATGAAGTCATATATGAAATAGAATGGTTGATATAGTTAACGATGGGTCCTAATCTTTCTTTTCAGAGAGTTTCTTGTTGTCCCTGTTGTTAGTTGCTGGGGATTTCAAACCATAATGTCAATTTAACCCAAGCAGTTACTTTCCCTTGATCTTTGCTTCTTTTTCTTGAATTAAAGTCTTAGATTAGCTTCATATTTTGTGCAAGATACCTGACATATTCAATGAAAATAACTGAAAATGTTGGAGTATAATGCTTCAATATAAGATAAGATAATTTTATTAATGTCCGACGAATGGCCATAAAAGTAGGTCAATGGGACTAAAAGGTACATCCAATGTGAATACAATGTGGGAATGGAAAAGCAGCTCCTAGATAATACTGAAAGCAGGATAAATAAGTACATTCTAAACAAGTGTCTGACCAAGCTAATCACTAGGTCTAGCCAACACCAAAATATGTATATATGGGTGTGGTGATACAACGTGAGAATGTGAAAGACTGTAACTGAACATCTTGGTGTGAGTAAAGAGACAGAGAAAGAGATATGAGGATGAAAGCGATGATGTCAAGCTAATCACTAGGTCTAGCCAACACCAAAATATGTATATATGGGTGTGGTGATACAACGTGAGAATGTGCAAGACTGTAACTGAACATCTTGGTGTGAGTAAAGAGACAGATAAAGAGATCTGAGGATGAAAGCAATGATGTCAAGGTCTCATGGGCATGATGATAGAGGGTGAGGGGGGCGATTAGGGCATTGCCTTGCTTTCTGAGTCATCTGGTGCCATAGTGGGATCCAACTGTACGATCTTGGGAGGGATGTAGGAGCAAGGAAACCTCATTCTCGTACCTTTTGAGGTCGAAGGAAAGAAACTCTGAATAGATCTTTGGGTGCTCAGCTGGGTTTGGGAGGTAATCTAATGGGTGGGAGGTGCCTTGCTCTGGATTCATCTGGAGTTAATCTGTCTGTCACTAGGAGGTTGTGTAGTCGGATTTCTGGTCCAACACCTTTGAATTTGTCTTGAAGATATCGGTTGATCTCCCAAGGGAAGAGGTTGAGAGGAGACACAAGGTCTCAACACTCTATGGTCTGAAGTAATTTGGAGCTCTGCTTGTCTCTTGTTACCCCGATTTGACAGAGCAACATGAAAATATGAGGTGATCCGCTTGGTAGTCCCATGGTGGGATGGGCCATGCAAGAACTGTGAACTGTGGCTGAAAATATCCTTGATAAAGTGCTAGGAATCTCCGATCTCGATATTGGAAGAAAGTGAAGGGGGAGCTCCCCGAGTCCCTATAGAGGCAATGGTAGTGTACTTTGATCTCATAGTAGAAAGGACTCCTGAAAATGAGGTGTAACTCTATCTCTGATTCTTGTCAGTGGCACATTTGGAATATCTTATCTGGACGGGGAATATGGTGATTGGTCTCCACTCGAAATCTGTGAGAACCAACCCGGAGCTAGTCGAGGAGGATGCTGAGTGAGTGTATCCAGTGTCGATGTGTATATAGCTCAGTGACATGGAGTCCTTTATTATGATATCTTAAATGTATTTGTTGAATTTATTTATAGTCTCCCAACTCAATTGACAAAACTTTTACCATATGTGGCTTATGGGCCATGTCTAGCACTGACTGAACAAGGGAAAGGCATAACGCACTCTCTTTATGCAAACATCTTGAATCCAACTCATGTATACTAGTTAACTCCATTGGATTCTTTGATTTCATTTCCTTTGCAATCATGCTATCACTGTTATCCTTGAGAACATGTCTCTCCTCATTGACGTCATTCTAAGGTTCATCATCTTGTGAGTTGATAGTGTTGAATTTCATGCAATTGGGAAATTAATGCAAAATTGAAATTTCACCTTCTTCCTAGAAGATTTAATGAATCATATCTCTAGAATTTTCGATCTTAAGTCTACTATAAATTAAATTGTAAAACAATAGCGAAAAGTTCACAATAATTCACTTCAAGCAGCTCCACACTTCACAACAATTCGAAGATAAGATAAGATAAGATAATTCTATTGATGTTCAACAGATGACCACAAAAGTAGGTCAATGGGACTGTGTGATACCATGTCAATACAAAGTGGGAGCCCTAGGATGGCTCCTATAAAAAGCAAGAAGCATGACTCGAAACTAAACCTAAAGAAAAACCAAAAGGAGCTAACTCCACAAATGGATAGCTGATCCATAAGAGAAATATACAAAGATAACCGATCTAGAAGAGAAATGTATAAAGTGAGTGGATATGAAGGCTGTGAAACAAAACGGGTGAATCTGTCATGAAGCCCCGCAAGTATTGGAAGCATCTCTCCTACCATCTGAGGTCGGCTGAAGGAAGCCCAGAAGGGTACCCTGTCTAAAGGAAGAATTGGAAAAGGAGCTACAATGGGTAGACTGCCGCTGCTTGGAGTGGGGAGCTTGCTGGGTGACTTGGATGAAGTCGTCCAACTGTTGGGATGGGGCCGAGAGTGGCCACGTCGTTGGTGTTGAGTAGAAGTGGAGGTGGTCTGTGATGTGCTAACTGATCTCCAATCAAGGAAGTACCGCCATCTGTCTGTCTCTTGGTGCCTGTTATCACCAATCTTGTAGTTGCCCCTATAGGTGGATCCAATGTGGATGGTAGAGGGGATAGGCAACTAAAGTGGTGAACCAAGAGGGCCTAGGTTCCAAAATGGATGGTTGTCACACCAACCAAGGCACTCTTCGCTTTAGCCATCAAAGCCAAGATAGCAAGGGGGAGACCCAGATCTACTCCCAACAGAAGAGATCAACCCAATCACCAGATCAAATCAATCTAATGAGGTATGTAAGGTGACAGGTATGGAACCCTAGAAATAAGGAATTAAGATCACTGTGGAGGCTTGGAAAAGGTATAGTATGATAATGATATATAACACACAGTGACTCAATGATTAGGTATGATTCCAGGATTTAAAGCTAGTTTCAAATGATCAAAATCAACTGCTTTGGGAAACGTGACCCTTAAAACAGGGAAAGTGTCCCAAGTCAGAGATCTGATAGTTAGGGATTTCTAGCTATGCTTCATGAAAGGATATGACAATTTCAAGGTGCTTCAAGCAACGACACAAAGATCAAACCACAAGATAACTCAACAATCTAGGAAAGTCGAATTGACTTGGGGAAGGTTAGTGCCTTGGGAAATGGGCCAAATGGAGTCGAATGTCCACCAAATTGTAGATCTGGAATGTTGAGGTGTTGAGGTAGGTGGATCTAAAAGATTAGGATCATCCAATGGCTAGATCTCAATAGATCTGAGATTGAAGTGTGCTACAAAGTGACCCAGGTGGGGCTCAAGCCTCAAAATGAGGAATGGGGCCCACAAGGTGAAAATCACTAAAGTGACACACTAGGGGTAGGTTATCAATTATGGAGATGATGGATCAAGCGGGATCTCACCTACCCAGGTGCTAGATCCTTGCAAACTAGCCCCTCCTAGGAAGTGTGACCTCCCTTGGAGAGACTGTTTTTCCTTGGGAAAGGGTCGGATGAAGGCCAAATCACACAAAACTAGAGATCCGAATTGCCGTGGATAATGTAGAGGTGGGTTTTAAATTTTATACCCAAACACCAAGTGGATCTTACTAGATTTGAGAAAATGTAAAATGAGGGTTTGTAAATTGAGGGTTTTATCAATAAAGTAGCTATGTCAATGGATTGGAGCCAAGACAAGAAGAACAAACCTGTGGATCTTACCCGGATAACCTTGTAGATGCCTTGATGATGATGATCTATGCAAACCCGATCAATTTGGAGAGATTTGAGGTAGTTTTCTATGAAGTCGAATTGCCCAAGGAAGCTAATGCGCCCTCTCTCCTGCACAATAAACATCAACAATATCAGATTTACTGCAAACAAGAGATAAGACTAATGCCACAAGAGAAATAACAGAAAGATAGCATAGATCACAATGATACTAATGATAACCCCCTAATACAAGCAAATGCCAAGTGAAGCGAGCTGAAGAAGCCTTGCAAAAACGCCCAAGTGAAGTCGCCCTCCTGTAGACAAGACAAAAGTTTCCAAAAAAGATAGATCTTACCACAAATACCCAAATGCTAGGATGCAATAGACTTTCCAATCACCATCTAAGAACACCAGATGCAAAGGAGACCACAAGAATTTCCACAAGAAAGTTTTTCTATATCAAGATTCCAAGAGCCAAAGACCCCTTTACAATGAGAGGCTCTCTCCTTTAAATAGGAAGGAGAGGCACCAAAATCCTAACCACTTTTTGAATGAGTAGTTAAGATTAAAATATCAAAAGATCTAATCAATGGTTGAGATGAGCTCAACAATACAATATATGGATCACTAATAAAATATAACACTAAGTGGACAAATCGCCCTATGAGAGGGGCTCCCACCAAATCATGATGACAAAACATAAAATATAGCTCATGGTGGGTCCAAGGGGTAATTTATAACACCCTTGGTCAATCCCCATGGCACAATATCCAAGAATAAATGATCTAGACACCAAATCGTGCCTCTCTGGGAAGGTCGTGAGCCTGAGTCTCCATAAATCATCAAAAAGTGCCATAAGTCATGGATGTGGGTCCCGATGAAGCTGAAATTGCTGGAGAAGGTGTGGAAGACATCCCACTCATCATCACTGATCATCCCATGCTATAACCTTGCCTCAATAGCCCAAATCGAATTCCTTTGTAGCCATTTTTACCATTTCTGGACTGCCTTGGGAAATGTGAAACTACCCAAACTGCCTCCTGGAGTGCTTGCGTTGTCAAGGTGAGCTCACCAATGAGTTTGGGAGAGGTGTAATATGGTAATAACAAGTGGCTGGACCACCCCCTCCATGCACAACGCCCTAGGTGAACCAAGTAAATCTCATCACTGCTCTAGGATAGCCAACTGAGGCTCAATCATCACTGTAATTGCCCGGAACTGACAGCAGACCATCTCATTGGACTCAGAAGGTCCGAATCCATCTAAGATGTGTACTCATACACCATTTAAACCTTTGCATGGTCCAAGATAAATACTCATCATATCCGGTAGACCAAATAATAATAATCTGTAAAAGTGCTGAAAAGCACAAATCATCATCATAAGCCTGAAACCACTGCATAAGCCCACCATGGTGACTTGTATCAGACCACATATCATCTATCTGTAACGTCTGAGGTCTGCCACCTCATGTCTTGTGGTTGACTTTTGGTCAAACTGAGGTTTGACCAAGTCAACATGACCAAAATATGACTCAAACTGTCATCAAGCTGCTGCAAGGTGTCATGGGTTAAAACTGTTGATTAAGTTGTCATTGATGCCAACAGTGTATAGTCATTGATGCCAACATGTCCTGGTGCCCCTTGAGGAGCCCCTGAGGGTTAAGTAATTGTCAGTGTCTAAGGAGACCTTTTGATCTTGTCCAAGCCCAAGTTTGAAGCCCTTGGAGCCCTTGGGACAATGACAAAAGCCCTGAACACCCTGTAGAGTGTTTAAGTACCCCAAAGAGGTTTTGCGTTTCCCCAATTGTTTCTTTGTTTCCCCAGTACCACAACTTATACCCCAGTACGCTACAAAAGTGTTGAACAAGTTGCAAGAGTCCAAATGACCCTTTCAGTGGTCATTTGTGTTTATTGAGGTCATGGAACCCTTGGAGATGGTCATTATGCATGAGAAGGTCTGGCACCCACATAAATGGCGGCATGATGACCCTTGGACACTATATGATCATTGATGGTGCATTTGGAAATGATTTGGGTCTTGGAATCCATACATATGGTGGTTTGTAATCCCATGATTGTTGGAGCCTTTGATATGATAGAATCCTTGGTCATGATGCCCTCATCACTTGGTGATGGAGTCCTATGTGATGGGCTTGAAGTCCATGGAAAGTATCTTTAAATATTATATGATATCCTTGAAAGAGTCCTTGAAACCCTTGCATGTGGTGCCTTGGGTCTTGAACCATGGTGATGTATGGTCCTATTTGTGGTTGTATGGATATTGGGATGTAGATGGAGGTAGATCCCACGGATGTGCCTTGATATGTTGAAGAAGACTTTGAAACTCTTGTAGTTAGTGGTATGGTCTTTGGCACCCTCATGTGTGGGGTCTTTGACGTCGTGGACATATTGAATAATTTAAGTGTATTATACCAAGAATTTGCAAATAAACCCATCATAGGGAGATAGTCCTCATCAAGCCATTTCCATTGATATGTGGAGCATCTTCTAACTCCTTACGGTTGAAGAGATATGAATTTTTGAAGTTGGTGTACCCCACCTTTTTGGGTGAGCCGACCAAACAAAAGAAAAATTAATTATTTGTAATTTTGAATTGCATGTCGGCCCAATTTGAGGTAATAACTTTCCTCTATGACCTATATATAAATAGAATATAAAACATTTCATTTGCTCATCAATTGGAATTTCGCAACTCTTAGAGAAAAGTGCGAAATTTTGTGGAGGAGAAATTTTTTTGGGTATCTTCACTAAAATTGGCATAACTTTCTCATACGGAATCGGAATTACAAAATTCTTGGCTCATTGGAAAGCTTGTTACGAGGGCTATGTGATGACATGATATAGAGTTTATTTTGGTTTTTCTATTGTTTCTTGACCTTACGATCTTCAAAAAGGTATGGCTCATGCTTCTAGGTTTCTCTTGTAATGGCACATGTCTCTCATGGATAGATTTCATCTTTGATATTAGTATGTGAGCCTATATATTGGTATATATATTTGAAGTCATTATGGAGCATATGATGATGAAGTTGCATACCTTTATGCTATGATATTATACACTTGATGATGATAATGCATGTGATAATGATGTACACTCTATGAAGTTGATGCACTCCTATACAATATGATGTACATGCATACCATAGTGTGATGATGCTCTCCTATGCATTATGATGTATACTTGATGTTGATTTGACAAGTCATCATTGGCTTAGCATTCTTCCATTGCATTTTGAATAGTATTATATTAGGACTGTATTGACAGTACTCTTTGAATTAATTGATGACCTTCATTGAGTTGACAAAACAATGTTGTAAGGGTTTGTCATTGACTAAGTGGATTGACCTAAGATTGACTTGTTAGTGGTTGACTATGAGCCTTAACTGTTATCTAAGTAACATTGGCAAGTTGATGATTTGACAAAGTAAAGGCTATTTGATTGATTTGATAATACTTCTCTTGATTGATTTGAGATGTGATTGGTTTTGGGCAATTGTTTTATTCACCATTGACTTAGTAAGTCAATATTGATCTTAAGTAATGGGAATTCCAGTATTGAGAAACCATTGACTGTATTTGATTTAGTTAACATTGTATTGATGAAAGTATCCATAGGTGGTATAGCATTGACCAAGTTGGTTGAAGACATGATTGTCTTACAGTTTGTTGATTGCTTGTTTGAAGTTGTCCGTCAAGTTCTGCTTGACTATGTTGCCTGTCAAATTGTGAGAATAGTTGTGATGTCATTTAACTAAGTATGATTGGGTGAGTAAAGTTATGGTTGTAACTCTATCTTGACCAAGTAAGAAAGTAGGTTTCCCATAGAGCAATTATGGACAGGTACATGATCAGATTGACACAGGCATATGATTAATTTGGCACAGGTACATAAGCAGCTTGGTACAGGTTTGGCATAGGTTGCCTTATGTGCAGTTGGTCTAACTCAGATTGGTTGAGTTGTATGAGCAGTTGGTTTGACCCAGGTGGTCTGGTACACAGTTGGTTGAACTCATATTGATTGATTCAAATGATGTGAACAACAGATTGATTTATGCAGACAGATTGATTGGTATAGCTGAGATTGATTGGTACAGCTAGATTGGACAGATTGAGTGTACAGGTTGATGAACAATGTGGCACAGTTGTGATGATCGGTGGATAGTTGATGAGCAATGAACAGTTGATGAGCAGTGGTCAGTTGATGAGCAGTGAAAGTGGTTTTGCAGTGTGGTACAGGTTGTGCAGTGTGGTTTAGGTTTTGCAGTGTGGTACAGGTTGTGCAGTGTGGTTTAGATTGTGCAGTGTGGTACAGGTGTTGGATAGCAGGTCCGCAGGATCAGTGCAGTTTGTGGTTCAGTAGTTCAGTTTCTATCTTCATATCAGGGTGGCAGGACGGGGCAAGGAAATTGAGGGAGCTAAGGCTTCTTTCAGGTTGTAGCCTGTAAACCAGGGGGTTGTAGCCTCCTTCCAGTTGTAGCTGGAGAATTGAAGTCTTTGTAACAAAGGGGGTTGTTGCCTCCTTCCAGTAGTTGCTGGTAAATTATTATTATAAAGGCTTCCGTGGTTTTTCCCCCAGGACTTGGGTTTCCACGTAAAAATCTTGTGTACTGTGTTTTTCTATGCTTCCTATGTGATGATGATATGATGAGCTGTAACTGTTAATAATGCTGATGATATAATGATAATGTGATAATGCATTAATGAATGATGTATTGAATAAGCTGCTGATGATTGTTAAAGTTGAAAAAGTAATAAAAGCTACACACACTGTTCACCCCCCCCTCTCAGTGTGCTCCGTGTGTCCAACAAAAACATGCTTTACAATCCATTCACATAGCAATTATAACATGTAGCAATCATTACTGGCGATCTAAATCCAAAGATAATATGTCATTAATTATTATTAATTGCTCAGACAAGACTTTCAAGGTCATACTCACTTCATAGTTGTGATCAATTTGTTAGTGAAGGGTGAGGGCTAAGAAACAATTGGCTAGGTCAAAGGATGACTTATTGACTTAACACTGTGACACTTTGGAAATGGAAAAGGGAATACACACCATAGCATATAGTGGACAAGCAACAACATAGGGAATGGCGGTGTCTCACAAATGGATAAGTTGTTCAAAGAGTGTTTATTCACCTTACATAGATGCGCACAATCCATAATTCAAATGAGGCCAGCAATCTTTTTGATATAGAGTTTAAGTTCCATTGCTTTTTGGGCCTAGAGTTTCCATAGCCTTTGATCTATGTGTGTTTATAAACACATTGCATAGATTTACATTTAATTTAGGCTTCTTGCTGCAGGTGTGTTTTTAAGGCACTTGTTTACCTGAGCACTTCTAGGTGTGTCACAGATAGCTTGTTTACCTAGGTATTTGTATTTCACAATAGATATAGCATTTGATATTTCATAGCCATTTTCATTTGGCTTACTTTTCATACAAGATATAACATTTGATTTCCATACTTTGTATTCATGGCAGCACTAAAAGTTTCAGGTTTAGCCAACAACATCTTTAGTGACCAGGGGGACTTCTCAAGGAAATCCAACTCATCATAGGTAAGTTTTGTCACCAACTCAGAGTCGAGACACAATAAATAGGGAAGCTTATACAATATAGAGGCTACAGTGGGGGAAGGTCCTCCTTGCCACTAGTCAAGTAGTAAGTCAAGGTAATGAACAAACTGGGCAAGTCATGGATGGATGAAGACAGTGAATAATGAAACCAACACTAGCAAGCCAAAGTATGGTGGGAATGATCACCTTTATTCTCCCTAAGGAGGGTAAAACCAATGAGTATAGGCCAAGAACTTCTAAGTTTGAGTAGGAACAAATATGATATATATAGTACAACCAGGTCCACATATCTATATGAGCGCTAGATCATGACACTAAATGCTAAGACATGCTAAGAGAATGGAAATAAAAGCAGTAGAACCACAACACCATAGTATACTTGCTAAGTCATATACTTGAATGCTCACCATTTGAACCATCATCTGTCCTCTGAAACTACTGCTGTAACTCTGGGCACTACCGACTGCTCTGTACAAATGGCTAAATAGCTACATCGGTCATCTCTCTGAGTGTCCCGAGACTCAGTCATGGCATGGGGAATAAAACTGCTGTCCAAAATCTGATAGTGATCCATAGTAGATGCTCATCTCAGCATCTCAATGCAAGGGAACTGGTTGAATAGTGTACTAGAATCAAAAAATAATGTATGGTAGCCCGACTACTATATATGTGATAACAGTGCCCCTAGAGGAAGGAAGCAATGAAAATAAGGAAGTAATACGTTGAGTGGAGGCTGGTCCTGACTGGAAATGTTGCTGGAGGGTGAAGGAACGAAGTCAAAGGGCCTGCTTCAAGTATAAGGCAAGACATCTCTGATCGGGGTATCTGAAGAGTCTAGTCGAAGTTTGAAGCTCTATGAGAAGGTCCCTAAAAAGACAATGAAACCACTTGCGGATCTCCTCAGTCACCGAAAGATGAAGTGCTCCTCTGTCTCTACCTCTCGAAGTTGACATACCTGGCTGATCTTATCTAATCGATTGATTCGGTGATCTTTCTCTACCCGGAGATGATGAGAGCACACTCTGAACTGTCTTAAAGGAATACAAGGAGCATGTGCCCAATGGCGAAATGTGTAATGGGGCCGAACAATGAGATCGTCCCTCAAGTCCATGAAGTGGCCAGGCGCATCTAGGGAGTAACTAAACGGAGGAATCGAATCCATCTCAATACCGATAGATTCCAAAAGATTCGTAACCATGTATACCAACACCCATAATGGCCTGAAGGGTTAGTTGAGGTGAAGGATTCTGAAGAGAGATGGGCTAGATATGGGTACTGATATCGACCCTTCACCGAGTCAACATAGCTCTGAAGGTGATGTAAGAGAGTGACAAGGTTGAACACAGCCTCAAGCTGAAATGGTTAGGCACCAAACTGTACAAGTATAATGGACAGAGGTACTGTTTGTTTGCATCTGATGATGCGATAGAGGAGGAGGATCTGCACTTTCCTACTGAGGTCCAATCACAATCAAGTAGGCATGGCCCCCAAACCTTTGATCCATATAGGACCGTGGGTCGGATGAGAGAGTCCATGGGAGTCATCTTGGATGAGTTGTCCTGAAAATGGTGTATGAAGCACTGTCTCTTGAGAAGGGCTAAGGATCCGTAACCTTTGTTGACTAAGGGTTGAAGGGCATGCCGTAGACTGAAATAAGGCCCTGTGAATTGAACCCGCAAATAGGTACTAGTGCTAGTGAGCTCAATCTCCTCCACTCTAAAAAAGAAATGATGATTAGTGAGTATCCTCTTTGACCTATTGAAGATCATGACCTTGGTCTTACCTAAGTTGATCATCAACTAACAAAGATTGTAGAAGAGGGCTAAGGCATCTAGCTATCGTTGCATCCCTTTTAAGGATGAGGCCAGGAGGACCACGCCATTAGCGAAGAGCAGGATAGAGATCAAGGCTTGGTGGAGAAGGCACTCATCGCCATCCTGAATGTGCTCCTGTAAGGACTCTAGCTCATTGATGTAGATCCCAAAGAAAGTGGGGGATATTAGATGCCCTTGTTTAACCTTAATGGTACTCCTAATGAAATCTGAGTTCCTATGGGCTATGCGAAGACCAGCAATAACCAACTCATATAATCTCATAATGGCAGTCATAAGGGTCTCGAGGAGCGGTGGCAAGTCTACAAAGAAACAGTAAACCTTGAGGAGTGGTGGCATGCCTCCTTAATGATGGCCCAGAGCATAAGAATATGATCAATGGTTTGGTGCGTTGATCTGAATCCAACCTATCCTCTAGCTCTGAGTTGTCACCTCTCAAGATCCCTAGAAAGCTGCATATGGAGGACTGTAGCATATAGCTTGGAGAAAGTGTGGCCAACCATAAGTGTTATTCCCTTATAGGGCAACGCATCAACCAATAACCAGATCGGAAAGTGTACTTTTACAGCAGTATAATAGCAGTAAAATCAATCCCTTGTATTCTTCCTTAGATGTTAAAACACTTAACAATTTGCTTCTCAAGTTATGTCAAATCAACAAGAGATAAATAATTGTAAATAACAATGCATAAATATCATATATAGCTGAAATTCAAATCTAGAAATCACACAATATATGGATAGTTGGAAACTTCATATATAAGCTCAAGATGAGGGTCAAGTACATATCATAGCCTTATCTCAAGGCTAGTACAAAAACTTCAACTATCCAAAAATCCCTAGCTAGGGTAAATCATCAAACCCTAGCTCAACCAAGAAGATCTTTAGTGCAGGAATATCTCCAACACAACCTCTAAGGCAAGATGTCAGCTTGTCTTCTTCACCAATCCACCCTAGGGTTTTTGCTCAAAATCCTAATCTCCAATCTCCAAGGGTAAAACCCTAACTCGAGAGCTCCAAGATGCTCCAAGGAGACCAAGAAACCCTTGTTCTTATACAAGTACTAGTGAAACCTCAGAGAGAGAGAGAGAGAGAGAGAGAGAGAGAGGCTAGTGGGCACTCCTTTGGCTTCTCTTAGTCACATCTCTACACAAGAGTGATGTTATCACAACTCTTGTAGAAACCCAAACGATTGATCCTATTTTGGACGAGAGAGAATGATGGTTGCTAAAGTGGTAACCTTCGAGGATCCTACCCCCAAAAGATATAATGGTTGTCACTCCGGGTAAGATTCTCATCACTTTAAGCTTCCTAGAACACGCAGAGTGAGCTAGAGTTTAGACTAGCTATGGGGGAGAGCCAAGTTTGACTTAAAGGCCAAACTTCCTTTGAAAAGCTATAGGGCACTGATTAATGATTGGACGTTGTTATAGACAAGATACCCTGAGAGACCACTCCTAGATGTTGAAAATAATACTTGGCTATGATTTATGGATAAGTTATGGTTTAAAGATCTGATTATTATACAAATCCCGAATGGAAAATATACTCAGTTTTTGATTAAACTAATGGATCTAGAGGGATTGAGATTAGGGCAAGAGTGATTTCAATTATTTTGCAACCGTAACTTTAAAGTGACTTGCTCATTTACACTTGGACTTGCTAGCCTATGCAAGTCGTTAAGTATTCGAATGTGAAGACGACCACAACCCTAAGAGTGAAACGACTTTGTAAGAGATTAGTGCTTTCCGATGGGAAAATGGAATCTATGGGAATCAATATCGCTTGGAATAATGCGTTTTATGTATCCAACGAACATATGATACCCACAACATAGAAAAGAGGCCCATAAACCTTAGTGCGAATTTCTTTTATGATGAATAAATGGCATCCAAGCTGAATTGTAGGGTTTACAATGATAGATATACACTCTATGAATCAAAACGATGGAACCCCGAGACCAAATTGTCTTTCAATGAGCAAAGGTGATTTCACCATTGAGACATAAATTTTGTTTTAGGATTAAATGGTTAAATAAAACCAAAGATAAAATTGTTTTTTGTTGTAGATGATAGATTGAGTCTTTGTAAGACAAAATGATGGACCCCCCAAGCTAAACAACCCTCCAAAACTCAAATGTGATTTCACTATGGATAGAAACAATTCGTTTTAAGATTTAGTGATGAAATAAAACCAGAGATCAAGTTGTCTTTAGTTGCAGATGATGTATTGAGCCTTTCCCAAGCATAACACGAAAATTTGAGATCAAAACGACCTCTCAACAAAGAAATGTGAACCCTATTGTGGAAGATACACTCATTACTGAGGAAATCGGGCTCAAAATCAAATTGTTTATGATCTCATAGGTGACGCTTGTTGTCACATCCATAGTAGCTGGGCTACCATGATTGCAGATCAGTTTCCAGTACATTTTTGAGGCAGTCCTTTAAACATTTTGATGAGATCAGCTGATGATGAGCAGTATGTTGATGATCACTCTTACACATTCAGTGGATCTAGGTCTTGTGCATCTAGAATCTCATGCCAAGATTGAGCCTCATGACCCCAGGTCAGTGACTGAGTTAGCCATTCTTCTATCATCTAGAGCAGGTTGATTGACAACGGCCATGGTATATTCAGATGCAGTGCTTCAGTGTGACTTAGGTAGTCTAGATCAAGGACTCAGGTAAATGATCCAACATGTATATGATTGGTACATTTGGTTTGCTGATCTACTCTTGCTTTTATCTAGGTAGTTTATGAATGGGTTGTTGTCCGCCAATCTGCACACCGGCAGCAGAAACCTTTTGAAAGCTGTCTCCCTCACTGGAAAGTGGGGAGAGGTGTGGCCTTGGGGGCAAGCAATGAGCCAGGTACTGTCACCTGAATCCCAGCTCCTCCGTTTAGGCAAACTCCTAACGAAGCCAAGGGGGGTAGTCCCTAAAAGAGAGTTTCACTAAGGCTCTTTGTTATTTAAGTGTTTTTGATGTAGTGATGCGGATGGGTGTTATTTAGGAGTTTTTTGAAATGATAGACAATATAAAATTAAAATAAAGACAAGATAGCGCAATCCACGTTGCAAATACAAGATGAAAGATACACTTGGGCAATAAATAAATCACTTCACGGAAATATAAGCAAATACTCCAATGTTGATACTTAAGCAAGCAAAATATAATATGAAGGACCAGTGCCTTATGGAGTCAGAAAATAAAAGTGATTGTAAACTTGACACAAGTGCTTGAAATGTAAAGTTTGTGAGAGCGTTGTGCAGCTTATCTTGGTAAATTCAAAGTTTTAATTGCCTTGATTATTAGGGCTAAGACCAAAGGTATCAAAAGATGGTGGAACCTTACCCAAGAAAAATACTGGCAACCCTAGGTGATCTATCGGAAGCATCCAGATTCAAAAGGATAGGTGTCCAATGTTTGAACCGCCCCTGAGTCTGACAGTGGATTCCCGGCACCACCTCTCGTGGGAAGAACAGTAATTTGCCTTGGTTGAGGTTTTGGGTAAAATTTTTAATTAAGTTATCGATTGTAAATTATCAAGTCTTCCACCTTTCTGAGTACTAGCCCAACCGTTTCCGGTTGGCAGAGCATACGGGTGTAGGACAAAAACCAAGATAAATTAATTAAGGGGTGTATGAGTGGAAAATTTTATTATTAGAAAACCTTGTTCAACTCTCCGACAGAGAGCGCTCTTGACTCGGTCTTATGACCACAGTTCAAGAGACTTGCTAAACTTAAAATGCCTAGTGCAGGGATGATGCAAAAAACTAAGATGCCCTCCGACAGAGGGTGCTCTTGACTTGGATTTGGCCAAGTTCAAGAGACTTTGGTTTATTTTAAAGAAGCAGAAAGATTGTAGTAGCAGTATATCTTAACTTGAAACAGATTTAAACAATAACGTTGATCGACCAGATATGAATTACTACTAACAATATTACTTGCAAGATAAAATGAAACTAAGTAAATCTAGTGTTCTACCACACAAGTTTTAATCTACTAGGTGGGATTGATCTCCGAACAAGATCAACCACTAGAACCGCCTGCACTTGAGAACTTCCAGCTAGCTGAAAGCTTTGCCAAGGAAACCAACGGGGAAGGAAGAGTAACCACAAATTATGTGGTCCTGCCCTTGAGACGAAATCTCAAGGATACAACTTCCGGCTGAAGGCTTTGGAAGAGAAGCAAGATAAAAATAAACGAGAAATAAAACTAAACTACCCAAGAATCTCTTTCAGGTCTAAGACCCTACTCGGGAGAGCATGGGGGTAAGTAAATATGGAATATAAGCAAAATGACTTACTGAAGTGAATTTAAACTAAGAGCATGAAACCATAATCTAAGCTAAATCAAACCACAAGACCCAACACTCTTCCCCAAATGGGGAAGAAGACCAAAAAGTGGAGGCCTCCTCCACTTGAAATTTTTATTAAACGGTTACAAGTGCCTTTAGGGATGAAGCCCGTGAAAGGTCTTTTGAGAGGAAAAGAACTGCTTCAACAAAAAAATGATACTTTATGAGCCCTTAATGGCTAATTACAAAAAGGAGAGTATACTAGGTTTGTCACTTTGGTTCAAATCGTCTCCTTAAGTGCACTTTTGCTTCTCTTTCGAGTATCTCTCTTATCGAACTTTTCTCCTCCCTCAAAAATCTACACAAGCTCAAATTCACTTAAAACATGCACCCATTAGCTATTAGTCAAAACAAAATCTAAGCTTGAAAATAAATGCTAACTAAAATCTAACATGCACAATGCAAACTTTATTTTTTATGAGATCTAAAAAAGTTCAAAAGAAACCAAATGCAACCAATATGAAACTAATCCTAGATAATATGTATGCTAGGTGATGGCTTAAAATCTAATTACCCACTTTGCAATGATGTAAGTTTTGGAGATTTTGGATGATGTAAGGTCTGATGCCCCAACGCTATTTATCAATTCATAGATGAAAAATTGCAAAATGAAATAGAGATCTAATCTATCAAAAAAAGAGAGGGTTTATACCACACAACCAGCCAAACTTCGAACTAGCAAACTGTTGATTGCTTATGAAATAAATCAGACCTTAAACCCAAGTCTGAAACTACCAAACTGTTTGACTGTTTATAAAATAAAATCAGACCTTAAAACAAAGTCTGAAACTACCAAGCTGTTGACTGTCTATAAGATAAAATCAGACCTTAAAACAAAGTCTGAAACTACCAAGCTGTTGACTGTCTATAAGATAAATCAGACCTTAAAACAAAGTCTGAATCTACCGAACTGTTGACTGTCTATAAGATAAATCAGACCTTAAAACAAAGTCTGAATCTACCGCTTGCGAAATGAATCTAACTCCAGAAGATGTCGACTGTTTTTGAATGTTTTAAGGGCAGAATATTGTAGATATCAGACCTTTAACATGTTTATTGTTTTGTGTTTTTGTGTAAGTGGATGAGAAGAAGAGGGAATGGATGGGACGAGAGCTGGAGGAGGCAGCTAGGATGAAGATGATCGCAGCAGGAAGATGATGACGGCAGCAAGAGGATGGCAGCAGAGAACAGAGATAGAAGACTGTAACAAATAAGTGGGGATATAGTGGATGGAAGCTGGAAGGTGAAATGGGGCATGAGGTAGAATGATAGGAAAACAAAGGAGGGAAAGCCCAACGAGCCACAAACAAAAGGCCAGCTAAGCTAAGATCTCAAACCTGGAGAAGAATATGGCTTCGAAAATCCACAGTTTGAAGATGGGCAGATCAAGTAACAATTTAAAGTTTCGTTGAAGGGTTGATGGAGGAAATAACAAATCCCTGATATCTTTATGTTTCTTTCGTAAAATGGAAAACTACTGAAAGAACCTGCAAGATGAAGGCGTTAAACGGTAAAAACTCCTGATCAATGAAGATGAGCTTGATCCCAAGCTAATATTCACCTTTGATGATCTCTGCAAAACAATTTTCTCAAGCAACAAACTAGATCAAATGCCTATTGTACTAGATTGTTAGTCCTCACAAGGCATACAATGAATAATAATTTGCAACAAGAAAGATAGAGTGAGAGAATATCACCAAATTACAAGATGAAACCACAATGCCAATAGCTCCAGCATGGACCTCTAAAGTCTTAACAATTTTATTAACAAAAGAATGCTTACAATTTTATCAGAGCTTCTTTGCACAAAAGATCCATCGTTAGAGTGCCAAAGGCACCTCTATTTATACAAAATACAAGCCACAAAGGCCTCATTGAAATTGGCAACTAAAGAGAGCCAACTCCAATCGAATTTCAATCAAGATCCAATCAGTATCAGGTTTGGAGTGCGTGAGCATTAGTTAATTGGTGGTTGAAGTAATGGAGAGTGGGGAGGTGGCCTCCACCTTGGCAAGGCGCCCCCCACTTCAACTTTGGAAGCTACACCATACCAATTCGTGACTGCCATGTGTATAGACGAGAGGCTGAAGGGATACGCGTGAGCTAGCAAGGGGATCACATCTTCAGCTGCAATAAATGTAACTCGAGTCTATAATGGGAGCCAAGCCATGAGGTGGCCAAGCGCCTACCTTTGTCATAAATGCAATCACAACAATCCATTAAAACTCTGACAACACATCAAATCATGTATCTCATGAAGGAATGCGTGAGCTGGCATGGGGAATGCGTGAGCTTGAAGGAGACAAACTCGAGTTGATGCTGTGTGAGGTGGCCACCAATTGAGGAAGGCGCCCACCATTCATTAATTGCAATCTCAACCATCTATTAAACCTTTGCCATGTCACTAAATCTTGAATCCCATGCCTTGAGCTTTCCACGTGAAAGGTGAAATCCGTACGGATTCGTACAACTTAATTTAATTAAAAAATTGAATTTTGTGACATGGTTTAACTTTGTAATGCATTCGTACCTCTCCAAAAAATATTCCATGCCTTTTCCATAGTTTAAAAAATCATATTTTTTAATTTTTTAATTTTTTGTCCTTTGTGCTTTTGTCATTTTATGGCCACTAAATGCCAAAATAATGAAAAACTTCTCCCAGAGGCGATGTAACTGCCCGGAAACTGAAAAATGAAGGTGCCAAGGTGAAGAGGATGCTCTGAGCGTCAAAACGAGCCTCCCCATGCCCAATTTCAGCTCCGGATGAGGTTTTTATCATTTTTTGAAATTTTTTAATTAAACCATTAAAAAATGGTCTAATTTTATGAAAAAAATATTTTTGTCGGAATGGAACGAAACTCCTAGGGGACCTAGTGCATGTTCATACGACTCAATCGATGTGGCTAACACGTAAAAAATCCTAGACACAAGACTCTAATAACCACCTTAGGTTTTGACCACCATGGGAAATACTCTAGCTTTGGAGGGTTGAGTGAAAAACTCAGGGATTATACGCCACTGATGAGTAGCGCATAATTCCTAAGGAAAAAACACTCTAGAGTATCCCCCAAATGGCTAAACCTAAGGATAGCCGAGTCTTTTATAAAAGGACCCCGTTTAGACCAACTTTTTACATTTTCCCCATGGGGGTATGAACATGTAGTTATTACAAATGGGGCAAAATTGCCCTGAAATTGACTTCTGAACTTCTGAATGCTGATGATGAACATGAATCATGTTCAATAAACTGGCGGCTCATCGAAAGTTCAACTATGGTACAAATAAGTTGGTAACATGGGTATATAATGATTGTTTACTGGCTGATTCTCTTATGATGCTTACTTTTTGTTTGGAGTAGAAGTAGTTAGTTACTATGAGTAGGAGGTTCATGTGTATACTCGTTGGTCATACCCTTACTCTATGAAGTACAGACTTGTTCATTACCTTATCTTAGGGCCTTTGCTATCCATGGCATCATCAGTCATGTTTCCCATCCATCCGTTATCTTCCAGTTTGGTTTCATCCCGACTTACACCTTGAGTGGTGATCTCGAGGACTTCCCCCACTTGGACCTCTGTGCTGGATAGGTTCCCTGTTTACATTGTGTCTCGGCTCTGGAGTGTGTGATTTTAATCACGGTGATTGTTCTCCTCTAGTCCTCGAAACCAAGTATTCCTACAAACAGTGTTGCTAAACGCTAAAACATTGGAACTTAAATGCCATATCTAAAAGGATGCCTAGTTTGCAAAAACAGTGTTGTTAAACACTATTGCTTGTATCTATATTAGCTAGTTAGTGGCCAAGGGACATGCACTCATCCTTTGTATGATGTAAGGCCGTGTGCCCCTACAGGGCAACAGGGTGGTCACTCCATTGCACCTATGGATGGTGGCGGGCAATGGAGGTCATACCAATTCATTATCTGAGGCCCGCCAGGCTCTTCAGGGCACTAGCTCTTAGAAGCTGGCTAGTGAAAATCTGTAAAGTGAATTAAATGTTAAATCTCAAGTGCAAAAGATGACAATAAATTGCTAAAAGCTTGCTTGTCTAGAGTCTATTGGAAGCATTCTCATCACTCTACCCATTTGTGAGACACCTCCATCCCTTGTGTTATTTTCTATCTAGGATATGTGTAGGTGGTCTCCCTGGTTCCCCTATCTGAGAGATTGCAGTGTTGAGGTTGTCAAGTCTTTCCCTTAGCCTAGCCTTGCTTTTCCACCCTCACCCATGGTTGTCAAATTGTTCCAGTCTGTAAACAAGTATACACTTGAGATTCCTGTTTATAATAGTTAACTACTTCGATCTAGACTTATCTTGTATTATTTGCATGCTTATGCCAGTTAAACATTATTTTGTGCTTTAGTCTAGCTATTGATATAATTGAAGGAGCATATCATAACCTTTTGTACTTGTAGCAACAGTTATTTATGGTGTGGATCATTATTTTGATCAGTTTTGACCTGTTCACCCCAATTTGACCGAGTCAACCACAGGGTCCAGGATGATTTTGGGCCAATAGTGTTCGAGATGGTCTATTCATGGCCCATATGTGTTCCTTTGATGGTTCTATGCTCCAGACAGCAGTTTCAGATGATGGTTTGTTGGATTTTTATCATTATTATTATTTATAGGCCATTATTTTTATTATTCCAGGCATGGATGAGCTTACAGAGGTATCGCTTTGATGGTCACATAGTGTATGACTATTCATTCCTAGTAGATTTGAGTATTCTTAGCTCATTGGAGCAATCAGTTATCAGTTCCAGGTGGTTACAGATGATGATATGGTCAGATTATCACTTTTCTCCAGTTTGCCATGTAGAAATGGCCCGTCTAGCACTTTCATTGATCATATTTGTTTTCCTAGGGTGCTACAGAGGGGATATGGGGTCTAGCCAGTCGTTATTACCATATTATCCCATCCCCAGACATTTGGGTGCAGTCAGATTTGTGTTTGGGACACTTGGCAGAGAGTTGCAGGCATTTTTGTGTTTCCAGAGGCGATTTTCCGACAGAGGAATGGCTAGCAAGGGAAATCGATTTGGCTTAGTGGGGCAAGGAAATGGCATGAGGTTGGTCCAGGATATTTTGATGATATTTTCCACACCTTCCAACATTTGTTCCGGCATAAGTGGGGTCCACATGTCATCCCATTTATTATTTCGGGAGTTTTATTATGTATTTTGGGGCACATGTCCTAGTGCCTTTAGACATTATATCACATGATATTATATTTTTGATGTAGGTGGGGCCTTAGTCTAGTGAATACTTGATCTCCTAGACTCCCTCCACCATGTTATGTTGTTACATTGTGTCCCTAGTCATATTTTATGTACCACGTTCCCCCTAGGGCGTCATTGAGGGAGGATGTCCCCTATATTTTGAGTGATCCATGTATATTTTACTCCAGCTCATTTTAGCCGTTGATTATTATTGTAAATATTTGATTCAGAGATCACTACTCCCTTTGAATCGCCCTGATATCTTAAGCAGTATGAATCTCGGTATCAATACATGCTCATATAAATATATACTCAAACAACTAGATCTGTATTTACCAAACTGAAATACATGCAATCACACATAAACAACAGATATACCCTAGAAACCCCAACCGGGGAAAACCAACAAACTGTGGGGCTATCTTCTCTCTCGAGCCCAGAGCATATGTATAAATGACAAGTACAATACAGGATTACCTCAACAGGTAACTCAATCTCTTGAAACCGGACAGAATCTAGATCTGCATGCATCCAACTGATGCATGCACTGGAAGTGTAAGCCCTAACTTGAAAACTGGATCTGAGTATCTCTGTAGGTGTCTCTGACTGATCTGCCTCTCTATATCACTCTGCTCTGATCTGCTCGCTTTGAAGCCTGACCTCTGAAGAACTCGGCCTCCTTTGCATGCAGAAGTGCGCCCTCCCCTCTGGATGTCAAATGCTCGTACTGGACCGGATCTCAGCAAATCTGAGCTCTGATAGTCCCTAACCTTCCTCAAATGCCGAGGCAAGGCTATCCAGGAAGACTTAGAATCTGAATCGGTCAATCCAGCTCCAAACAAGCTTCTCCCTCCTTGGGAAATGCGCCCTCCTTGAAGGGAACTCGGCCTCCTCTAAACTCATCAAAAATCACACTGATGAGCTATCTCAGCTCACAGTATTGTGTGACTAGTGACTCTGGAACTGAAGGTCACTGATCTAGCTCAGATCTGACCTTCCTAGCTCCTGCAACAACTCCTCTCTCTCTCTCTCAGAAAGTCACCCTGCATGCACAACCACACCCTCCTCACTCCAACAATATCTCTCTCTGACAATGCAACTGAGTAACCTCAGCTGGGGACCCCCTGCCTCTATAAATAATCTCACCGATGAATTAGGTTTACCAAAACCCTAATTCTCGGTGCCTTTTGCATGCATCTACTGATCGCTGACAGGTCATGCAAAAACTCATGCATGCAAATGTCAAATCACCCCGAAAGTTCCGTATGCAGCCACCACTGGGCTCATGCCACTGAGTAGAGTGTATCTCACCCTCTACTCCATCCTGATGTGTATAGTACTGATGTACCTCCATGCAAGGCATCTGAATCATGGAGGACATCCTGAAGTTACCACACTCTTACAATTATGTTTGTATCTTATGATCTCAGCTGCTCATTTGAAAAGTGGTTAGGGTTTTGGTCTCTCTCACTCCTATTTAAAGGAGAGACCCCCCTCATTGTAAAGGGACTTTTGGCTCTTGGATTTTCGGCATAATAAAAAATATTTTTGCAAAAACTCTTGGAAGCTTTGTGAATGTTCTTGCAAGTGATTGTAAAGTCTTTTCTCTTCGACATCATTGTGGATGTAGCTCTCTCCATAATTATTTTTGCAGGGGCCGTGTGGTAGTGAGGGAGGAAGATTTGAAGGGGGTGCTATTGTGGGGAGACCCCATCTCTTTTCCTCAAGACGTCTTGCATCTCAGGGAGTATCTTTATTGTATCTTGTATCGTTTTGATGCTTCTTGATTTTATCTTTGCTATCGTATAGTTTATTTCTTGCTTGAATCGATTCTAACTGCAGATCGTTTTCGTAGGGAAGGGCTCATTGGCCATCATGTGAGCATAGCGATTTCACTTGGAGAGGTTGGATCTCACTCTAGATTGCTTCGATTTGGGAAGATCATCAATTTGCAAGGCGGACGCAAGTATTTCCAGGCATGATTCAATTTATTTTTGTTGTTACGGGATCTATTCCAATTGTCGCCATTAAAACCCTCATTTTGTAGATCTGATAGATCTGGCGATATTTTCGAATTAATATTTAAAACCCACTTTAGAAATAATTAATAAACCCTATATCTCAATTTTGGACTTAATTCGACTCCATTTTCCCTTGGATCTAGCACTAGTTGCTTCTAGGTGGGATGCCCTCCTTGGTTTTCTCATTATCTCTTCAGATCTATCATCTGGGTCCTGCTTGAAACCCCACAAATCGAAAAATCTAACCTCAAGCACTCATTCTAGTGTCATTTCATCCGTTAAATCCTCATTTGGGTCCACATATTCATTGTTTTCCTAAACCCTATGTGGGTCCTGTTATCACCTAAACTGTAGTTACCCCTATGGATGTATCCACTCATGGATGGCAATAGGGAAGGGCAACTCAAAAGGTGCAACCACGATCACCTCGACCTCCAATAAATGGTTGTCACGCCAGTCGAGGAAACCTTCGCTTTATGTTATCTAGCCCAGACAACAAAGGGGGAGACCCGATCTACTCCCGACAGGAGAGATCAAAACCAAGACACCAAATCAAGTTAATTCTAAGTGAAGTAAGGTGTATGGTTTATCCTAGAACTTAGTATGAAGTCACAAGATAAGTGAGGGGTTCAATGAGTATAGCTTTGGTTCATTGTTGATGTGAGAGTGACTTATGATATTTGAAATAGGATCCAGGATTAAAGTATTAGTCAATGGGAGAAAATCCACTACCTTGGGAACCGTGTCCAATGCAGGGTAGTTTAGGGGTTGAATTGGGGATAACTAGTACAAGTGACAAGCTTGATCATGATACATGATGACATCAAAGGGTTTAGTTCACCACACAAGGGTCAAACCACAAGTTAATCCAACAATCTAGGAAAGTCGAATTGACTTGGAGAAAGACCAGTGCCTTGGGAATTGGGATAATGGAGTCAAAGTAAAGTTAACTTGTGATTGATAACTCCTATTGTATGAGACAAGTGGGCAATTAAAGTCTTGATGGATGAATAGGTCTAGATCTAGGTTTCACCTAAGTGGACCACCACAATCCCTTAAAACAAGGAATGCTATCCCCAAGGCAAGATTTGACAAAGTGACATACTAGACCTAGGTTTTGAATTATGCCCGTTCCAAATCCACAAAAATCTCATGTACCCATGTCCTAGAAGTGGGCCAACTCACTTCTCCAAGGTGGTGCGACTTCAAGGAGGCTAAAAAGTGGGATAAATGAATCAAGACAAGTCCAATGGCATCCAAACTTTAGATCCAAGTAGTTTAGGCAAGTGAGAGTATGGATCTATAATTTCAAGGCAATCCGATGGCTAGATCTTACTAGATTTGAGTTTTAAGATACCAAGTGGTCTAAAAAATGGGATTAAATCCCTTAAAACATGGAATAGGGCCCACAAGGTAAAAATCAGAAAAGTGACAATCTGGGGGTAGGTTATTGGATGTGTAGATCAATAATCAAGTGGGATCTCAACTACCCATCAACTGGATCTAAGGTAACTCACCTTCCCCAAGGAGTGCGACCTCACTTGAAGAGGCTAAGTTGGCCTGGGAAGGGGGTCAAATGGAGGCCAATCCTCACCAAACTATAGATCCGGGATGCCTTGGATGCTATAGAGGTGGGTTTTCAATATTACACCCAACAACCCACTAGATCTCAGTAGATCTGAAAAAATGTAAAAATGGGGGTTTTGATTAATTAGGGTTTGAAATGTTTTAGACAAGTGGATAAATCATGGAGATAAAACTTACCTTGAGATCATACCCGAGTGATGAAGAGAGATGCTTTGATGTTCAGGAAGATTCCTGCAGAGATCAAATGAGAGATTGTTGATTTTGCTTGACAAATTGATGCCCTAGCCCACAAGTGCGCCCTCCTCTACCTGTCAATCCAAGGAAAATCGATTTCAATCAGAGAGGTCAAGTATGGAGGAAATACAAGTAAAATGCAATGATAACATAGAATAGAAGGTCATGGGACAGTAATACTCCCTGTTACCAACGAAGAGATCTAAAGAAGAAGTAGGGAGAGTCTTCCCCTACCAATACTTCCTCCTCAAAGCAAATCGGCCTCCACCTGTAGATGCAAAAACGTGGTACAAAAGATATGGCAAACAAGATCTCCAATAACTCATTGCAAAGGAAGAACCAACGAACGAACACCAAAAACATTCACCACAACACTGGAGATAGATGCAATAATAATTTTCTATTCCAATAATCCAGAGCCACAAGTCCCCTTTACAATGAGAGGATCCCTCCTTTAAATAGATAGGAGAGTCACCAAAATCCTAACCACTTTTTGAATAAGTGGCTAAGATTAAAAGATACAAATGTCTAATCAATGGTTGAGATGAGCTCAACAATAAAATACATGGATCACTAATAAAATATAACATAAGTGGACAAAATCGCCCTAGGAGAGGGGAATCCCACCATATCATGATGACAAAATATAATAAGAAGCTTATGGTGGGTCCAAGGGGTAATTTTAGCCACCCTTGGTCAATCCCCATAGCACAATAATAATAAAATAGTCATCAATATACCAAATCGTGCCTCTATGGACAAATCGTGGACCTTAAGAGGCCTCAGAAATCATCAGAAAATGCCATAAGTGATGGATGCGGGCCTCGATGAAGCTGAAACTACTGGAGGAGGTGTGGAAGACATCAATCCATTATCACTGATCATCCCATGCCAAGACATTGCCTCAGTAGCCCAAATCGAATCCCTCAATAGCCATTTCTACCAATCCTGAAATGCCTTGGGAAGCATGAAACTGCCCCAAAATGCCTCCTAGAGTGCCTGCGCTGTCAAGGTGAGGGCACCAGTGTGTCCGGGAGGGGGGTAATATGGTAAAACCAAGTGGTTGGACCACCCCCTCCAAGCACAGCGCCCTAGGTCAACCAAATAAAAATCCTCTCTGCTCTGACAGGGTCTCCGACAGACCAAAACTGCACTGGGTTAGCCTACTGAGGCTCAATCATCACTGTAAGTGCTCGGAACTGAAAACGGACTGTCTCATTGGACTCAGAAGGTCCAAATCCATCCAAGATGTGTACTCATACACCATATGAGTCTCTGCATGATCATATAATATATCCAATATACCGGAACAGGTGAAATAATAATAATCTGTAAATGATCAAATAATGTTGTAAACCATGAATCATCATCATAAACCTGTATCTGATGCATAGAATCATCATGTACATGTACATAGACCATATATCATCTATCCATATCATCACAAGGTCCAACCATCTCATGTCCTATGGTTGACCTTGGTCAAACTAGGTTTGACCAAGTCAACATGACCAAATATAACTCAGACCATCATTAGAAGCTGCTGCAAAGTGTCAAAGGTTAATGCATGCTCTACAACATATTCAAATAACAATTATAACACAGCGATCATTACTAGCGATCTAGATCCAAATATATAATGTCATTAATTATTATTATTACTCAGACTAGACTTTTAGGACCATACTCACTTCATAGCTGTGATCAATTTGCTAGTGAAGGGTGAAGGCTAAATAGTTGGCTAGGCTAAGGGATGACTTGACTGACTTAACATTGTGACACTTTGGAATAGGGAAAGGGAATACACACCATAGTATATACTGAATGAGCAACAACACAGGGAATGCCGGTGTCTCACAAATGGATGAGTTGTTCAAAGAGGGTTTATTCACCTTTAACAGATGCGCACAATCCATAATACAAATGAGGCCAGCAATTATTTAGATATAGCATTTAAGTTCCATTGCTTTTGGGCCTGAAGTTTCCATAGCCTTGATCTATGTGTGTTTATAAACACATTGCATAGATTTACATTTATTTGAGGCTTTCTGTTGCAGGTGTGTTTTTAAGGCGCTTGTTTACCTGGGCACTTCTAGGTGTGTCACAGACAACTTGTTTACCTAGGTATTTATTTAACAAAAGATATAACATTTATTTTCATGGCCACTTTCATTTGGCATGCCTTTCATTCATGTGTGTTAAAAAACACATTGCATGAACGGGCTTTTCATACAAGATATAACATTTATTTTCCATACTTTGCATTCATGGCAGGACTAAAAGTTTCAGGTTTAGCCAACACAACTTTAGTTACTAGGGGGAATTCACAAGGAAATCCAACTCACCATAGGTAAGTTTTGTCACCAACTCAGAGCCGAGACACAAAAAACAGGGAAGCTCATCCAATACAGAGGCTATAGTGGGGAAAAGTCCTCCATGCCACTAGTCAAGTAGTAAGTCAGGGTGATAAACTAAAAGGTAGGTAATGGATGGATGAAAACAATGAATAATGGAACCAACACTAGCAAGTCAAGGTATGGTGGAATGATCACCTCTATTCTCCCTAAGGAGGGTAAAACCAATGAGTATGAATAGTGAACTTCTAAGTCTGAGTAGGGACAATATAATATATATAATAAGATCAACCAGGTCCACATATCTATATGATCGCCAGATCATGACACTAGGTGCTAAGACATGCTATAAGAATAAATATAAAAGCAATATAACCAAAACACTATGATATACCTGCTGAGTCATATACTTGAATGCTCATCATCCGAACCATCATCTGTCCTCTGAAACTGCTACTACAACTCTGGGCACTACTGACTGCTCTGTACAAATGGTATAATGGCTACATCGGTCATCTCTTTGAGTTTCCTGAGACTCAGTCATGGCATGGGGAATATATATACTGCTGTCCAAAATCTGATAGTGATCCAATATAGATGCTCATCTCAGCATCTCAATGTAAGGGAATTGGTTGAATAGTGTACTGGAATCAGAAAAATAATGTATGGTAGCCCGACTACTATATATGTGATAACAGGTCCCACTTGGGCATTTACTTTTGACACTGTTGTCGGCCAGATTGCACACCAGCAGCATAAATCTTTCGAAAACTGTCTCCCTCACTGGAAGTGGGGAGAAGTGTGGCCTTGGGGGCAAGCAATGAGCCAGGGACTGTCACCTAAATCCGAGCTCCTCCGTTTAGGCTAACTCCTAACGAAGCCAAGGGGGGTAGTTTGTACAGAGAGTTAACTATGGCTCAATGTTTTAAGTGTTTTTAAACGTGTGGGGTGATGCGAATGATTGTTGTTTAGGAGTTTTTCGATGATGAGAGATCACAACTTTAACAATTGAAATAAACACAAGATAACGAAGCAATCCACGTTGCGATAAGAGATTTGAGAAACAAACACTTTGATAAATTTAAGCAAGACAACCACGAAAATGTAAATGCTCCAAAATAGATAAAAAGTAAAGATGACAAGGACCAGTGCCTTATGGAGTCGAAGATAGTCTTGAGTGCCTGGGTTGCTTGATAGAAGAGTTCAAAGTGCTGATGTTTGTGAGATCATCCTGTGAATTAATCTTGGTTTATTGAATATTTTAATGATCTTGTTTATTGGGCTAAGAAACAAGTATATCAAAAGAGTTAAACCAAACGGGAAAAATACTGGTAACCTCTTAGATGATAGGTCGAGAGCACCCAGATTCAAGAGGATAGGTGTCCAATGTTTGAACCGCCCCTGAGTCTGACCGGTGGATTCTCGGCACCACCTGTTTCAGGAAGCAACCTCAGTATTTAACGCCTGTTTGGATTGGGATAAAGTTTTGCTTAGATTATCGCTTGTAAGATTAGCAAATCCAACATCTTTTTGAGTACTAGCCCAACCCTTTTAGGTTGGCAGAGCATACAGGTGTCAAATAACAACCAAGATAAATTAATTAGAAGGGAGTGTGAGTTGAAGTATTTTATTATTAAAGAGCACAGTTCAACTCTCCGATAGAGAGCGCTCTTGACTTAGTCTTAAGACCAAAGTTCAAGAGACTTTTCTAATCTAATATGCCTAATGCAGGGGGAGAAAATGCAAGCTAAGATGCTCTCTGATAGAGAGTGCTCTTGACTTGGATTTGGCCAAGTTCAAGAGACTTTGGTTCTTTTTATAAAATAGAAGCGGTTGTGTACTGAAGAACAAAAATGAAACTTAAAATTACTGAAACTAAGGAAATGATAACAAGATACTTAAGATATTTAAAAGATAACCGAAAGCAAAATTTAGTATTCTACCAAACAATGTTTAATCTAAGGTGGGATCTTCCTCCGAACAAGGTTGATCTCTAAGAACCGCTATTCCTTGAGATGTTCCAGCTAGCTGAAACTTCGGCAAGGAGGCTAACGGGGGAACAAGAATCTACCACAAAACTATGTGACCTTTGGGATACAATCCCAAAGTTAGCTTGCTCTAGTCAAGACTTGGAAGAGAGTACAGAAATGAAATATTAAGCTACTCTAAAGCATGAAATAAGAGATCTAAGTTAAACAACCACAACACTCTTCCCCAAATGGGGAAGAAAACCAAAAAATGGAGGACTCCTCCACTTAACTTTTATTTAAGCTATTACAAATGCCTTTGGGATTTAAGCCCTTGAAAGGTCTTTTGATGAGAAATGAACTTAGAACAATAAAAAAAAAGGCTTTATCAAATAGCTTGTACAAAGGAGATTGATGGTTTTTTGTCTTGGTTTCAAAAGTGCTTTAGGTTCAATTTTTCCTTGCTTTTGACTTCTTGCTTCTCTTACTCTTCCTCTTCTAATTTGGATCTTCTTAGCTCTCTTCTTCTTCAAATACCTACATGTACTCCAATACATTCAAACAATATACCCATTAGACATTAGCAAAATAAAATAAATGTAAATTTGAAACTAAGTAAGTATAAACTTGAAAAATGGGATCTAGATTGTAAAAAGCATGAGATTTTATTTTGATTTTATGAAAATAACAAAACGGACCAGCAAACAAACTATTTCTAAAATTGGTAGGAAAGAGATCTACACTACAAAAAAAATGAAATATTTTGTATGCAATTTTTATGTCTTTTGAATGAGATTGAAAAATATTGAAGATGGGCTAAATGCAAGCCCTAAATGAGTTCTAACAAAGCCTAACTACTAACTTCTCAAAATGTAAAACAACTAACTTAAACAATCACTAAAATTTAACTTGTTTTTTTTTTGTTGCTTTTGTGAAGGTGGACGAATAGGAGGAAGTGATGGAAAAGATAGGGAAACGAATGGGAGAAGGAGAGGTTGAAAAGAGGAGGAGCGAATGGGAGAGAGGAGGAGGAGCAAGTTTTGGAATGGCAAATGGGAGAAAAGAAGAGCAAACGAGAAGGCAAAAGCCAAGGATGCCAAAAACAAGGGCAAACTAAGCAATGATCTCAAACTTGGAGAGGGAAATAGCTTGGAAATCCACAGTTTGGATGGTAGATCTAGTAACCGAGAAAGTGAGAGATTGTTGATGGAGGAAGAGACGAATCTCTTTTAAAACGTTTCTTCTCTTGAAGTGAAGAGAAGACCTTGAAGACCTGCAAGATATATTGATTAGGTGCCGAGAACCACCGTAAGTAAAGAGTGACTTAATCAATAAGCCTTTCTACACCTTGGGAAACCCCTGCAAAAACCTTGTTATGAAGCATACAAAAACCGAAAGATATATTTCTAATCAAAGCTAGAACATACATCTAATAATGAAATTGCATGAACAATAAACAAGATGAAAGGGATATCACCAATAGTGTGAAGAACACCCCAAATGCTCCAGCATGGACCTTCAAAGTCTAAACTTTATTCAATGTTTTAAATAGATATTACAACAGTATTTTGGCAGAGTGTTCATGCTCAAAATCTCCATGAAAAATAGAGCCCAAATGGCCTCTTTATATAGCAAAGGGTACATACCAAACTCCTAATTCGAATTGGCTTTGAGAAGGGAGCCAAAAGCACTTGACAAAATCGAACTCAACTCAGAATCCCAATCAACATCGAGTTTGAGAGCTAATCTTCACCAAACAAGTCGAATCCTATTGGTTGGGAGTGGGGAGGTGGCCTCCACCTAGGCAAGGCGCCCCCCACTCTCCATAGGAACCATCACCAAGCAAATAGTGGAATGCCATGTGGAAACTCGAGCTCCAAGCTAAGGTTGACGTGAGCTATTGAAGAGGGCGTGAATGCCACATATCACAAGCTTGGAGGGAAGTGGGTGGGTGTAACATGAGTTATGAAGGGAGCCAAAGCCTTGTGATTACACCAATCAAGGATGGCACGTACCATAACTATTAAATGCAACCACCAACCCAATAAACAAGTGCCAACACACTGAATCGAATTTTTTGGTGAAGGAGGGCGAATTGCTTGGTGAAGATGAGCTTGTGCTGACTGTATACTCAACTGAATGATGACTGAGATAATTGGAATATTCATTAATGTCCAGTGCCATGTCAATTATCCTTTTACTTTATTCCATTTGAATTATTTTGGAGAGATTTGGATTATCTCCAAAATAATCGTTTTTATTATTTTAATTAATAATTTCTCTGTAACTGGGTTTTTTGAGAAATTATTAATTGTGAGGCCTAATTGACATCCAAAACTTAGGAGAAACTGGCCCAGGGATCATGAATGATTTTTGGCTTAAGTCTGGAGCCTTCAATCACTGAAATCGGATCTCGGATGACCGACACATTACAAATTGAAATTTCTCTATTTAAACTATAGAGAAATTTATTAAAAATTTAAAAAATAATTAAAAACCCAAATTCGACGGACCCGGTAAAATTTTTTCGAAATTTTTTCTGAGGGTCCTAGAGACCTAGGACATGACCAACACCTATTCTAATAGTATCTAGTAGGCTTATATACATCAGTTGGACTCTAAAAACCCCCCATGGCTAAAATTTTCAAAATTGGGCATTCTAGCTTTGGAGGAAGCGGGAGAAAACCTCATCGATTATAGCTCGACTATAAGCCAAGTATAATTGACAAGGGAAAAAACTCCCTGGAATACCTTAGTTGCTTAATCAAGTCATGGGGGACCGAGACACTCAAATCCTACTAGCACACTTTATTACAAACCCCATGGGGCCATGGTCATGTCAACTGAAAAACAAAACTGACTAGCCAAAACTGGCTAGGCATAAATGCTGGATCATTTGATACACTGGAGTACAAACATTCATCATGTTTGTCAAATGGCAGCTCTTCAGATAATCCAACTATGGTACAAATAAGTTGGTAACAGAAACTAGATCTATCTAGAGCTACTAGCCTAACTTCATTGTGGTACTTTTCTTCTATGGTTGGGAATGTCTATCTTTCCTAAGCCTCCTCAACCGGTTCTTAACTCTTATAAGCCACTATATTTCCCTAGATCTAGATTTCTCCACCAATATCTACTTTTGTGCTTCATTCTTTACCTTTAGAGTACCTCGTGTTGGTTCGCTAGCCCTCATAGGCTAGTAAGGGTCTCCCCCTTGATCACAAATATAAATAAACAAAATTACCAAAGATACAACAATTGCATTAAATCATTCACAAATCACAATAATCGAAATATCACATTTAACATTAACTTGTAGTAAATGAACAATTTAATGAAATGAAATATGCTTGTAACAAGAATGAACCAAAATTGAAATGCTTTCAAATTGAAGTACTTGGAAATGAAATAACAATTGTTGTGTTTTGCAAATGGTCCTGTAAATTTTAATTGATTTTAAGTCTCTCTTCAGCTTAGGGGAATTAAGGTTTGTGCAATAAAATTAAAGCTACTCTATGTGTCTACCCCAAGAAGTTATCTTTTTCGATTTGAGAGAGATTGTCGGGTGCTCAACAAGAGAACACAAGGTTCTCAACTAGCTCCACGGGTCGACCCCAAAACTTGCTAGGTGCTCAACAGGAGGACACTAAGTGCCATGAGGCTCCCAACAACCTCTACCCCTCTAGCTCCACAGGTCAAGCTTCTTTTTCTCAGTATCTAGTTAAGATCGACTTCCAAGTGCCTATTATTCTAGCCAACACAAATCCTTGCCCTTTCTTGTCACCTAGGATCGGTTAAACCGGCAAGGGGAGTGAATACGGGGCAAAAATCGGGGCATAGTTTATTTTAGCCTTTAATAAATAAACAAAAAACCAAAGTACGATGCTAGCCAATGCGATTTTACAAGGGAGGCAAAGCCTTCTCACTTGTAAGGTGCGGGCAAAATAAATTAAAGCAAAAATAATTAGGAAGCAAATCTAAAAGACAATACGATATTGCATGGATGGGTAGAGCCTCTTTTCATGCAAGGTGTGGGCAAATGAAAAATGCAAGCTAACGCGATTTTACAAGGGAGGCAAAGCCTTCTCACTTGTAAGGTGCGGGAAAAATAAACTTAAAGAGAAAGAAACAAGTATACTAAACCCAAGCCACTCAACAATTGCTATGCAAGGGTGGCAATGCCTTCTCATTTGCATGCAATGGATGGCAAAGAAAGAAAATGGAGAACTAGTACTTGAAAATAAAGCAAGAAATCAAGCCCAAGAGACTCTTTTGGACTTGTTACAACAATATAGATTTCAACACTTAATATTATAGAGAATATGAGAAGGAAGCGAGTTATTTTGACCGTTTTTTGCAAATGGCTGAAAATGGTAGCTTGTAGGTGCCCCTTATGCTTGATGATGGCCAAATTTGGATAGGATAACTCCTTAAATTGTACAAACCTGTTAAAAACCAACAAACAATAAACCACAAAAAATGCCCAAAATCACTCTTGGGCAATGTTGGTTATATGATACAAAATGGTACAAAAAATTCTAAAATTTTTATGAGTAAGTTTGCATAACATAAGAGCTTTAAAAATAAGTTTAAAATCAGATTTCAATATGAAAATGGTATGCAGAAATAAAATGCAGAAATTTTGAAGAAGGGGAGAGTTTGTGCTCTTTTGCTTTTCCAATGCTTGAAGTAGTGGGGTATCCAACCGAGGAAGTCCACTCTTCAATCCAAGCAACCTGCAACTTATAAGATATTTGCTACACAACTAAAAAGAAGGTGAGATCCAAATAATGAGCTAAGAAATCATAAACTTCAACTGAGAAACGTATGAAATTCTTAACTACAAAACTGAAAACTCATAAAACTTATGGCAAAAATACCACAAATATTACCAAAGCAAAGAAATTTGCTTGTTTGGCCTCCCAAAACTTGAGTAGCTATGAAGTGTAGAAGCAAACCACCATAGAGCAACACCAACACAAGATCTCCTCCAAAGAATTCTATTAATCAAGCAAAATGACTGAAAATTACAATGGCACAAATGGGAGAAAAATGGAAACAAGAGAGTGAGAAAAGGGAAGAATGCAATATCATGAGAGATTGTAACCCAAATGACGAGGATGGGCCTCCTTAAATAAGAAAAGAGAGAGGGGAGAGTTCCTTTGCATGAGTGACATTTGTCACTTGGAGAGAAGGGGGCCCATGGAGGGGGATGCACTTCCATGGGTTAAAAATAACAAACAATGGGGGGAAAAAATCCCCCACTCATGTTTTATAATTCATTGCTAGGCGAAGGGGAGAGAATCATGAAGGTGGGACCCCCCCGTTTGGCTTATTTCAATTTCTCATTTCCCATGGCGAGAGGGTTTCCCCTGTTATCACATTTTATGTCGGGAGTAGCTTCCACACTGCAGACTGTGCGGCCGAGGACCATACAATACTTTTTTTCCAGATCAGGACATCAGCTACCTCCAGAGGAGGCATTTTTGTTCAGATTGCCCCTAACAGACATATCAGAGGGGACAGACAGTTGGACTTACCATCTACCATAGTGTTACCTTTCCTTGCCAGGCTTTGACACAAGCCCATTTGAGACAGTTGCCTAGTCTTATTTTGATCGAGATTGTCACAGTACAGTGCTGGTTTATTATATGCCCGGATTCAGCAAAGATCCAGCTCAGATACAGGTTCAGTAGCAGCAGTTATATGGTGCAGCAGGTATTGCATATTGTTGATTATTGCTCATGTTGTAGATTAGACTCATTTATACTTGTTAGTACACTAACTTTGCATGAGATGATATATTTGGTGATCTAGCTATGATGTGATGTGTTTGGGCCTATTGGTGATGTCAGTCCACCCCTCCGGTTAGCCTTATGTATATGCACGCTGAGTCATGTCCTACACACTTGGCTTAGACTTGATCATTGAGCCCCCTCAGTAGCCGACTCTAGCACCATTATCACTCTCTCCACCCATCGGACTCATTCACGACACTTCTCCCTTGACTTGGATTCTGATTTGTGATCCCGAGGACCCCTTTCCCCACTGATCTCTGAATTTGCCATGACTCCCTGTTTATTGTGCCTCGGCTCTTAAGTGTGTGAGATACATGGTTAGACCTGGGATTTGCTCCTGTCGGTTGCCCCTGACGTTGCAATGCAGTTAGGATTGTGTAGCCTCACCGGGTGCTCCCCACTTGTCATCGAAGCTTGTATTACCCACCCCCATTACCTTTGCAGTATGAGCGCCATGTTTATATCTTTTGAGATATGTATGTAGCCCAAGAGGGCCATGAAGAAATGAAGAAATGAAATGTAAATCAGGTTAAAAAGGCCTTTGTATTGTAAATGTAAAATCTAGCCAAAAAGGGCTAAGTATGAAACTCATTGTAGAATCCATGCAATGTGTTTATGAACACACATGGATTCTGGTTAGCTATACATGTCAGCATTTGTAGTGGTTATTCCTCACTTAGTCCTGCGGGACAAGGAGGTGAGAAGGAGCAAGGGACAAGCTCAAGATTGCCCCCTAGAGTCTCAAGTTACGGTTTGCTGGACACCCATTTTGGCGGCTCTAGAAAAGAACCTCACGGAGTCTTCGGATACGGATGTGAGTTGTGGGATACTTGTTAGATGACTAGTGGTGGTTTCCCTGCACTATACCCATTTGTGAGGCACCGCCCCTTCCCCGTGTTTTGTCATGGCATGCTTACTTCAGTGGACCCCGCTTTCCCGAGTTGTCTTAAGGGTCACACGATCTTTATCCGTGTCTTCCCATGTCCTTTACCTTGTTGTCCACATCACCTAGAGTCAGCAAAGTGGTCAATTCTATAGAGGTGTATATCATCTTAGTCTTTTGGAGGTGGTGGGCCCACTTCACGAGGACCTTGTACTATTTCGAGATTTAATGAATTTTTGATCACCATGTTATCATTTATTGCTTAGTAATGTACTAACTTGTTTAATTGAGCCTTGTCACTTCATGATTGCATACAGGTTTTAGCTAGCACTATTGTTGACCAGATTTGACTTGGTTGAACTGGGTTGACTAGGCCAAAAATGGGCCCGAAAAAATGTTGCGATCGGAATTTCGATTTCGATCAATTATTATCTACAGGGGTTCCATATGAGCATACAACTGACGGAATTGCAAAAAACTGAACCGTTTGAGAGATTTTTAATTATTATTGGTCAACTTTGACCTGTTTTAATTAAAAATCATGGATTTGGGGTAAATAATGCCAAAGTGATGGATCAGGGTCATTCAAGTGGTCATCACTACTACTTTTGGGGTCCACGATCGCATTGCAGTAGACGGTTCGGCAATCCGGACAATAAAAGTGGGTCAAAAGCCCAATTTTCATCTTCAGCCATATAAACCAGCAGAAAATATGTGGAAATCAGAATTTGACTAAGGCAACTATAGTCAAAATGGCAAAATTAAAGGTTGGCAATGGTAAAGGTAATTACTAAGGTATTTTTGGTAATGTTTGATGTGTATTTACATGTTGTAGGGCCCTCCATTTGGCAACTCACTAGGGAAGTCGAATTTGGCCCATGGGGGCATTTTTCTCCATAGGGGGAATTCGATTTTGGCTATTGTATTGGTGTGGGGCCCTTATTGTATTAGTTGGGGGGATAAAACATCCCATAGACACCCCCAAACTCCACCTTGTTGCATTGTATGGCCCACATGGGCCCTTCTCTCTCCACTAGTGCGCTCTCTTGGGGCAATTCGCAACCCGCTCTAGGGATGCATCTCCACCATTCGATTTTGTGGATGGGGAGATGATCTCAACCCTCCGTTTTGGGGGGAAACCTATCTTGAGAGTGAGCCATCTCTATAAGAGAATGGACTCACCTCCATTGTACTCTCTTGGTACATTTTTGCACTTGAGTTTTTGAGAATATAGAGCCATTCTTCTACTGATTTCTTGAGAGTTTATGCATGGATGTGGATTGTTGACTGATATCTAGTTGCCTTAGCCTTGTTGAGAGGTTATTGTTGTGTTTCCTATCTTGCTTTGGCCAAATCGACTTGCAGGTGAAGAAGACAGTTGGAGGAGGGCGCAGTTTTGGGAGTGGGAACCCCCCAACTGCTGGTTTCTTTTAGAATATTAACAAGAGGGAGTTTTTATTGCTTAATGCCTTTCAGTTTCCCTATTTTCAGTCATTTACTTGCTGGTTTCTCTTATTATTTGCTGCATCATTGACTTGATCTTGTTTGTGGCAGGTACCTAGGGCGTTTTTGGCTAGTTGGGAGCTCAAACGTGCAAGGGAACACCCGGTTGCTCAACAACTGAATTTGGGAGCTAGTCCTCGACAATCTCATCCATTTCATTCACTTTCAAGTAGGTTTCTCTTGCTGGTCTCTTATTCTCAGAGTATCACTGTGTGTGTTGAGCAGAAATTTACATAAAAAACCCACAAAAAATATAAAACACAAGTTTTCATCGTAGGATTTCTTTTTAATTTAAAACCCACAAATGATTTATGCTTAAAAGCCTAGATACCAAGTTTCATTTGATTTGGATTCCATTTACCCACTTTTTAGGCACTGGTCACTTTGTGATACATACCACAAGCAGCTAGAGTTTGTGTGATAACATCCTTCTTAGGGAGAAACTTCAAACTTGAAAAATACTTGCTTGGGGGGCCCATTTTGGCTTTTAAATTTACCTTAGGGTCATAACATAACCTTTGGAAACTTAACTTGGCCACCCCAAGTGACTTTAGACACTTTTCTAAAATTTGCCTTACTAATTAATTGCTCAATTTCCTGATTTCTTTGACTGACTTAGGAAAATGTGTCCAAAACCTTAGCAAGACTTGTCCTAATGACTTCAAACTTGGTCTAAGGGTGTAGGGAGTCTCATGCCACTTATCTTGAATACCCATACCCCTATACAACATCATAAAGGACCACTTATCCCTTTTTTACGTTACAATATTTTATGATGAGGGACATTTTTTAATCACAAAAAATTAAAAAATCCTAAGTAAAACTTAATGAAATTCTGCAACACTCTGGATAATGTCTAGAATGGTAATATATAACATTCTTAGGCCCCAATCACCCCATGGACTCGATCATTAGAACACCTTTCACCACTTTGGAGGTATTTTTGAGTGAAAAAACTCAAATAATTAAAATCACTAAAAAGGAATTTTAATTATCCAAGGGAAAAAACACTCGATGAAAGAACTTCGCTAATGATAAAGTCTTAGGCAACTAAGTTATACAAAAAATGTCCCTCATGCTGACATATCATTACAAAATCCCCCACAGGGGCATGGAAATTTCATGGAGAGAAGATAAGAAGAAGAGCTACCTCACTTAAAAATATTCATCAGGTACTTCTTTCTCATGTTCAAGGAACATGGTTCATGTGCATGGTACACAGGTGTCCACCTAGTTGGCTTGGTGGTCAACAGGCGTGACAACCAATCCATTTGCGGATCGAGGCCCTCTGAGGTCACTTCTTTAGTTGCCTAGCTCCTCTACCGTCCTGAATAGGATCATCTATTGGGGCAACTACAAGTTGCGTGATAACAATAACCTTTCCAATGGCTTCTTGCCTCCTTTATTCAACTCACTGATTGATTAGGGTTTCAAAAACCCTAATGTGAGTACATGCAAAAATTCTACTTTTGCATGCTTTTTAATTAAAAATCTCGCATGCAAAATATTGCATGTGTAAGGAAAATGACACTGAAATCTTTGCATACATCCATCACTGGATCCATGACACCCAGTAGAGTGCATCTCACCCTCTACCCTCCCCTGATGCCTATATTGAAAATGTACCTCCATGCTAGGCATCTGAACATGAAGGACATCTCGAGATACACCTATCTCTAACAATCATTAGTTTTCTTGCAAGCAATGAAATGAGCCATTTTAGAGAACCTATCAAGAACCACAAAAATAGAATCATTACCTCGCTGTGTGTTTGGGAGCCCTAACACAAAAACCATGCTCAGATCTGTCCATGGGTCTGTGGGCATGTACAATCCTGTATTCTGCGAGTGTCCCTTAGCCATTTGACAAATCCTACACCGTGTCACATACTTGGTTATATCCTTTTTCATCTTCGACCAGTAATATTTATCTTCGATTAAGGCTAGTGTCTTATCTTTCCCAAAATTTCTTGCCAAGCAACTACTGTGAAGTTCTCTGATAATATTTTCTCTCATAGAACCAATTGGAATGCATAGTTGTTTTCCTTTGAAGACATAAAATATTCACCTTGAATAAGATCCATGTTCCCAATGACTAGATTCTTCGATCGTTCCCATTCTCCCCAAAATCGTTATCAAACGCATAGAGATCCTTTAATGCAGCAAACCCAATTACTTGATTTTCCATGGTTGTCAAAAGAACAATGCACCAACTCAAAGCATCTGCAACCTGATTTGTGCTTCAGAACAAAGGTGTAGCCTTGCCAGAAACAAACCCATTTTGCATGTCTACTATTCAATTTCTTTTGGGTGTTTATATACTTTAATGCAATGTGATCGGTAAATAACACAAATTTTTTCGACACTAAATAATGCCTCCAATGTTGCAATGCTTTCACAATTGCATAAAATTCTACATCAGATGTGGAGAAGTTCTTTCTTACCTCATTCAACTTCCCGCTAAAAAATGCAATTGGTATACCTGCTTGGCTAAGTACAGCTCCAATGCTTACATGTGAGGCATCGCAGTCTACCTCAAACACTTTATGAAAATATGGTAAGGTTAATATGGGTGTCTCAGTTACCTTCTTCTTTAGAAACTTGAAACTTTCCTCAGCTTAATTGGTCCACTTGAATGTGGTGCCTTTGGTGCAATCTGTTATGGGTACTACAATGCTACTAAAATTTCGAATAAACTTTCTGTAAAAGGTGGCCATCCCATGAAAACTTCTTACTTCTATTATGCTCCTAGGATAGGCCACTCCAAAATTGCTCCGACCTTCTCTGAATCCATCTTGACCCCATCTGCTGAGATGATAGAACCCAAAAATACCAAACTTTCTTGCAGGAACCTACATTTCTTCAGGTTTGCATAAAGCTGATGTTTTCTCAACACATCCAATATAATCTTTAAATGTTGCAAGTTGTTGTTACTGAAAACTAGAATATCATCAAAATAAATGACAACAAACGTACCAATATAAGGTCGAAGCACAATATTCATCAACTGCATGAAGGTACTAGGTGCATTGGATAGCATGAATGGCATCACCATCCATTCATATAGTCCATCCATGGTCTTGAAAGTAGTTTTCCATTCATTCCCTTCCTGAATCCAGATCTGGTGGTATCCAATACGCAAATCAATTTTACTAAAATACTTAGCTTCGGCTAGCACATCCATCATGTCGTCCAAGCACAGTATAGGAAACCGATATTTGATGGTAATTTTATTGATTGCTCTACTATTTGTGCACATCCTCCACGTATTATCTTTTTTTTGGAGTCAACAATGCTGGTACGACATAGGGACTCATGCTTTCTCTTACAAAACCTTTCTTTATAAGCTCTGTTACTTTCCAGTTGAACTCTGCATGTTGTGTAGGACTCATCCTATGGGATGCTTGATTAGGTAAAGATGATCCTGGGATTAGATCAATGTGATGTTGAATATCCCTCTTCGGTGGAAGATCATCAGGTAGTTCATCAGGGATAACATCAACATATTCTTCTAATACCTTGGCCACTTCAGTGGGTATTGGGATGTCTTCCTTGACTCTTTTTTGCACTATTAATGCATAGAAAAATCCAGTTGCCTTCATTTCCTTAACAAGCTCTCTTTCTGACAACATATTCTCAACTTTCCCTTCATCCTTAAGGGGCAATAAGACAACTTTTGATCCATCCTTCCAAAAGGTGTAGGTATTCTTTTCTCCATCGTGCATAACTTTTCTGTCAAATTGCCAAGGCCGCCCCAATAACAGATGACATGCATCCATCAGAATGACATCACACCATACTTCATCTTTATAAGTCTTACCATTGGAAAACTTGATCAAACATTTTTATTAATAGTGACTTCGTTCCCTTTTTTGAACCATGCAATTTGGTAAGGATGGGGATGTGTTTCACAGTGTATTTTCAACTTATCTACCATCTCTTTGGAAACCATATTTTCACAACTGCCACTATCAACAATAACTTGACATACCTTTCCCCTATAAGTGCACCTAGTTTGAAAAATATTTTTCTGTAGCCACGAATCTTCATTGCTGCTACGTTGTCTTTTCTATTTTTCGGGGATCACCATTGACCTCTATATCATGAGATTCTCCCCCATATCGGGTGGGACTTCAGATTTGGCTCCTTCTTCTTCATTCTCATCTTGGACCAAGTTTAAACTAGGCTGTTGTCCCTGCTTCAGCTCTTGCATGTTATAACTTGGGCATTCAAATGCTCAATGGCCCTCTACACCACACCGAAAACACATATAAGGTCTTCCTCTGCCACCACCGTAACCTCTACCACTTTGAAATCCTCTTCCTATTGGTTGATTCAAGTTATCTTGTTGAGCATCTTCTTCTTTCTCAGCTCCTTGGGATGATTTCCCTCTACCATAGTTAAAACTACCCCGTGAGGAAGACGATGTACCCCTCCTTGCCCCTCTATTCCTTTGAACAAATTGTCGGTTTTGCTTTTCCTCAACTTTTAAGGCTAATTGGTATGCCTTTTCCACGCTATGAACCCTATGCATGCTCAATTCATCTTGAATAGAAAATTTCAATTAATTCACATACCTTGCAGCCAGTTGCTCATCAGTTTCATGGTGATCCACACGAATGGACAACTGATAAAACTTGTGTGTGAGTTCCTCTACGGTGGACAGGTTTTGCTTCAAATTTTGAAGTCTACGAAAAAGGGTCTGCGCATAGTCTAAAGAAAAAAAAATCTCGCAATTTTTTCTCCATCTTATTCAAGGTCTTAATTTTGTCTTTTCCCTTTTTTGTTCTTTCCTTCCGCACATGATCTCACTAGATCATGGCATGACCCTTCAACTTGGTGCATGCAAATTTCACCTTCTTTTCCTTTGTCATAGGCTTCCATTCAAAAAAAATTCCATGGTGTTCAACCAATCTATTAACTCCTCTAGTTTAAGACTCCTTGCATATTCTGAAACTTCTAATTTGATCCCATCATTCCTCCCTTCTCGAGCCCTGAGCATCCTTTCTTCAAAAGGAAAGCGCTCTAATTGTTCTTCTTCATGTTCTATATGCTGATTTGCATCTCCTTGGTCTGTCTCCTCATCAGACATTTCTCTTCGTATTATTCTCTGATTAACCAACACGTTTGTAAGATCCACCACTTGCCTTAACAGGTTTTGCATATCTCTACACATCTGAGCAAGACCCACTCTTCCCCTTCCTCTCCCAGCTATCTTCCTGCTTTGATACCATTTGATGTAGCCAATAAACTTTAATTCATTCATGAGATGTAAAAACCATGCAAACACGAGAGTGGAAAATTAACAATCTTTTATTCCTTCTCCACCCTAATTATTACAATGGAGGTTCAACCTCTTATAACTGATATCTGAGATTTTCGAAAATTGCTAATTTTACAAAATTTCCGCATGACTCTAAAACTGACCACTAACTTACAGCGAAGTAGAGCGACACTAGTTGTCAACTCGCTTTTCTGATTAGGTGCATAAACTAATAGATAATTGATATATGGGGTTTTTGAAAATTGCTATGTTGCACTAGCCTTGGGGACGGGGGGATGTGGGGGACGCGGGGACGAGTTTCCGAGACGGCTAGAGTGCACCCCCAATTTTTCAGGGGACAACAGATTGGGGACGACAATTATATATATATATATATATATAATTATATTAAAATAAAAAATATTGAAATAAAAAGTAGAACTAATTATGAAATCCAAATTAGAAAAGAAATATAAAGTATTGTCCAATCATCATTGCCCATTGTCAAAAATAAATAGTGAAGACTCAAGGTACATGCCTAAGATCTAAAACAGAAAAATTCAAATAGTTCTAACTTCTAAGTTAACTATTAAACAGTAACTTAAAACTTGAAAGTTAAAACATTACCAAAAATTTAAAATTTTACAACATTGTGTACATGAATGATGAATCATTTCGAAATTTAAATAACAAATAAATTTATAATTTTATAAAACTATAATAGCATGTGCTGGGATTTTTACCCCCAAAAAAATAAAAATAAAATGTAAGATATAAAATATGAAATACTTGTGTTGTGCAGTGTGTTATGGCTGAGAGGGGGAAAATTCACTGTGAGTGCGAGCTTCTGTTGAGCGATAAAATCAAACTTTGAGCATGTGCTGAGAGCCTGAGACTCGAAAGGGGTCCGTGAGCTGTGGTCTTCAAGCTGAGAGGGGCACGCGTGGGATTGTAGGCAGGGGAGCCGCTAATAGGGGAGTTGTGTGTGGGACTACATACGGGATCCGACTTAGCAAGTAGCGGCGCGGGGAGTGATGGGTAGAACCATAGAGCAAAGGGTTATGTAGGTGTTGGAGTGTTGGAGTAATGGGTAGAGCAAAGGGTTATGGGGGGGTGCAGTGAGTTAGAGTGTAGGTTAGGAACGTAGGATAGAGTAGAGGAAATAGGAGGGGGTTGCGGGTTAAAGGAATAGGGGGAGGGTTAGGTTAGGGGGGGTGTTAGGTAAGGTTTCTAATTAATTTTTTTAATTTTTTAGTTTTTTTTAATTTTATTTTTATTTTAATTGTGCGGGTCAAGGGACGTCCAAGAGTCCCTGATTGGTTGGGGATGTTCTTGAGAAGTTCCCGATTTTGATGGGTACGTTTAGGGTACGGCTCAAAAGTCCCCAACGGAGTCCTCGATGAATTGGGGAAGTTTCCGAGGTGTTCCAAAGTCCCCGTAACGTGGGAACGTAGGAAATTTTGGGGGGGACGGGTCCCCGTGCAACATAGGAAAATTGCTAATTTTAGAAAATTCTCGCATGAATCTAAAACTAACCACTAACTTAAAGCTAACTAGAGCGACACTAGCTGTCAGCTCACTTTTTTGATTAGGTGCATAAACAAACAGATAACTGATAAGTACAAATTTAAAAAATCCCACAAAAGCACTAAAACCCCAATCTGAGGTGCTATATGAAGGAATAAGGCCCCATAAAAGTGTCGAAAAAAGGTCAGATCAAAATGATCTGATAGGTCTCTGCAGTGAACTCTTCAAAACGCAACTTCTTGTCATTGTTGAAAACCTTGCACAACTTCCTGTTAGTGTTGAAAACCTCGTCGAAAAATGGCGATTTTTTAAAAAATCTTGAAGGCGCGACTTTTTTGAAAAAATCACGATTTTTCAGTAAAGTCGTGGGTCGACCCAAAAAGTCGCCTAGGCCTCCAATCTGCAGCTTAAAGGGGGAAAAGTCAATTTTTTTTGGTCATTTGTTTCATTTCATTGTTGGAGAAGGAGTGTGAAGGGCAAGAGGGCACCATTAACCACCTTGGAGGCATCCAAACACCATCTAACATCACCATTGAGAATTTTTGTGGAGAAAGGGTTCAACTTCAAGAATCAAAACTTTGCCAATCAACCAATTCCTCTCACAGGTATGTAGTGTTTCACTCCTATCTTTTGTATGATTTTTTTGCATGTTTGCTTGCATATTTTCTTGCCTATCTTCCTCTATTTTTTTTCCATTTTTCCAATGATTCCCATGTCCATAAATAATTCAAAATAGTCACATTGTAAAGGGGTTTTAGAATCGAATAACATGCTTGTTTCTTAGATCTTTAGCCACCCTCTTGTTATCATTTTTCATGGCTAAAAATATAAATTTAGAGGTTTGATTTTTTAAGCCAAATTGTTGCAATTTTTTCAAATGGGGTTTAATGTATTGTTTTTGTATTTTTTATGCCCTAGGCTTGCATTTTGAGGCTGCCATTCAATTTACCAAAATGCCAAAACCATTGGACCTGTTTTGGCAGTATGGTGAGCCCAAGGATGGAACAAACAGGCAAATTTGAGTTGCAAATTATATGGGCATCACATGTCGAGAGGGGTTAACAGGTTGAAATACCATCTAGCTAAACTCCCTGGTCATGATGTTGGCCTTTGTACTGTAGTGACCCCAGAGATCATGAGATCTGCCCATGACGCAATCCATGAAAAAAATAGAAAGACGGAGGAGATCGCCGCAAACAAAGCTGAGCTTGCAGTTTTTGGGCTAGTAAGAAGTGCGTGGGCATCACTATCTGCCACTACCGATGAGGGTAGTACGAGGGGCTCCATTGCCACAGATTTACCTACTGGGAGGGTGGGGGCCTCATCCTTTTTTGCTCCACGAACAGGAGTTAGAGCACAACCTTCTATCAGGTCAATGGTAAAGAAAACAAAGAAGGTAGAAGTAGATAGGGTGATGGGGAGGTTTCTTTACTGGAGTCACATACCTTTCAGCATCGTAAAAAACAATCCATTTTGGCAGCCGATGTGTGATGCCATTGCAGTAGTTGGCCCAGGGTATAAAAGTGCCACCTTGTAGGAGTTGCGGGGTCCAATCCTTCAAGCAGAAATGAAGGACATCGGTGTTAGTTTGGAGGCGTTCAGGAAGCCATGGGAGAGCATTGGATGCACAACCATGTTAGATGGTTGGTTAGATGGTAAGGGTAGATCCCTTATCAACTTTTTGGTACATTGTCCTAGAGGTACCATGTTTATGAAATCAGTCGATGCATTGACATATGTAAAATATGCAGCACTCTTATGTGAGTTGATAGATGGGTTCCTACAGGATATTGGGGTGCACAATGTTGTGCAAGTTATTGCGGATAATGTAGCTAATTATGTGGTTGTTGGCAAGATACTTATGGAGAGGCATTCCACTTTGTTTTAGACTTCATGCGCTGCTCATTGTATTGATTTGCTGTTGGAGGATATGGGGAAAATTCGCTTTATTAAGGTGGTGATTGATCAAGCTAGGAGCATCCCCAAGTTCATTTACAACCATACTTTTGTTCTCAACCTCAGGAGGAGGCACATCAAAAACAGGGAGTTGAAGCGCCCCGTAATCACGCGTTTTGCCACCACCTTCATTACTCTTTAGTCCTTGCTTCAACGTTAGTTTGAGTTGAAGCAAATGTTTGTTTGTGATGAGTGGCGTGATTGTGCTTACAGTAGGAGAGAGGATGGGAGAACCATTGCCAAGTTGGTTTACACTAACTCCTTCTGGGAAGGAGTGGAGGAAGTGTGCTCGGTGAGTGAACCTTTGGTAAAGGTTATGACTTATTGATAGTGATAAGCCCGCAATGGGCTATTTGTATGAGGCCATGGATAGGGTCAAAGTGGACATCCATAATTATTGTGTGGGAAAGGGTATCCTGGGGCACAATAGGCACATGTTGTTATGGGAGTTGATTGATAGTCGATGGACCGGGATGCTTCATCGACCCATTCATTGTAATGTCCCTTATTAGGAATTTTATTAAAATTGCAATTTTCCACTTTTTTTCCCTAGTTCGACCTTTGACTAGTTTTGATCTCTAGGTCCCAAATTTGCCCCAAATGATCCCAAATCTTCTGAGAAGGTATATGAATGATATTAGAACATAAATATGTGTTTCAGGGATGCCTTTGGACCTTTAAAATACTTCTGCAAATCCTCTTTCAATTCGGATCAATGTAGGTAACTTTACTAGTGATTTTCCTTTGACTAGTATTGGTCTCTAGGTCTCAAATTGACTCCAAATGCCTTCAAATCTTCAAGGAAGGTGTATGAATGATATTATAACTTGAATATGATGTTTATGGATGAAATATTTCCACCAAAAGACCTCTGCAAACTCTCTTAAGATTCTAGACCAATTATGCAATTTTACTAGTAATTTGGGGTTCAAATCCCCCTGGGGTAAGTACTGAAAATGGCTTCCCAAATGCCTCCAAACCCACTCAAATTTATGAACAGAGGTATGTAATGTGTTAAGTGTTTTATTAAATTCTCATATGCACCATTAATGGATTATTACAACTGTTCTCACCTTCTCCCATTCAATTGCAAAAATCCCCAATTCGACCCTTGGGGAAATGACACTATTTCACCTCCCAATACAACTAAACTGAGTAAAAATGCTTCAAATGATCAAGTACAGTACATGAAACTTGTAGAAGACATCCATGGCAGTATATTGATCACAAATATATCAGAGAATCATCCATTCATTCGAAATCATCATCAATACATTGGCTCACAACAAGGCAGTGGGGAAATGGCATTGTTCTTCCATTAAAAATGAGATTTATACATTTCTACTTGGAATTTCAACCTGAAACTTTTTGGAGATGAAGAATAGAGTATTTAATTCATATTACAAAAGAAATGGGGCATTAAAAGCTTCCCCAAAGAGTACAATAGCTCACCAAAAACGCCCTCCCTCAAGGGTCAAGAATATGCCATCAAAACTGGAAATGGTTGAAGGAGTGAGCTGCAATAGAAGAAACCATGAGCTGCCTTGTAGCTTACACCTGCAAATAAAGACTCCATTAAAGCTCCAAATGAAAGGTCTGAATGGCCTTTCCAATTACCAACTTGGATGGGAATCTTTCACCTTCGAAATTGGCTAAGGCAAGAAACTAGTCATCCACTAGCTCTCCCTCTTCACAAATGCAATTGCAAATTCTACAAATGATCAAAAGCTGGTTTCATTATTTGTTATTGACATTTATAAACTTCTAATGTCCTCCATGGGTCGAATTCCTTCCAAGAGACTCATGCCAACTCAAGTTGGGAAGAGATTCCAAAGAACGCCACTTGTACAACAATTCCTAGTCTCCCACTTCCACCAAATCACATGTGGAAGCATCTTAGCTGCCCTAACACCCTTGACGCCCTCTTGGAGTCTATTTTTAGCCTTGACATGTCATATATGTCATATGTCAGCTTTCAGGTTTGATTTTTGTCATAGGTGTCATAGCATCTTCATCATTGTTGTCATAGAGCTAGGGAATCTAGCCCAAGTGTCTCACTAGCTCCAAATTGCCTCTTCCTCTTCCATGGGAGTTACTCTTCCTCTATATTTCGACCTTGGATGAGTCATGCAATGAATAATACCTTTTGGACTCCCCCAAGTATGTTACCGTTCACCTTGAATTCGAATTGGTGAGAGAATGATGCCAAGTGTAGTGGGGAAATCTAGCCATATGTGGGTCCCACTTACTCCATGTGTCTTCATGATGAAATGCCACTTTGATTTTCACTTGTATATATTTATTTAGCTCCTTTATTAAATATTTATGCCATTCTAATGTTCAAACATCATTTATTATCCCATTATTCAAAATCCCAAAGCTTCCACCCCAAACCTAGGAAACTAGTAATTTTCCTCCTTGGCAATTATTTGACCTTTAGCATCAATTTGACAAACTCTAATGAATAGGGCCAATGTGATTAGGCCATTGTGACCCAATACCAAATTTGGGACATGACATTCATGCAGCAACACTCTTCCTCAACCCTGAATTTTCCTACAAATGCAAATTTGATTTCGATGGCGAGGTGTTGGAGGGGCTTCTCACTTGTATTCAGAGGATGGTACCTGATTATGAGACTCGCAATGCAATCAATCGCGAGATAGAGGTGTATTGGGATGGTACTGGAGTATTTAGCTTTGGTGATGTTATTCGTGATAGGACCAATTTCATGCCAGGTAAGATATTAAAGTGTTTAACTTTTATTTGAAAGTTGAAATTTGAATTATGATTTATTTATTTCCTATTTCAGTTTTCCAATGCAATGAAATGTAATTTAGTTCTCTTTCTTTCTTATTTGTTGTAGCTACTTGGTGTCGAACCTATTGTGTAAGGACACCAAATTTACAGAAATTTGTCATCAAGATTCTTAGCCAAACATGTATCGCTTCACGATGTGAGCAGAATTGGAGTGTGTTTGAAAAAATATAGGCAAAGAGATGCAGAAGGTTAGAATTTCAACAAATCAATTGCATTTAATCTTATGATACTGGACACGTCCATTATAGGCCATCATTTCCCGTGTCATTGTGTCGGACACGGACACGTCCTGACACAGTGTTAGACATGTGTTTTGGACGTGTTCTGTTTTAGAACACGTCCAAAAAACGTGTCTGACACCATGTCAGGATGTGTCCCAAAAACAGGACATCGTGTCCTAAAAACAGAACACCGTGTCCCAAAAACAGGACATCGTGTCCTAAAAACAGGACACCGTGTCTCTAAAACAGGACACTTCTAACCCAAAAAAACTATAAAAAAACAATTTTACCCTCATTCATTCACATTTTTCAGTGAGGCTTGAGCTTTAAGATGGTTTTTTTTTGCAGGTGAAGAGCATTAGAAGGTTTTCCATCTTGATCTACCCCTTTATGTATTTTCCAGTGGCATTCCGACATCTATGTAATACATTTTGATTTTGATGACTTAATGAGAAATATGATTCCAACATCTATGTAATTTTTTATTTTGATGACTTAATGAGAAATTTTATGAGTCTGTGAGAACCCATTGCACCGATGGAATTATAGCCCCCCATGTTTGGCATCCTTCTCTGTCTGCAGTTTGTGATGTATTTTTATTATTCTTCCATATACATTTACATATTACATTGTTTGGTTATTAGTTGTGATGTATTTTTATTATTCTTCCATGTACATTTACATATTACATTGTTTGGCTCTTAGCCTCTCAAATCAAGTCAGGGAGCACACCAATAAGTATTATGTGGGGGCATATTCCACAAACAACATCACAAGGGGATTCATTTCACATAGGGGTGGTTACCCCTTATTTATATTCCTACCCATGACATTCAATCTAAGTGGCGTCATCATTGTAAGTGGCATAATCTAAAATATAAAGGGTATTTAGTAACATGAAAAGATAATAATAGGGTGTGGCCCCCATTCATGCAATCCAAACAAATAGAAATAGTCCTATTTTGGTTAGCTTTCTTATGCCTCTCGCAGGCATCCAATAGTGGGGGAAGGGGAAGCCAATCAGTAGCCTTTTTCCCTTGTTTCAATAGTGGAGTGAGACATATGCATTGTGATTTGTGAATGTGTAATGTATATTGATTGTAATTGTTTTTGAATATTTATAAATGTTATAGTTTCTACAAAAATTTGGATCTACATGTCTATATTTTTTAGTTTTTACATATATATATATATATATATAATGTGTCCTCTGTGTCCTAATTTCGGGGGTCGTCGTGTTCGTGTCGGACACTCGTATTCCCGTGTCCTCATGTCAAGTGACTTAGCATTTAATGTAATTTATGAATCTATCATCCTCACATATTATAATTTATTAATTTTTGAAATTTGAACCTCTAGACTCATAAAAAAATTTATTACCCTCTTACAGGTTGGAGTTCACATGTCTCAATGACTTGGTCTACGTCCATTACAATCTCCGCTTATGGATGAGACAGATAGAGAAAGAACCAGATGTTGATGCCATCTCCTTAGACAGTATCGATATATAGTCTAAGTGGAGGGTGGAGATTGAGACTCCTATCATGGAGGAGTCACCTACATGGCTAGAGACAAAGGAAGGGCAGGAGGAGGAGGAGGAGGAGGAGGAGGAGGTCAGAGACACCACGGAGGATGATGTGCTAGCATCGCCACCACCTTTTGATGAATATGGTTGTCTATGATTGTAATTGATGACAACATTAATGACAAAGGTGAAGTGTGTGGATGGATTGAACATCTAAGCAAGCATGGAACACCAAATGAGTAATTGAGATGGCATTGTAGTGATACCCTAGACAAAGACAAAGTGGACAAAGTGTTGGGCATTGGACCACCTAATAAGCCAAATGACCCATTCTGTGGTCATTTGGAGATGGCCCTAATACCCCAGATAAATACAATGTGGACAATGCACATGGACAAGAAAAATGACATGGCTTGAAGGGTGATGACAAAGAAGTATGGCCAAGTGGACATGAACATCAAGCATGGATGGAGAAGACATATGCCAAGCAAGCATGAGCTTACGGGCATGTTAATAAAGGCAGTGCGGGCATACTTTTGTGTGCATGAAAAGAAGCTTGCGGGCATGTTGAATGGAACCTTGGTGGCTTAAGAAGGAGCTTGCGGGCATCATTGAAGATGGCTAAAACAAGAGGCTGCGGGCATGTGGAGACCATCATGAGGTGGGACGAAGTGGCATTAAATCCACTTTGTCAATATGGCAATAAGAACAAATTCGTATTTGTTGAAGTCCACTTGGAAGCAACAATAAAATATCATCTGATTAAATGAATTTAAATATGGACAAGTCGGCCTCCAAATTGCTGAGTAAATTATGGAATAAAAATATATATCATTTGGTTCAATTGATTAAATCAAATTGATAAGTTGGCCTTCTAGTTTGTTGGAGATCTCAAGTATAAATACAAAACCTATTTCGTTGTTTTAAAGTTAGGAGAGCTGAGGAAAAATTCGCATATGTATAAGTGAGCTCTGAATTTTGGGAGTGAGCCTGAGGAAAGGCTCGGGGGCTGCAGTAGCAAGAGCAAAATGGAGAAGTCATTTTTATACCTTTGATTTATTTTGGCTTCACTAAGGCAGCAGCACCTTGGACAGAACTTTTGGCTTCACTAAGGCAGCAGCACCTTGGACAGAACTGATGAAGACATGAGCGTTTGACTGCTGGAAAAACAGAGATTGATGAGACAGAGATGATGAGAGCATAGTTTTAAAAATCGGCCAAACCGGTTTCGGAATCGGCCGATCTACCGATTTGATAAGGAACCGAATCAACTCGGTCTGCAAATCGGTTCGGTCGACCGATTCGGTACCGAACCGGCTGATCTGGACTCCGAATCGGGTGGTTCGGTACCGAACCGGTTTGATAGGCCGAGTTATGTAAACAATTGGTCGATTTGTCTTCCAGTTTGTGTGGATGCCTACGGACTCAAAAAACAACGCAATATCCCCATGGTGTAGTAGTATTTGGTGATATTAATGGTAAAAATGACATTCTCCTTATCTTTTATTTTCCATCCTTTTACTTAAATTTTTAACATTACCATTAATTGTTTTAGGATGTTTGAGAGTGGTTCCAACCTCATCAGACTTCATATGCAAAAATTAGAACTTTAGATCCCATCCAAAATTCAACAGACTTAACAATTTTTAGCATTTCAAGATTGCAAGGTTGCCACCAGATTCTATCATGTATGAGGGTATGGAATTGGCATTTAATCAAGCACATCAACCCCTATATGTACCTTGGTGTTGGTGGTGTTGATTGTTGAACTCCTCGGTCACGACCTTAATAAAAATGTATTCTTCACTCATGCAAAACCACATATTAAGCATGGGAAGCTTTTTCTACCTTATTTCAACGATTGGATTAGGAAGTTTCATCAAAATTGTAGGGTGTTGAGTCGTTGACTAATGTCCTTGGGAGATCAACTTTGAAATTTGAGTTAGAGGCAAGGGCTAGAGCTTATAGGAGGGAGGCATAGGGTGCTATTGATGAATACGATGCCAACATAGGCAATGATTCGCTGACATGTATGATTGATGATTTATATTTCACATTCATTTTCTTAAATGCCCTTGCTCATTTATTAATTTAATATTATATATATATATATATATTGTGTTTTCTCGTTTCCAAAATTTGGGGGGGTCACATTTCCCCTATTTCGAAGTTTCCCCTTTTTGTCCCCGTTCCCCGTTTCGTGCAACTTAGGTTGAAGTTGTTCAAACCCTTGTACAACAATTTTGAAGCAAACTTGTGCCTGTTGTGACCTTTGCAGCAGTAAAAAGTCATGAAAATTACCTTAAAGGCTTAAAATAAATGGTGGGCAGTACTGTGGATGAAAGTAGCCCTAAACAGCAAGTCTAGGTGCTCATTGGCTTCCAAACAGAAGGTCTGGCCCGTCTAGGCCATAACAACAACCCTAAAATCTTGAAAATGTTGTTTTTCTTTAAAATTTAAATATTTTATGTATTTTTGAGTTAAACTGATTCATTAAATTCAAATCGGTCGATTTATGACCGATTCATTACCGATTCCGATTCCGATTCCGAGTTGACCCTCGACTGATTCCGAGTCCGATTTCAATTTTTCAAACATTGGATGAGAGGGCAGTCAAAATTGCTTTGTGGTGATATGCTGAGACAGTGACAGTTTGATGATGAATTGTGAATATGCTACTAGGGTTACAACAATGACAGAATGTATGTAATATATACAAATGCTAATGACAAGATTATGTATATTGATGAAAGAGGTTGTTGAACCAAACAAGTGTTTCTTGTTTGAGGATGTATGAATTTTTGGACTCAAGAAGAGTCAGAAACATTACTTGTAAATCTATGTTTGCTGGGGGTGTTGTAGCCTCCTAGTCAGTAGCAGCTCACTGAACCATTCTGGTGGGTGGTGCCACCGTATGGGTTGTAGCCCATTTTAGAGATTGAAGTCTCCATTCATACACAATTACAAAGCTTATATCTTGTCTCTTGAAATGTGTTGATTCATTGATGAATATGATATTAATGTGAATGTGAAATGATGATTTAATATTTTGTGATTGAAGTTCAAATTGGATTAAAGTATAGGCTCACTGATTCACCCCCCCTCTCAGTGAGCCATTGTGTCTAACAATTGGTATTAGAGTGGGTTTTTAGCAGAAGCCTAACAAGCTTGAAGGAAATTAGTAGACACAAGTGAGGGAAAGTCATGGAGGTTTATTCAAAAGATGGAGTTCCATTACTCAATGAATCAAATTATGATTCTTGGATCATCAGAATGAAGCATCACATACTGGCAAAAGGGTATGACATCTGGAAATCAATTGAAGGGGGAGTAGCTGTTGAAATACTGAGAGGGGGGTGAATCAGTATTTGCCAATTATAAAATTTTTAACCGAGAGCAAGTTGCTAATCACCAATCATAGCAGTATATCATCAACAATAAAAAACAAGAAGCACAGTACACAAATTTTTTTACGTGGAAACCCAAGTCCTGGGGGTAAAACCACGAAAGCCTTTTATAATAAAATTTGACCCAGCAACAACTGGGATTACAAATTTAATACAACTTCTCCAGCTACAACTGGAACGGGCTACAACCCCTAGGCTTCGTCAGCCACAACTGACAAGCTGCTACAACAGCTCAACTCACAAGATTGTGAGCCCTAGCACCACCCTACCACCCTGTAGAAAAAATATGATTGTACCTATGGACCTGATAAACCAATCACTGAACCTGCTGCTAATAATTTCTGCCCTCTGATCACTGCCAAAATACCACTGCTGATCCACCATCAATTTGTTTCATCAACCTGTATGTGTCTATACTGTCATGCCAAAATACCACTGCATATCAACCATTAAACTGTTTCATCATCCTGTATGTGTCTATGCTGTCATGCCAAAATACCACTGCATATCAACCATTAAACTGTTTCATCATCCTGTATGTGTCTATGCTATTATGCCAATATACCACTGCTTATCATTATACTGCCGCTGTCATGAGTACTGCTGGCTTAATCCACTTGGTCATTCATTACTGTTGGTCAATTTCTCTTCCTCACTGTCATATAGTTATCCTCTCAAGCAATCGTGCATTAACATCATCATGTATGTACCATCATCATATGATACCAAACATCATTCAATCATCATATCTAGGAGTATTGTTAACCTAGGGTAAGCATAGTATCATAGTGCATGCATTACTGCTCTATCCTTCACAGTTTATATACCATCATCATTTTATACTTACCTCAATCTTTGCTGCTGCTGAGTAGTTTGACAAGGCCTTCAACACTTCATCATCGTTCTCAGACTTTGAAAGTCATCTTCTCATGCTGTGCATGCATTTGTGTCACCATATCACTGCTTGCAAAATGATCCTTTGAGCTGCTACTTACACCAGATCTTCTTACACATTGAAACAGCTGTAACAAATTGGGGCCACAATAAAACACCAAAAAGACATGAGAAGAACTTGATAGCTGTCTACAGATTGGGTCTGCTCCTCCTCAGTTGGCCATCAAAACTTCTGTGGTTACTGCTGCTCCATGGACAAACCCGAGCTTAGATGTGCTTCAGACACTTATTGCTGCACTTTTGGATGCTTCAAAGGAGATCAAGCAAACTGAATTTCAGACCTTGTCAAAACCTAATATTAACTGCTGCCAAAAATCAGTCTTCTTTCAGATCTTGGAAAGATTGTCTTTAACCAAAACTTGAAGTGTTGTGTGGACTGTTTATGCTTGATAAAGATCAGACCTTCAACTTCACAATTACCTCACTTATTCACACGAACTCAGTACTGAGAGCTGCTATCTTTAGAAGCCATAACTGGGCTGATCTGAGTGCAACAAACCCCAATCAGAGAGTAGACCCCAAAATGATGAGGACAGACCTGGAGCAAGGTTCGGGCTGCCCCTATACTGCTGTAACAGCCTGCTGCTAGGGTAGGACAGTCTCAGAAGAATTCCAATAACCTGATGCTGCTTCAGCACTGATGTAAACCAAAGAAATCGGTCCCCACGAGTTTAGATCAGAGGTCTTGTCACCTTCAGCACTTCATCATTGATGTAAACCCAAAAAAATCAGTGCACTCCTTCTTTTAACCGAAAATTACCTCAGAGATCAGGTTCGAAAATGTTCAGAGCTCAATCGAATTTTCACCACATAAATTCACATACCAAAAAAAATTCCAGATTTGTCTTTACCAAAAATTAGAGCTTCATAACCAGATTTGTCTTTATCAAAATCTGAGCTTTTAAACCCAGCCGAGCTTTCACCAAAAATCGTGCTATGAAACTGTGCCTTCACCAAAATCAAAATCTGAGCTCTTAAAACAGCGAAACACCACTACAAAAGTGAAATCGTGGAGGGGTTTGTTATCACACGACTTGTAGTTGCCCCTAGAGGTATCCCATCCGGGACGGTAGAGGAGACAGGCAACTAAAGAGGTGACCCAAGAGATGCCACGGTTCCCAATGCAATGTGGGAGTCACGTCAACCGAGGCACTCTTCGCTTTAGGTCAAGGTATAACTAGACCAAGGGGGAGACCCTATACCCCAATCGCAGTTGATTGGACCCAAGCAAAGGTTTCAAAGGTGAATGAATGATGAGTTACGGAAACCAATGCAAGTCTAAGTGGACCTAATGTTTAGGGCATGGTTGAAGGTGGTATCAAGGATAGTTAGTGTTTCAACCTATGTATGGTTTAGGCCACTTGATGGGGTATGATTATTAAGTATAGTACCATGTGTTTACACAAGTGGGTCTTATTGCCTTGGGAAGTGTGAAATGGTTTTAGGTGGGCCCACAAGGTGAAGCTAAGTGTGAAGATGGTACTATAGGCTAGATCTAGGTTAGATCTACAAGTTAGAGTTGGTTCTAGGGTTACCCATGTGTTAGATCTAGGGTTTGACACTAATCCCAAGAAGTGCGCCTTGCTTGGAGAAGGACTAGTGCCTTGTTGGATGGGCTAATGGAGTCAAGAAAGATGTCAAAGTGTAGATCGGGACACCTAGAAGCCAAGTCAAGTGGTTTGGATGAGATCCAATGGCCGGATCTTACTAGATCTAGGTTTTTAGGTAAAGACCAAAAGTGGACCACAATTCCTTAAAACAAGGAATGCAATCCCCAAGGTGGATCGGGACAAAAGGACAGTCTAGACCTAGGTTTCAAGGCATGGGCAATCCAAATCCACAAAAATCTCCAACACCCACTTCCTAGAAGTGGTCCAACTCAAAACTCCCAAGGGGTGCAACTTTCTCAAGGAGAGGCAAAAAGTGGGTTTGGTGGACCATGCCAAGTCCAATGGCCACCAAAATGTAGATCCGGGATGCTAATACCCCGATCTATGCATGTTCAAAGTTTCAAGTGAATCCAATGGGTAGATCTTAGTAGATCTAAGTTTTAAGTTACCAATGAGGTCAAAGGGGGGTTTCAACCCCTCAAAACATGGAGAGATGTCCACAAGGTAGTTTTCACCAAAGTAAGGATATGGGTATGTGTTATCAAGTGTCTAGTTGTCAAATCAAGCGGGATCTCACATACCCATGTGCTAGATCTAGCCCAACAAGCCTCCCTCAAGGAAGTGCGCTTTAGGTCAAGGAGAGCTTTTTGTCTTAGAAAATGGGTCAATTCTTAGCCAATCACCACCAAACTATAGATCCAACTAGGGGTGGATGCTATAGAGGTGGGTTTTCAATATCTTTTCAAATTGAGGGCTAGATCTAAGTAGATCTAAGAAATACCAAAAACAAGGGTTTTAATTTGATTAGGGTTTTTGTGATCTAGAAATTATGGAAGATTCAAGGAAGAGAAGATCATACCTCTTGGGACATACCTGGATGAAGAGATGAATGCTAGTTGAGACGAGGATTACTTTGCCAAAGATCAAATGGAGAATTGTTGAAGCCCTCTTGCCAAATCGATTTTTCCAAGCCACATGTGATTCCTTCTAACCTGTCAAGCCAAGGAGCAAAGCATCAATTAGTTTAACAAATTGAAGGTAGATGCAAGCAAGAGAGAGAAAAACATAGAATAGTTGACACAAAGGCAAAACCACTCCCTGTCAAACCCAAAACGACTTCTTCCAAGCTTGAAGGGCAAGCCTCCCCACCAATTCGCACTTGTCAAAGTCGCCCTCTCAACCTGCAAATAAAGTATGGCAAATACGCAAGATAGCTACAATAGATCCTCCAGTGCAATGGACAATAGCATTTACAATCGAAACAACCAACATCCACTCCAATCCAAGCATGTACTCCAAAAGATAGAAATTTTATTCCAAGAGCCAAGAGCCAAAAATCTCTAGATGATTTTACAATGAGGGGGTCTCCTCCTTATATAGGATAATAAAGACCAAAACCCTAGATCTCAAAACCACTTTTTGAAATGAGTGGTTGAGATTAAAAGATCTCACAACATAATCAATGGCTAAGATGAATCCATAACATAATATCACATGGATCACTCAACATAACAATAGCGCCCTCACTAAATGGTACAATAGAGGGTGACGTCATCCCACAAGAGGGGTATAAAGTACAATGATCCACCTCATGATGACTAGGACATGATAAAATAAGCACATGGTGGGGCTAGGAGGTATAAATCCTTGCTAGCTCACCCCAAGGCACAATGAAATAATAAAAATATGTCCAATATAATAATAATGACCAAAACTGTCCTCAGAATCCATGACAGTCGAGCAGTAAATGTCCTCCTGTGATCAATCTGGAGATACCCACATGGTGAAAAATGACTGGAAGATAGTGAGATCAACCTGGAAGACCTCTGTGAAAACCCAATGCCAAAACCTTGCCTCAATTGCCCAAATCGATTTCCTCAGTGACCACTTTATCCCATTTTTTAACTGCCTCGGGAACTGTGAAAGTGCCAAAACTGCCTCCTAGGGTGCTAGCGCTGTCCATCTGAGCCCACCAGGCTCTCCGGGAGGGGGGATAAATGGTAATAACAAGTGGCTGGACCACCCCCTCCATCATCAGCGCCCTAGGTGAACTGGCCTCTCGGGGCCCCTGCTGCTCAGGCTGGGAAATCAGCCCCAAATCTGGTCAACAAGTGTAAAACTGCATCAATCACTGTCAGAAGTGCCCGAACCTGAAAGATAAGTGTCTCAATGGATCCAGAAGACCCAAATCCACTAGGAATGAGTACTCATACACCCTGGGTTGCCCTAATGGGCCAGCTGTAGGGTCCACCATATATGGACAATGTATAATCTGCTGATCTGTAATAATAATAACCTGCTGAACTGGATCAAACATCATCTGTATCATATGTCCATCATATGATATCATCATCAAACATGTGGGACCATAAATCATCACCAATAATCATCATACATGGTCCACCTCATCACGGATCCCAAGAATACATATAATCAAGGATAAATCACATCAGTAGACTAAGACAATGCTTCTTTAATCACTTCATAGCTAAGCTCAAAGTATAAATTCCATTCAGTGGCATTAATCAAGTTAACATATTCCGTGATAATACAAAATTACTTGCACCCTAGTTCAAATGACAAACTTACCCATTGGACATGGTCAAACTGCTAGTGAAGGATGAAGGCTAGGAGCAAGGTTGGGCCAAGGGTTTGACTTGTCTAACTTAACTCAAAAATACTTTGGACTGGGAGAAGGGGGGAAGCTACAAACTCTGTGCTGGACAAAGGAACACGGGGGATGGCTGTGCCTCACAAATGGATAAGTTGTTTAGAGAGTGCTTATTCAACTTAGGCATCATGTCTACATCAAGTTGATCCAAGTTCATTAGGATCATTCAATTTATTCCATGGCCCTTTTGGCCTACATAACCCTTCGGATTTCAGATGTGCTGAGAAGCACAACTAGTTGCAGCTTGCATCCAGGGCATGTTTTTTTATATATTCACAAGGTCAGCAATTGTTTAGATATAGCTTTTAAGAACTATTGCTTTTTGGACCTTTCTTTATACTCTTCGAGGAGTATTTTTAGCTTTTCATTGCTCTTGCCCTTTTTTTTTTTTGTTTCCATGGGCGAATTTATTTAGTTTCCACAGGTAGAACATGAGCTTTCAGTTTTAGCCAACAACATCTCAAGTGACTAGGGGGAGTTCGAGCCAAGGCCTACAATCCAACTCACCAAAGGCAAGTTCTGTCACCAACTCAGAGCCGAGACACTGAATAAACAGGGATGCGGTCCAAACACAGAGGTAGAAAATGGGGAAGTCCTCAGTATCAGAAAGTCAAATAAGACAAGTCAGGGTTTAAAGTCAAACAGGAAGGTCATGTATGGATGGAGACAAGTGGATATGGAGCCTACACTAGCAGACAACAGGTGTCGGGAAAGACCATGTCTATGTAAGGTGAAATACCAGTAAGTTTTGTTAGATGATCTAAGAGTGCAAGCAATTGTCCATTTTAAGGTTTACAGTTCATTTTAAATAGTTTGCCACATCAGGAATAATATACCAAGCACATGCTATAATCATGACTAAATCAACAAGCTAATAATCCACTGTCAGTGAGAACATATCCATAGATCATACAACATCATCATAATAGCAATCATCATGCATCATCTGAAACACTGCTGAAGTACATCTCTAGGCACTGAACTGAAACTGTAATGGGATAAGTGGTCACATCAGTCATCCAATCTGAACTCTCAAGGCTCAGCCTTGACACAAGGTCATACAATATCTGAATAATGTACTGCTCTGATCATGAGTGATCCAATATATATAGCCATGCTCTGAATAAATGAAGCTCTGGAATGTGCAGATATCTGCTGTACAAGAATAGTAGCCCTGCTACTATGGTGTGATAACATCTGGCTCCAGCTGGGACAAGTGCTCTAAGGGAGAGAGCGCTTGAGAACCTCAGAATCTCTGGTCTCGAACTGCTCTGCATCAATCTTCAATCCAGCACTGCACCATCCTTGCTTTTAGCTTTCATTTTGCACCTGTTCCTGCTCTCACAAAAACTAGAATACCATCATGGAGCATGTATGGGATAAAAATAAAACTGAAATGAAATCTAATCTAAAGCATAAACTGAAATGCATCAAAATATAAACATAACTAACATGGCATTCATTTATCATTTTATTTACTGTGCAGGGGGACAAGAGTATCTTCTTTAATTCAGGCAAATCTCGACCAGCACAGGCAGCCCATAATATAAATGCTAACTATAATTTCTTAAATGCATGCAGGAGAAGAGAAAAGCTTAGGAAGGAGCAAGACTCAACTCAGGCAGAAAAATAAAAACGACAATACTTGGCACACAGAAAAAGAAAAAGCACACAAATCCTACTGCTCAAGTGAGCTTATTCAAGACCTACCTACCCTACTCTACCCAAATAGCACAAATGTTAGGTAAAATCATAAATCCAGTGTAACCATTCATCAAACAGGTTAATGATTCTTATTTGATTTTTGATAATAGAACCAGTCAAGATCGGGCTAAAGATTGACAAATTTGAGGGCACAATCTTCCTGACTTGTTCAAACATAGAAGAATGGTTTAAATGATGTAGTATGAAAATATGCCAAGGAGAAGATTGTCTGATACAAACATCCTCCATCAAAGAACTGATAGGATCATAAAATTTATGCAAGTTAAACTCAGAGATGGATGGATGGAAGACATAAGACATGTGATTCGGTTCATTTTCACACAAATTAACTTCTTCATTTGCTTCTCTCACATATTCAATTTGATTCTCCTTGGGACTGATGATCAAATAGAAACCAAGTGGGGACAAATTAAAGCTTAAAAGATGAAAAATCAAAGTTAAACCCACTTGATGCTCAAAGATGGAGAAAAGATGGAATTGATCTTTAAACACCTTTTCTAGCCACCCAGAATGATTAATAACTTGACAATAAGCATTATGGTTCAAAAGTGACTGAAAAGGGAAATGAAGTGCTTTTTCTCCAAACATGTAATCATGCTTATACTTTCTGTTGAAAAAATCAAAAGCAAAAATTTGACTAGAGCACCAACCCAAAGATGATTGAAAGAGTTGGGAAGGGAGGGTGGATTGCAAATATGAAAATTCTCCCAAATGAATAAATAAGTTTGACTTTGGATTTTGGCAAAAGAAAGCACTCTTTACTGTAGGAATGATTTTAATCTTTTGGTCAAGTTTAAAATTTACAATCTGAGGACAAGATTGACCATAGCTACCTAACTCTAAGTTGTCTTGATTAAGGATGGGAAAAATTGAAGACTTATTATAAGAAATGGAACACAGATTAGAGCATCTAGTGTGATTCACTAATTCATCCTCATCTTGAGATTGACCTTCTATTGGTTCATCATTAAAATTATAAGAGGATAGGTGATCATTTTCATTTAATTGATCAGGGGGAAAATTAACAAGGTCATTTAAAGTATCCTGATTATTTGCACAATGATCACTAGAGATCACCACTAAAGGATCTTGGTCTATGCTTTCACTTTCTTCTTCTTCCATAAGGTGATAAGGAATTGAATGATCATTAAATATGGAATGATTAATGAGTTTCTCTAAGGGAGGAACTTCAATAGATTGACTGACTAAAGGCTCATCCTCAGAAATTTCCTCAGGATCAAGACTAGGGCTACCTAAAAAGAAATTTGAAAACTTATGATTTATACAATGATTATGGATTTGACTTTCAATCGGCTCAAAAGTGGAAGACTTATCCTCAAAAGAAATTGAGCAGGAGGGGTCATCTTCGGATGTTGGCAATTCACTTGATGTTTGATTATTAACAGATTCAACAATAGGATCAAAAAGGGGAAGGTTTTGATTTGAAAAATATACATCATCGGATTCATTTCCCCATCTTTCTAAGAAATTTTGCTCAAACATGTCATACCCGGAAATGCTATTGGGCTTCAAATCTAAGAACCAGATCTCAGCTCTTCCTTTGAAGGATGAAGCCAATAGTTTCATACACACATCCTCATGGATTATGGATAAATCTTTAATAATTTCCCTAAAAAGTTCAAGGTGTCTTTTAGCAGATACTTCATGACTTCCATCAAATTTAGACAACCTTTCACGGGCTTGATGAGGGATATGATGAGGATACCCAACAATTTTTGAGAAGTCAAAAACTTTCAAACGACCAAAAGTCCTAGGCCGCTCAGAAGCAGCCATGGATCGCAAAATTTTATTTTTTTTAATTTTTAATTAATTTTTTTTTTTTTTTTAATTTTTTTTTTGTTATTAAATCAAGAACCTAAATACAAAAAGATGCACCCCATGGGTTCTAGATAATGATAGGATCGATCACCAGTGGAGTTGCTTATGTGGAGTCGCCAGGTAGATTCTAAAACTCTTCTACCAAGATGTATGTCGTTTAAAGTGCAGGGATAGAGTGAGACAAAACAGGTATGATGAACCAAGGTAGGCCTCTACCTCCCCGGCAACGGCGCCAAAAATGTTATCACACAACTTGTAGTTGCCCCTAGAGGTATCCCATCCGGGACGGTAGAGGAGACAGGCAACTAAAGAGGTGACCCAAGAGATGCCACGGTTCCCAATGCAATGTGGGAGTCACGTCAACCGAGGCACTCTTCGCTTTAGGTCAAGGTATAACTAGACCAAGGGGGAGACCCTATACCCCAATCGCAGTTGATTGGACCCAAGCAAAGGTTTCAAAGGTGAATGAATGATGAGTTACGGAAACCAATGCAAGTCTAAGTGGACCTAATGTTTAGGGCATGGTTGAAGGTGGTATCAAGGATAGTTAGTGTTTCAACCTATGTATGGTTTAGGCCACTTGATGGGGTATGATTATTAAGTATAGTACCATGTGTTTACACAAGTGGGTCTTATTGCCTTGGGAAGTGTGAAATGGTTTTAGGTGGGCCCACAAGGTGAAGCTAAGTGTGAAGATGGTACTATAGGCTAGATCTAGGTTAGATCTACAAGTTAGAGTTGGTTCTAGGGTTACCCATGTGTTAGATCTAGGGTTTGACACTAATCCCAAGAAGTGCGCCTTGCTTGGAGAAGGACTAGTGCCTTGTTGGATGGGCTAATGGAGTCAAGAAAGATGTCAAAGTGTAGATCGGGACACCTAGAAGCCAAGTCAAGTGGTTTGGATGAGATCCAATGGCCGGATCTTACTAGATCTAGGTTTTTAGGTAAAGACCAAAAGTGGACCACAATTCCTTAAAACAAGGAATGCAATCCCCAAGGTGGATCGGGACAAAAGGACAGTCTAGACCTAGGTTTCAAGGCATGGGCAATCCAAATCCACAAAAATCTCCAACACCCACTTCCTAGAAGTGGTCCAACTCAAAACTCCCAAGGGGTGCGACTTTCTCAAGGAGAGGCAAAAAGTGGGTTTGGTGGACCATGCCAAGTCCAATGGCCACCAAAATGTAGATCCGGGATGCTAATACCCCGATCTATGCATGTTCAAAGTTTCAAGTGAATCCAATGGGTAGATCTTAGTAGATCTAAGTTTTAAGTTACCAATGAGGTCAAAGGGGGGTTTCAACCCCTCAAAACATGGAGAGATGTCCACAAGGTAGTTTTCACCAAAGTAAGGATATGGGTATGTGTTATCAAGTGTCTAGTTGTCAAATCAAGCGGGATCTCACATACCCATGTGCTAGATCTAGCCCAACAAGCCTCCCTCAAGGAAGTGCGCTTTAGGTCAAGGAGAGCTTTTTGTCTTAGAAAATGGGTCAATTCTTAGCCAATCACCACCAAACTATAGATCCAACTAGGGGTGGATGCTATAGAGGTGGGTTTTCAATATCTTTTCAAATTGAGGGCTAGATCTAAGTAGATCTAAGAAATACCAAAAACAAGGGTTTTAATTTGATTAGGGTTTTTGTGATCTAGAAATTATGGAAGATTCAAGGAAGAGAAGATCATACCTCTTGGGACATACCTGGATGAAGAGATGAATGCTAGTTGAGACGAGGATTACTTTGCCAAAGATCAAATGGAGAATTGTTGAAGCCCTCTTGCCAAATCGATTTTTCCAAGCCACATGTGATTCCTTCTAACCTGTCAAGCCAAGGAGCAAAGCATCAATTAGTTTAACAAATTGAAGGTAGATGCAAGCAAGAGAGAGAAAAACATAGAATAGTTGACACAAAGGCAAAACCACTCCCTGTCAAACCCAAAACGACTTCTTCCAAGCTTGAAGGGCAAGCCTCCCCACCAATTCGCACTTGTCAAAGTCGCCCTCTCAACCTGCAAATAAAGTATGGCAAATACGCAAGATAGCTACAATAGATCCTCCAGTGCAATGGACAATAGCATTTACAATCGAAACAACCAACATCCACTCCAATCCAAGCATGTACTCCAAAAGATAGAAATTTTATTCCAAGAGCCAAGAGCCAAAAATCTCTAGATGATTTTACAATGAGGGGGTCTCCTCCTTATATAGGATAATAAAGACCAAAACCCTAGATCTCAAAACCACTTTTTGAAATGAGTGGTTGAGATTAAAAGATCTCACAACATAATCAATGGCTAAGATGAATCCATAACATAATATCACATGGATCACTCAACATAACAATAGCGCCCTCACTAAATGGTACAATAGAGGGTGACGTCATCCCACAAGAGGGGTATAAAGTACAATGATCCACCTCATGATGACTAGGACATGATAAAATAAGCACATGGTGGGGCTAGGAGGTATAAATCCTTGCTAGCTCACCCCAAGGCACAATGAAATAATAAAAATATGTCCAATATAATAATAATGACCAAAACTGTCCTCAGAATCCATGACAGTCGAGCAGTAAATGTCCTCCTGTGATCAATCTGGAGATACCCACATGGTGAAAAATGACTGGAAGATAGTGAGATCAACCTGGAAGACCTCTGTGAAAACCCAATGCCAAAACCTTGCCTCAATTGCCCAAATCGATTTCCTCAGTGACCACTTTATCCCATTTTTTAACTGCCTCGGGAACTGTGAAAGTGCCAAAACTGCCTCCTAGGGTGCTAGCGCTGTCCATCTGAGCCCACCAGGCTCTCCGGGAGGGGGGATAAATGGTAATAACAAGTGGCTGGACCACCCCCTCCATCATCAGCGCCCTAGGTGAACTTGCCTCTCGGGGCCCCTGCTGCTCAGGCTGGGAAATCAGCCCCAAATCTGGTCAACAAGTGTAAAACTGCATCAATCACTGTCAGAAGTGCCCGGACCTGAAAGATAAGTGTCTCAATGGATCCAGAAGACCCAAATCCACTAGGAATGAGTACTCATACACCCTGGGTTGCCCTAATGGGCCAGCTGTAGGGTCCACCATATATGGACAATGTATAATCTGCTGATCTGTAATAATAATAACCTGCTGAACTGGATCAAACATCATCTGTATCATATGTCCATCATATGATATCATCATCAAACATGTGGGACCATAAATCATCACCAATAATCATCATACATGGTCCACCTCATCACGGATCCCAAGAATACATATAATCAAGGATAAATCACATCAGTAGACTAAGACAATGCTTCTTTAATCACTTCATAGCTAAGCTCAAAGTATAAATTCCATTCAGTGGCATTAATCAAGTTAACATATTCCGTGATAATACAAAATTACTTGCACCCTAGTTCAAATGACAAACTTACCCATTGGACATGGTCAAACTGCTAGTGAAGGATGAAGGCTAGGAGCAAGGTTGGGCCAAGGGTTTGACTTGTCTAACTTAACTCAAAAATACTTTGGACTGGGAGAAGGGGGGAAGCTACAAACTCTGTGCTGGACAAAGGAACACGGGGGATGGCTGTGCCTCACAAATGGATAAGTTGTTTAGAGAGTGCTTATTCAACTTAGGCATCATGTCTACATCAAGTTGATCCAAGTTCATTAGGATCATTCAATTTATTCCATGGCCCTTTTGGCCTACATAACCCTTCGGATTTCAGATGTGCTGAGAAGCACAACTAGTTGCAACTTGCATCCAGGGCATGTTTTTTTATATATTCACAAGGTCAGCAATTGTTTAGATATAGCTTTTAAGAACTATTGCTTTTTGGACCTTTCTTTATACTCTTCGAGGAGTATTTTTAGCTTTTCATTGCTCTTGCCCTTTTTTTTTTTTGTTTCCATGGGCGAATTTATTTAGTTTCCACAGGTAGAACATGAGCTTTCAGTTTTAGCCAACAACATCTCAAGTGACTAGGGGGAGTTCGAGCCAAGGCCTACAATCCAACTCACCAAAGGCAAGTTCTGTCACCAACTCAGAGCCGAGACACTGAATAAACAGGGATGCGGTCCAAACACAGAGGTAGAAAATGGGGAAGTCCTCAGTATCAGAAAGTCAAATAAGACAAGTCAGGGTTTAAAGTCAAACAGGAAGGTCATGTATGGATGGAGACAAGTGGATATGGAGCCTACACTAGCAGACAACAGGTGTCGGGAAAGACCATGTCTATGTAAGGTGAAATACCAGTAAGTTTTGTTAGATGATCTAAGAGTGCAAGCAATTGTCCATTTTAAGGTTTACAGTTCATTTTAAATAGTTTGCCACATCAGGAATAATATACCAAGCACATGCTATAATCATGACTAAATCAACAAGCTAATAATCCACTGTCAGTGAGAACATATCCATAGATCATACAACATCATCATAATAGCAATCATCATGCATCATCTGAAACACTGCTGAAGTACATCTCTAGGCACTGAACTGAAACTGTAATGGGATAAGTGGTCACATCAGTCATCCAATCTGAACTCTCAAGGCTCAGCCTTGACACAAGGTCATACAATATCTGAATAATGTACTGCTCTGATCATGAGTGATCCAATATATATAGCCATGCTCTGAATAAATGAAGCTCTGGAATGTGCAGATATCTGCTGTACAAGAATAGTAGCCCTGCTACTATGGTGTGATAACAGGGTTATTTATACTAGTTTTTCAAGCTAAAATTATGGAGTCGACCTTGCACTTTTTAATTTTTAAATAGTAGTTTATCATAAAAAAGTATGGAGCCGACCTTACACTATTATATACTATTTAAATTTAAATTTAAATTTTTAATTTATTAAGTTATGGGGCCGACTTCCCTTCATTTGGAATAACTTTTTAATTATGTTTATGCACTTAATAACCTTAAGCATTGTTTATTATTTTATTTAAAAAATGCTTAATTTTAAAAGTAAAATTTACTATTAAAATATTTAAAGCACTTTTTCATTGTCCCCCTTTATAATTTTAAGATCTTTTATTATATAATTTTTATATTTAAAGTGCTTTTTCATTGCCCCCCTTTAAATTTAATTGAGAAATTTAAGATCTTTTATTATATGATTTTTAAAATCTCTTAGTGTATTTTATTAACTATAAAAAAATGCTATATAATTCAACTTTTTAATAAACCTTTTAACAATCCTTTAATTAATGCTTTATTAATTATTTAATTATTAAATTCTTTTTAATTTCAAATTTAATTTTAATTAAAAAAAACTTTTATTAAATTAAAATTCTTTTGATTTAATCATTTTTATTAATCTTTAATTAGGGCTTAAGCTTAAGTTTAAGTTTAGACTTAGTTTTTAATACTTGTAGTTTAGGGATGTTAGGGCTAGGGTGACAAAAGTTAGGACCACTTCAAAACGTAAGGATACCACCAACACAACGAACTGAAAAGGGAACAAGAAACGACTTAGGGGTTCTCAACAAAGTCAATGGGTAACCAGGGCTTTTGCCAATGTCCATAGGCCTCCAAGGGCTTCAAGCTTGGGCTTGGACAAAGTCAAAAGGTCTCCTCTGACACAGACAACCACAAACCAAATACTAACCCTCAGGGGCTCCACAAGGGGCACCAAGACTCAACTGTTGGCATCAATGACCAGGCATTGTTGGCATCAATGACAACTTAATCAACAGTAGCTAAGTAGCCACTTGAAAACAATGAAAAGGGACTAAGCTTAATCTTGATGGCCTTGTCTCAATCAAAGAAGGAAAGACTAGATGTTGGAAAGTACACCTCAACCAATGAACTCTGGAGCACACTTGAAGGTGAGCACAAAAGGAAGGTTCAAAACATTGACCAAGAAAAAGAAGTTAAGATATCTGAATATGAAAAACAAGAAGAGATGGAGGCACAAGCTTCAAGCACTAGTGAAGGTATGAACTCTTTTATTGGCAATAATTCTGAAGCAAATGATGAAATTATACTTGTAAAGGATGAAGAAGATGAATTATTGAAAATCAAAGAGGCATTTGTAAAAACTATATTGGATAAGGATGTCAAATCCAATATAAGGCTTAAAAAGAAGATTATGGGAGCATTTGAAAAATACCAAGAGGAGACAAAAGCATTGTTCATAAGTTTGAAGCTCAAGAACAAAGACTTGCAAGATGAGTTAGAAGATATAAATCTTGAGGTCAAAAGGTTGAAGAATGAACTAGGAAAAGGACAAGAAAAGATTGATGTGGATCCTATAGAACTTGAAGAGACAAGATGGGCTAATCTTGATTTGAAAATTCAGCCGGAGGAAGCTAAAAGAAGAGAAGAAACTATGAAGATCCAGCTAGAATAAAAAGAGAAGATTGATAAAAGCCCTAAAGAGCTTGAAGAGGCAAGGAGAAATAATATTGGCTTGAGGACTCAGCTTGAAGAAGCCATGAAGCTTCAGCTGGATGAAAAGGAGAAGATTTGTGAGCACCTTGAAATGGAAGTGGTTGGACTCAAGAAGAAAAATAAAAAGTTTGATGCATATGGCAAGTTCAATCACAGCTCAACCATTCTAGATGAAATATTAGATTGTCAAAGGTCCCCATTTGACAAATCTGGCCTTGTGTATAAAAAGGTAGAAAACAAATTGGAAGAAGGAAATGTTTCACCCAAGACTCTTGAAGTTGGATCCACATCCTCCAAAGAAGAAAGCAAAGCTCCTCATGTACCTGCACATGACAACAAAGAAGTTGGAAGAACAAGTAAGCATCAAGAAGTTAGTTTAACACCTCTAAGCAAACCAAGAAGAGAAACAACTCCAAGATGGAATCAAAGTCCAAGGTATGAGAACAAGTTCAATGGTTATTGTTTTTCTTGTACTAAATTTGGTCATAAGGCTATGGAATGTAGATCCTATGGAAGAAGAAGTGTTGGAAGCCCTAATGACAAAATTAGGTGTTGGACATATGATCAAACTGGACATATGGCTGACAATTGCCACACTTCAAGGTGCTACTCATGTAGTGGCTTTGGTCACAAGGCTCAAGAATGTCCAAGTCAAAGGAGTCAACCTAGGAGGAGCCCATCATATACATCAGCAAGGAGAACAAATGAATCATGGAAGAAGTATAACGAAGGCAAAATTGAAGATCAGAAGACAAACAATCTAAGCCAAGGACACTCTAAAGTATGGGTAAGAATAAATATTTTGCTGGATCTAAATGAAGTGGAGGATCAATGCACAAAAGTTGAAGGTGGCTGCCATGTGGCAAGCCAAGTTTAAGGTTCCTTAAAATACATTGAACAAACCTTGAGTCCATGAAGGAGGCTGAACTCAAGGAATACTAATGACCACTCCAAGCAAATCAGGTCCAAGGATCGTGGCATGATGGTGTAGTGATAGTGAACAGCAATTCTGGGTATACATGAAGACCATTCAAACTCTGATTTCGGGGTTCTCTACAAGTACTCTATCAGGGTCCGAAAAGAAGATTACCTTGGACATCTACAACACTGAAGTTTGTAACAGCAGATTGATAGTAAAGAATGAGACAAGTTGTAGACAGTGATAGTCAAGAAATTGGTTGACAAACGAAATACGGTATGAGCAGCAGACAGACTGATGCTACTACAGTAAATTTGTTTTTGGTGAAGATGGCAAGGAGAAGTCTATATCTGAGGGGGAGTATGATGATCTGCATGCTTACCTTTTATGAATTTAATCATTCATATAAGTGTACTAAGGATTGGCAAGATAACACTGGTTATTGGTAGGAAGCTTTCAAATGAGGACACTGTTTGCAGCATTATAAGATTGTCAAAATGAGAAGGAAGTCAAGCCATGATAACAAAAAATTGTCTACAGCAGAATGGCATATGAAGTTCTTTAAAAAAAAAAGAATCTATGTCAGATTTTTTCTTTGAAAGATATTGGTCGATAGCAAATTGATAAGAGGAGCATTGGAGAAAAAGTTTGAAGTATGAGTGTGCATGACAAATTGGTTGTGCAAGAAGTGACAATTGATGAAGGAGTTTGCTGATAAGGAAAATATGATGATTTGGATATGATGAGCCATATTGAATGCCACAGGAAATAACAATTTTACTTGACAAAGATCAAATTCACAATGACACAAGCAATACATTCTTGATGGAAGATCAATCTCAGCATGAAAGGGAGAGTGTGTTCATGAAAAACCGGAAGATGAGCAGAAAATCTGAGATTAAGCATCCAAGGAAGAATTCAAGGCATGAAGTTGAAGATTAAGTAGCTGAAGCAAATGAAGAAAAACAAAAGCAAAGCTTTCAAGAAGATCCGATGGCAAGAAGGAAGAGTAAAAATGTTGGATGATGGCATGAAAACTGTGTGTCGTATGGTGTATTCTTTGAGGCAGCTCGTGAATATTATAAGTACCTACATGATTATGGTGTGCTGCAACCACAGAAGGTCAACTAAAGTGAAGATAAAATTCTCTCTCTTGACGAAGATGATTTCCACTTTCACATGAACTTGTAAACAGCTGGGATGATGACTCGATTAAGGACATAGTGAAGGTGATAGAGGTAGCTGCAGTAATAAGGAATCTGATCAGCATGGCAAGATGATACTATGCATATAGCAAAATTTTTAAAGAGGACTGAGCTGGATGATTATATGATACATGCTTACCTCTGATGAAGTTTGAAGTAGCATATCAGATAGGGGGAGTTTGTGCATTTATGTGAAGTTTGAAGATGGTAAGCTCAGTTTGTTAGGAGGAGCAGAAAACTCAGCAGATCAAGCAGCCTCTTTGCTAGGGGGAGTACATCCACTTATGAGAAATTTGAGAAATGACAAACTCAGTCAATTTTTTAAGCAGCATAAGCTCAATTTGTTAGGGGGAGCAGGAAATCCATGGAAGATCAAACTCAGAAAATGATCTCATGAAAGCATTCAAAGAATTATTTTTTTTGGGCATTGTGAAGCCTTTAATGGTTGATCAACCCTTTGTCATTAATGTCAAAGGGGGAGAAGAAGAAGTTGGTTGGTTGCCATCAATGACAAAGGGGGAGATTGATGAATATGGTTGTCTATGATTGTCATTGATGACAACATTAATGACAAAGGTGAAGTGTGTGGATGGATTGAACATCTAAGCAAGCATGGAACACCAAATGAGTAATTGAGATGGCATTAAGTGATACCCTAGACAAAGACAAAGTGGACAAAGTGCTGAGCATTGGACTACCTAATGAGCCAAATGACCCATTCTGTGGTCATTTGGAGATGGCCCTAATACCCCAGATAAAGACAATGTGGACAATGCACATGGACAAGAAAAATGACATGGCTTGAAGGGTGATGACAAAGAAGTATGGCCAAGTGGACATGAACATCAAGCATGGATGGAGAAGACATATGCCAAGCAAGCATGAGCTTGCGGGCATGTTAATAAAGGCAGTGCGGGCATACTTTTGTGTGCATGAAAAGAAGCTTGCGGGCATGTTGAATGGAACCTTGGTGGCTTAAGAAGGAGCTTGCGGGCATCATTAAAGATGGCTAAAACAAGAGGCTATGGGCATCATCAAAACCACTGCTGCGGGCATGATGATGACAACTAAAAGGTTGCTGCTGGCATCACCAAAACTCCAGCTGCGGGCTTCTCCAGCTGGGCTATTGTGGGCATGTGGAGACCATCATGAGGTGGGATGAAGTGGCATTAAATCCACTTTGTCAATATGGCAATAAGAACAAATTCATATTTGTTGAAGTCCACGTGGAAGCAACAATAAAATATCATTTGATTAAATGAATTTAAATATGGACAAGTCGGCCTCCAAATTGCTGAGTAAATTATGGAATAAAAATATATATCATTTGATTCAATTGATTAAATCAAATTGATAAGTCGGCCTTCTAGTTTGCTGGAGATCTCAAGTATAAATACAAAACCTATTTCGTTGTTTTAAAGTTAGGAGAGCTGAGGAAAAATTCGCATATGTATAAGTGAGCTCTGAATTTTGGGAGTGAGCCTGAGGAAAGGCTCGGTGGCTGCAGTAGCAAGAGCAGAATGGAGAAGTCATTTTTATACCTTTGATTTATTTTGGCTTCACTGAGGCAGCAGCACCTTGGACAGAACTGATGAAGACATGAGTGTTTGACTGCAGGAAAAACAGAGATTGATGAGACAGAGATGATGAGAGGGCAGTCAAAATTGCTTGGTGGTGATATGCTGAGACAGTGACAGTTTGATGATGAATTGTGAATATGCTGCAAGGGTTACAACAATGACAGAATGTATGTAATATATACAAATGCTGATGACAAGATTATGTATATTGATGAAAGAGGTCGTTGAACCAAACAAGTGTTTCTTGTTTGAGGATGTATGAATTTGTAGACTCAAGAAGAGTCAGAAACATTACTTGTAAATCTATGTTTGTTGGGGGTGTTGTAGCATCCCAGTCAGTAACAGCTGACTGAACCATTCTTGTGGGTGGTGCCACCTTATGGATTGTAGCCCATATCGGAGATTGAAGTCTTCATTCATACATAATTATAAAGCTTATATCTTGTCTCTTGAAATGTGTTGATTCATTGATAAATATGATATTAATGTGAATGTGGAATGATGATTTAATATTTTGTGATTGAAGTTCAAATTGGATTAAAGTATAGGCTCACTGATTCACCCCCCCTCTCAGTGAGCCATTGTGTCTAACACCTTCTACACTGATTGATACAGCTAGTCCTCCATCCATCACTCATCGTCCGATGTTAGATGCAGGGCCAGGGCCTTCTGCTGCTACTACTAGTGCTAGGGGCAGTCCTGACAAACGGCCCATGACCTTTTCTCGTAAAAGGGGAAGAGGGCATTGATATAGGGGAAGAGGGCATTGATTCAGTATCAACTTTGATGTATCATTTTATATTTGGCATGACTACATGATGATGATATATATCAGTGCTTTCTTCATATTTATGTTCCAATGTGTTTATCTGATGTTATCGTTACTTTATATGTTTAAAATTCTGAAAAAAATGAATGTAGTTTGTATTTTTTAATGTTTGCCGACTTTTGCTGATTTTTCCCGATTTTTTCGCCAATGTTGCCAAGAAATTGTATTCGGGATCCTTGCCGACTTTTTGCCGATGCCGACTTTTTCAACATCGCTTCATGTTAAATTTGAGCCCAAACGGATAAACGATTCAAAATTTATGACCCTCGGAAATCCCTGCATTATTTTTTCTCTGTTTTTTTTCATTTCAGCCTGTGGAAATCCCTGCACGAAACCACTCTGCACGAAGCTTGTCCCGCGCTAGATTTCTCAAATATCTGTGGATTTCCTAATGACTGTTATGATTGTGAAACGGTATATGACATTATCCCAAAGTTCCATGGGAATGATGATGTTTCAGCGATCTATCACACTGCCTCTTACTGCAAATTGATGGTTGATTTAAATGTTTATTGTGAGGATGACCTCATGGTCATTTTTGCTTTCACTTTGGAAGGGGATGCAGACAATTGGTTCTATAATCTTCCGAAGAAATCCATAGGTTCATTGACAAAGTTTTTTGAGATTTTTCTACTTTGCTGGCATGATGGAATTGTGGATGAAATTGAACAGCTTGCTGAACAATACGATGCTCTCATCCCTAGGATCCACCTTGAAAAGAAAGAACAACAGCATGAAATTGATAACCCCATTGAAGAAGCATCGGAAGGGTTGTTGTTCAAAGATATCGCTGAAGAGCTTCTTGATATTGTCATAACAGAAAACGATATGGAGCTGCCCCAGATTTATGTCATTGAAAATATTTTTCAACAGCTTCATGAGGAAAAGGTGGATCTGCCACAAGTTCATTTTATTGAAGATCACAGTGCTTATTCTGCAAATCAGCCAGAGCAAATTTATGAAATAGATCTGCCACAAGTTCATATCATTTATGGAGATAGCTGTTTTGCAGATCAGTATGAACAATTTTATGATGAAAATCAATGGATAGAGGCTTTATGTGCACAGTCTGAGTTTTTATACCAAAATTTTGATGGTTTTATCTATCCTAACAGCTTGCCATTACAAATTCATGAACAAATTCTGAGACATCTCTGCTTTGTGGTAACTTTGTCATCCTTTCTGTCTATGACCAAGCACAGGGAAAAGAGAAATAGCAGAGATAAAGTGCTAGATTGGTTACACTGGTTGTATGAATATACATAGCACACTGTTGTTTCATATTAGTATAGGTAGGTAGGAAGAATAAAGCTCACACATGAGCGTTTGCTGTTGTTACTTATTTTTTAATTCTGCAATTTTTATGTAATAAAGCGTGGTCATGGGGTGTGAATCAAGCCACCCCCCCCAAACTGTTTTTGGTTTTTATGTGGTCTGCAATAACCAAGAGGATCTGAGGTTCTCATGCACTCACCGAGGCGAGCACACGTCCCGCAGTTGGAGCCAGATGTTACCCCCCATTTTTGCATGGGTGGTTACTTGAAGATTTTGTTGTTTACTATGGGGTTTTGTTTAGCATTTGTTGGTCATTTTCTGTCTCCTGTCGGCATCAACTTTCAGTTCAGGAGAGAAGGGGACAAGTAATCCCAGTAGTATTAAAAGCATTTTGATCTTTGTTGCTAGGTCCTTGGAGCAAGTGTCCAAATGGAAATGTTTTGGAGCCAGCAAATAAATTATCTCCAAAAATCTCAGAGAATATTGATATCGACAGGACATGCTCTGGTTCTGCAAACTGGCGCACTGCCAACTATCGGTCAGGGCTAAAAACAAGGTAACACCTGTTTGGACCATCATTTAAATGTCCTTGTTGGCTTTCAAAATATTAAAAGCTTCCAGAGGATACAGCACTCTTATTCTACAGAAATAGGACAGAGAAGTTTGTCGGTTTCAGGGTTATAATGCAACACCAACTGGAGTTAATCTTCTAGTTATGGAGCGTCCATTTTGGAACATAGAATTTACTCCAGTTCGCCAAGTGGCAGTGGATGGGTTTTCTGAAAATTTGGAAGAAGTTGCAGGGAAGCCAGCACAGATATTGGCTTATTATTCACTTGCAGGAAGAAGAACAGACCATCCAGATTCAGTGATTCCTTTAACCTTATCATGATGGAATCGTTAGCATATATATGGATATTAAGTTGTTGTTTTATAGTTGTTATCTTAGTGTCGATCTATGTACATTTTTAACCTTCTAAGGAGTAGAGCATATAAATGGTTATGGTGTCAGTTATACTTTCCTCAGCATGCCTTCTTGAAGGCTATAAAGACAAGAAGAAAAAGCCATGCATTACTCTTGTGCCTGTCTTCTGCCTGCAAGCATGGATTTTATGTTGACTGCTTCACAGTTATATGGAGATGGATTATTTAATCTGTAACTTTTAAGAAAAAAGTCCTATTTTGTCAGACCTTATGCCTGTTGTCTGTATATTATGCAGAGGATTTGTCCATCTATAACATGGTCGCCACTACTTTACTACTCAAACGAATGCAGGCAACGCCTGTGGGAGCTGCTAGATCTATTCTTGTTTAAGGTTATCACTTGCTAGAGAAAATGGTGGCCTGGAAGCTGACTGAGATTGTATTTATGTTTGAGATTACATCATATTAAAAGCATGTAAGTTTATTGGAAACTGAAGATCCCTGATGTATCCATGTGAGGGACATTTCGCCAGTACAAAAAGAATCGATGTATGCCAAGGATTCCTCATCTGAGGTAAAAAAAAGGTTTCAATTTCTACATTTGAGATTATGGCATATAAAATCAACAGGATGAACAAATAGCACAGCCCGAGCTAGCAAAGAAGAGAAATTTCGCGTTTATTTTTTATTGGAAGCTGCCATTACTCGTCATCAACAGAATCTCAATCACGCGGCGCATCTGTGTTTCTCCACAGATCACTTGGCTACCTGTTTCATCAAAATCCAGGGGAGATCGACCTGGCGGCCTCCACTGCTGTTGATAAACGGTGGTCCCTGATCTGTTCATACCCAAATTCGACGATTTTTCAGCATGGGCCCGCGATTTTTGTAGCTGCTGTTTGCACAGAGGTTAAAAATCTGGAGGATTCGATTTTTGGTAGCTGTGCTAAAATCACGATTTTCTTTTACCATCGAATTGCTATCACCACCGATTTCAACTACATCTGCATCGACGTCCGGATTGATAGTCACTGCAGGGTATATTTGATGCGTAACAGTTTGGAGCGGGCACCCATCTACTTCGCCGATATAACTTAGGATTATACGTTCGGAACCAGTCGAAGATCGGGAGGAGTTAATGACACGGTAACAGGTTGGAAAGGGACTCGGTTTTCAATTGGGCAGTTAGAAATCAGCGCAAAACATGATCGGAGATACAGTATGCGGTACGAGAAAACAGCTCGGCGTATTTTTCACTGTTACGTGGAGTTTGGCAGTGTTACATCCCGTGCAGAGCTCGGAGTTCCATTTCGGGTTTAAACTTTGGACAACGCCAATTCTGCTCGGGGCTCAACGAAATTGACAGCCGAGCTTACAAACAGAGATAAACGCTATCATCTCAGTCGAGCTTGGGGTTCTGAGTCATCACGTTTTAAACAGCCAGTTGAATGAGGAGGGTTCAAATGCTCGGTGTTCAAGTGAAACAGCCACGGTGGAAGTTAGGCTGATCGGGTGGTCACACCTAGGGCATCTGTGTTTTCCTATGTAGCAGCCAGTTTCACTAATGATCAACCTCGTGTCCAGCATTTAATCAGCTATTTGGGGTATCCTTTCCATACGTGGAGTTTGGAGAGGCGGCCAACATTGCATAAAAGTGCAGATTACTGAGAAACTCGGGTTCTTATTGCAGTACGTTTTGGGTTTTGAAATAGACAGTCAAAACTGGAGTTCCACTAATTTGGAGGTCATGCATGCGTTGGAGAGAAAAAAGTGGATCTTCACTTTTTTATTATTATTTTATTATTTTATTTTTAGAGTTAGGTGAGGTTTTGGGCATAAAAGGAGCCAGCCTCTTTCTTTGTAACTTGGATGGAAAATTTTTGGGTTTTCTCTCCCTGTCGAGCTTAATGAAAAAATCAGCTGGTTTTGTGGACAGATTGAGCATCCTTCATGTGCTTGTGTGATGTATTTCAAGTTGTAGAATGAATCTAGCTTGTGAGGGCTTTCTCAAGCACAATAGATTAGCCATTTAGGATTAAGTTGGTTAATTATGCTTGAACAATTAGTTTCTCAATGGACATCAGTATTCGGTTGTACGAAATGTTGATTAATATTTGATTGTTTATGCATTCTGGATTCGTCTCACTTTTATGAAGCATAAAGCCTCCATGAGCCCTCTTTTGACTCCATTTCCCCTTCTGGTACTGGCACTGGTCTTTCCTTGAGGATTGATCTTCCCTTCTTTTCCATCACCCATTTGAAAACTATCTTTTGTTACTTCCGTTTCCCTAAGGCAGCCTCTTCCATTCACCTTGCCCGTTACTGTACCTGCCTTAGCGATCCTATTTTAGGGATACCCCCCTAGTGTTGGAGAAGAGCCAACCTGAAGCGAAGAGGAGAGGAGTGTGGTGACATTGGCCTCTCTCCTGAGAGAGTTGTCATTTCAGCTGGTGTGTTGCATTTTGGGCTTCAAACGACACGCATGCCATTTCGGAGGACAACAGGCTTGAAGTAGGAGGATGCAACACATGGGAATCACCAATCTCTACCACCACAACACAACTGTTTAATTTGAATTATTCGGAGTTTTGTCTTTGATTCATTTAGTAAAACACTTAGTGCATCTCATTCTATAAGCTATTGAATATTTGTCTCTTAAACATTTTAACAAACATTTGGTGTGCAGGTTTACTGCCGCAACTTTTGCATTCTTATTTGCATGCACAAGCTGGCAGAATTATAGCTTTGATACCACTGTAATGACCTGACTTTTTCTTTAATATTTTGTTCAATATAAAGTTCAGCAAAGGCATTGCAGTGGCAAACTTCTTGAAGAAAATGAAATGCCTCACCAATAAAGGTATCAGCAAGCAAAATTGAATGATGAACACAAGTGGATGTCTCGTTGCATTAAATTATTAAATCCATAGATGCTTACTTACAGAAAGAGAGCACACCCAGAAATTACTCAATCCTTTCTTTCAAACAATAAACTGATTAAGAGAATTTTCCATTTAGATTTGAAACAAAGGTCAATGCTCCTCTTAATCTGGCCATCAAACACAGAAACCCACCAGTTAACAATTGCAGTAGAAAAAATAACATTTGCTTGCACAAACACACGCTGGTTTACCGTAGGAAACAAGAGGATGAATGCTGATGATGTTCCTGTAAAACTATAGCTGAACCTGCTCCAAGATATTCCCCTAAATTGCGACACAAGTCCCTGCTCAACTGTACTATTGTGATGAAGTCTGCACCCCTGTTGTATTGCTTCCCAAACTAGGCTTGAGGGCCTTGGATTTTTGCCAAAACCTTGTCGGATTATTACCCCAATCCCTGCAAGCTCCTGCCTTACAAGAAGACTTCAAGATGATGCATATGAAAACAAATGAAGACGGCTGTCTTTTCCTTGCTTTTATATCTCTTCAAAACCCTAGCCTCACACCTTTTTATTAAGCCTTGTGTTACACACTTAAGTTGCACCTTTAGGAGTCTAGACCCTCCTCAACTCATAACGATGCATTATGCACATTGTTATAACTTAAAATTCCTAAGTTATGAAATTCCAGTTAAAAGGGTATCGTCGTTTTTACAATACCCCTGCCCAAAGAAAACATCATAACTTGGATACTCACTTGGAATCATGTAAAAATGGATACATTAGAATCCTAACTCGTACCTGAGTCCAATGAGCCATTGCATGACCATCCTAGGTCGCACAAGCTCCACGTTTTTTGCACTAAATGTAGGATTTTTCTCCCAAAGAGGGAGTTCTAAACATTTTAACGCCAACTCCACCCAGACTCCAAATTGTACAAATAAGGACTCATTGGAAAGAGCAGAAGGACAAACACATAGACAGGTCCTTCGCATCACCTATCCTACTAAACTCTAAGAACCCTCCTAAACGTAAGAAAATGATCCATTTATTCCATAGAATGTAATAAATCATAAGTGAAACCACGCAAACATAAACTACCCACTAGCTATCAACCGCTTGCCACATCCAGTTCTCATTCAAAATGGCAAGTGGGTTGCACAGTACAAGGTGCTCCAAAAAGGGGACATTACAGACAATGTCTCGATCAGCTACTAATTTGTAACTTATACATGAAAGATTAAAGATGTAGAGGGCATGAAGGGCAGGAGAAAAAGAAGCACTACTACAAAGAAAAGTAAAGGGTGTTTGCAATTCTTATTTTGTTGTTTTCATGTCACTTGCATTGGCAACCAAATTCCCTTGTTCTGTTCATTTATATTTGCATTAGATTGGGAAGGGATAATACTGAATTTCTGCCAAGGGTTTGCATGAAAATTAGAGGCAATAAGCCTCGAAAATTGAATGTAAGTCTATTTGATTTGAATCTTATCTACTATCTCAAGGAACTTGATAATGTGTTATATGAGCCCCAATTGCATGTCTGTGTAAATTATTATAGTCCAAATGGCTAGGACTAAAATAGATTTATTGTGGATCGCTTTCCAGGTTGGACAACACCGATTGATGCCTGTGCCGTATGAAGATGTTGAGGTAAGAAATTAGAATAAACCTTGATATGCTTTGGTTAGAGAGACATATCTACATGGCAATTTGAAACTATTTCTTTTGTAAATCTGATTGGGTTCGGATATTTGGGTCTCTAATTGCACTAGGAATGTTAAACCAAGAAAAGTTGTGGGATACTGGATGGCTTGCTAAGGTTGGTACTTATGTCTGCTGTGTTGTTTTTTCTTTCTATGACAGCTTGATGTAGATGTAACCACTCGCTTGCCTTACAAATATATTGATGAGCTGGGAGACCCAGCAAGAATAATCGAAGAGGCTGAGGAAGCTGCTCAGAAGGATTTATGGACTCTCATGCAGTTCACAGAAAAGTTGCGTTTTCAATATGGAAAAGAACCACCATCTATGGAGGTATACTTTTGATTGACTGCTTACCATTCACATATGCAAGATTAATTTAGCCAGGAGAATGGAGGGAAAAGTTGAGGTACACTACTGAAATGGCTAAAATGTACCACATTTGGAGATAGGTACATTTGGAGATCTCGTTCTAACTGTTTCTTTCATGTGATTCCATGGCAGCTATTATTGAAAAAGATTTATGTGAAACGAATAGCAGCAGATCTTGGGATTAGTCAAATTCTGAAGTCCAGAAAAACAATTGCAATGAGAACACAAATGACTAAAGAAGCATTCAAATTGTTTTTAGAAGCCATGTCACCTGATTCTTTCTGTTCTTCTCTAACATTTGAAGACAACTATATCAAGGTTTGTTGATATCGTTTATACCACATTACCTTACTGAGCATGGTGAAGGGCTGGAATATAATATATATAATCTTTCAGAAACATGATAAATCATGATGTTTATTAGTTCGAGTATTTATCTGTGTGTATTTTACTATATTTTATAGTTTCTTAAAATCCCAAATTGTAATTTTTGAGTTTGGCAGACTATTAATATTTTCTAAATGCAGGCACAACTTCTTCTGGATCTACCCAATGAGCGGCTGCTACACTGGCTATTTGACTGTTTGGCAGACATGCACAATTGTTTACCAGCATTTGTAAAATATTGAATATGTTTTCTTGGTAGTTATATTTGTATGCACATTTTGTTTACATAAAGCATTTTCTTTCTACTTCATTGTTGTGGATGTCTTTTTTTAACATAAATCACGCAAGTTGTTTTTGTCCACTTGTAATGTCTACTAGTGGCCAAAGTTCGTCAAAATCAATAAGTAGTGTCATTTCAAATTATTTAATGTGCTAATTTACTGGAAAGCTCACAGTAAGTCATTTCCTCAATGGAATGACATTGTTTATACTGTGTGTATAAATGCTTCATTCCTGTTATTATTTTGCACTGTTAGAATTTTCTGTGGTAGAAGTTGTGGAGTTATGCAAAGCTGAATCCTGAAGGAAAAAAGGAGAAGCTTGATATCAAAACAGTGCATTACCTAGACCATTTATCAAAATCCTGAATCCTGATTGAAGACGGCAAGCCTGATATGAAAACAGTGTTAAGTTGACTATCAGGTGACCTCAGGTGACCTCTCAATCAGTTCTACTAGTTCTTCAGGAGCTAGCGAATCTGAGGCATCTTCTGGTTTCTCCCTCTCAAACTTTGAAGGGGGAGAATCAGACTCAGGATCCTCCATCTCTGAATCAGATTGAATCTCTTTCAATCTTTTGAAAACAGCTTCCTCATGGAAGGTAACATCTCGGCTGACTTCAATGTGTATCTCACTAGGTACATATATTCAGTATGATTTGGATGATTCGCTATAACCCACAAAGGTGCCTTTCTTTCCAGAAGGTTCCATCTTTGTTCTCTTTTCTTTCGGTACATGAATGTATATTGTGTTGAGCATTGGTTATCATTGATGTTAAGTGTTTGACTGAATACGATATCAAGTGTTTGACTTGGATATTGTTGAGCATTGGTTGTCAATGATGTCAACTGAAGAGCATGTCAAGTGTTTAACTGTCATTCAATGTCAAAGAGGATGTCAATTGATTCAGTTGATTAAGTTGTCTATTTAACCAAAGCTTAAAATTCAGCTTTACATAACTCCACAACTTGTAAGATCTACCGCAGAAAATGCTATAAGTGCAAAACCTGAAATTAATAGTGATGAAGCCTTTGTACACAGTATAAACCATAGTAGCAAGATTTAGTCATACTGGCTTTTGCCATATGGAAATTCGGCAGCAGTACAAAATTCGGCGAATTTTCGGTACAGTACCAATATCATTAGGTCAATACTTTTTATGTCTTTGATAATCTACTTCATGTCTTTGATGCACAGAGGGGATCCTTGTGCCACAAACAGAGGGTAGGGATAAGATGATTCACCAAGGGTATGAGATGTAGGCAGGGTGATATCATCCCACAAAGAGCCTTTCTCATACATCAATTTGGTGTCTGGTTAGGTTTTGACCTGAAAATTATATTATTATTAAGATATTATAAATTAAAAAAATGGCCATTTGTTTAAATCCTAAAAAAACCCATAAATATAAAGTTAATTGTCAAATTTTCAAAGAATGGGTTGTTATTTTTTATTTAATGCCTGTTCTCGAGGCTGAAATTCCTCTATAATTTGGTTTAAAAATGCATATTTTCACATATATTTCCATATTGGAATACCATACTGGATTTTTTTTTGTACTGAGTTGTTTTTGAAGTTGTATTTGTATTCAAATTTTGCTACTATAGTATAAACAACAGTATCCTTTGAGGATTAGCTTTGTACACAGTATAAAGTAACATAAACAGAGGCATTCTAGTGGTCACTTTGTTCAAGTTCAGTGGAAATCTTGTAATTAGTCATTACCTCAGTAGAATGCCTCTGTTTATGTTACTTTATACTGTGTACAAAGCGTGGACTCTGGCCACTAGTGGTCACTTTGTTCATGTTCAGTGGAAATCTTGCAATTAGTCATTGCCACAGTAGAATGCCTCTGTTTATGTTACTTTGTACTGTGTACAAAGTGTGGACTCTGGCCACTAGTGGTCACTTTGTTTAAATTCACTGGAAATCTTGCAATTAGTCATTACTAGTGGTCACTTTGTTCAAGTTCAGTGGAAATCTTGCAATTAGTCATTACCTCAGTAGAATGCCTCTGTTTATGTTACTTTATACTGTGTACAAAGAGTGGACTCTGTTCACTAGTGATCACTTTGTTTAAAGTCACTCAAAATCTTGCAATTAGTCATTACCTCAGTGGAATGCCATTGTTTATACTGTGTACAAAGGCTCCATCATTTTGGTGGATTCTGGCCACTAGTGGTTACTTATGTGTTCAAATTCACTGGAAATCTTGCAATTAGTCATTACCTCAGTGGAATACCATTGTGTTTATACTGTGTATGAAGGCCCCATCCCACTATTTTTTCTTTTATGTGCTTTTAGAATTTTCTGCTGTGGGGTTATGTGAAGCTGAATTTAAAAATTGCATGTTTATGTTATTAGGACATCATCATCCATCAGGTATTTTGTACGAGAAGGTTTTATCATTTTGGCATATTCATTTTTTTGCATTCATGAAGCATTTGATTATGTGGAGATGTTACTAAGACGGAGTCAGATCCTTTCGAAATGATAGTTTTCCTTTTTCTCTTTCTCTTCATTTGTAAATTTTTTGATTGATTATGTGGAGGCATAACTCAATTCCTTTGAAGTGATTGAAGTTGGCATTGGGTTGAAGTTTGGATTCTTGTATAAATGTGCTTGATTATTCACAAATTCTATGATATCAGCGTGACATGGACTAGATAGAAATTGTTTTTGGTGAAAAGAAAATTAGAATAATCACTTCATGGATTTCGGTTTATCCTTAGTCATACATCCAAGAATGTACATTGAATACGCTAGTTGTCAACTAGTAATGTTCATGTTCGGATAATACAACTCTAAAAGTTTTCCCATTTGAGGTGGTGGGCAAAGGTATATCAACCTCTTTTAAAGATGTTTTTCTTCCTTCGAAGAAATCCTCGAGTGGTGTCTAGTTTGCTACTAGGGTGGTCCTAACAAATTCTACCTCGATGTCTAAGAAAGCCTTGCCTCTGCCCCTCATTGTGGATGAGATGTCCTCAGTTCCAACATGAAAGCTTTCTCCTGAATGTGTTAAGGATGACGAGGACTATTACATGAAACATGGGGTGATATACAAGTTTCATGGCTTATGGCTTCACTAAAAAATCTCCAAAAGTGAATTATTGATACACAGGGATCTTTCTTGGAGGATCTAGTTTTGATACACTTGTTATCACACAACTTGTAGTTGCCCCTAAAGGCGATCCTATCAAGGATGGTAGAGGAGCTAGGCAACTAAAGAGGTGACCTATGAGGGCCTCGATCCCTAGATAGATAGATTGTCACGTTGACCAATGCACTCTTCACTTTGTGCTATCAAAGTCCTAGATAGCAGAGGGGGAGACCTAGTTTTACTCCCAATAAGAGAGATCTAACCCAATCACCAGATCAAACCAAAAGACCAGAATACGTAAGGTGACAGGTGTATGGAACCCTAGATCTATAGATGAAGTCACAAGAAGAGTTATATTTGGATCAAGAGGCTTATGAAATGTAAAATATTGACCCAATGTGAATGGTACAAGTGACTTATGAACTTAAGGAACAGATCTAGGATCAATGCACTAGCAAATGAAAGTGATTCTTACTGCCTTGGGAAACGTGACCAAGGTAGAAGGGTTAAGGTCAAGATGAGGCTTTCTAGTACATTTTGGGTGAAGCTTGGTGGAAGATTTCACAGTGTCATAGTTCACAAGCAAGAATGAACATCAATCAACTCAAAAAATAGGCAAAATCAAGGAGGGCACAAGGGTTAGAAACCAGCTCCTAGGGATTTGGGCAAGATGGAGTCCCTTAGGGGTGACACCCTAGGAGACCCACTTAGGGTTAGGCCTAAAGGTAAAAACCCAGAAATCTTTCGCCAAGATTCCAAATTAATTGAGCTTGAGAATTTTTAGAAATTACGATAGTTAGGGTTTTAGTAGTAAAAATAAATGGCCAATGGATTACAACTTCAAAACAAAATATTATGAGTAGATCTTACCCGAAAAATCTTGTGGATGCCTTGCAAGTGATCTATCCCTTCTCGATCAATTTGAAACAATTTGATGGTGTTTCCATGTGAAATCGATTTTATGAAGGAAGGTAGTGCGCCCCTCTCCTGCACAAACAAACTACCGAAGTATCAACGAGACTGTAAATACATGAGAAATATCAACGAGCATTTCAAAGATCAAGGATGCTATTGAAAACCCTTTGATACACCATGACTTCAAGAGAAACAAGTTGAGGAACCTTGCAAAAACGTCCAAGTGAAGTCACCCTCCTGCAGTTAAATACTATCTCCACAAAAATATTTTGGATCCACAAACAATATCTCAAATGCTAAGAGAAATAGAATTTCCAATCAAGTACAAGAACATCCCACAAAGATCCAAGGATTTATGCAAAAATCTCTTTATTATGAATATTCCAAGAGCCAAAGTCCTTTTACAAATGAGGGGTCCTCTCTCTTAAATAGAATCGAGAGAGACCAAAACCCTAACCACTTTTTGAATGAGTGGTTGATATAAAAAAATAATACAATGAGATCAACGACTAATGTGAACCGGATACAATCAACATGGATCACTCAAAAGAAGGAGGATGTGTTCCCTCAATGACGCCTTAGGGGGATGTATGACATAAGATATGACTAGGAACAACAACATAACATCATGTTGGGGTGGTTAGGAGGTAATAACATCTTCACTAGCCAAGCCCCATATACAATAAATACAATATACATCATAAAGTGTCTAAAGTCACTAGGATGTGTGTCCCCAACAACATAAGATGACGCTCTCATGGATGACTGGCAGGACGTGTGGACCCCATTGAAGATGAAGACTGTACCGGAAGGTGTAGAATGCATCACAACAAGTCTCAGATCAAATCCCATGCCATTTCCTCGACTCACTAAGCTAAATCGATTTTTTTGCTAGCCATTTCTTCCATTTTTAATTGTCGGAACATCACTTGGAAAGGATTAAAATGCCTGTAACTCACTACCAAGTGCTTCGGGCACCTATTCGACTGCACCAACGTGTCCGAGAATATGGGAATATAGTAAAAACAAGTTGTTGCACCCCATACCTCCTCTGTAGCACCCTGGGAGAAATAAAATAATCTCTGCAAGTGTCGTACATGCCATTTTAATATGGCAATTTGCTGCAGCAAAGTGACGAACTGAGCACAACATCAACTGTAAGTGCCTGGAACTGAAAATTGAGTGCCCCAATAGACTAAGAAAGTCCAAATCCACTATGAATGAGTACTCATACATCATGTGACCATCAAGATAATCATCTGTAAGCTCATCCATGCCCGAATAATAAAATAATGGTCCGTAACTAGTGATAATAATAAAAATATAACAAACCATCATGTGAAACCACTGTCGGAAGCATGGAACCATCTAATGGGCACAAATGGACCATGAATAATCAATCTCGAACATCATAGGCCAAACTCATCCCAAATCTTGATGTTGACTTGGTCAAACTAGGTTGACCAGGTTAAGACTGATCAAAATACCGACCTAGACTGCAAATAACTGATGTTGCAAGTACAAATGGATAAGATATGCTCCATTAATTATATTGATAGTAAGACTAAAGCCTAAAGTGGCATTTAATTGGCGATTATACATAAAAATCGTTAATAATAATTCTAGATCAAAGTAACCAATTACTTAAAGAAGAAACTCAAATGTATACTCATTTATGGACGTGGCCATTTCGCTAGAAACAAGTGAAGGTGAATGAAACAAGGCTAGGCTAAAGGGTATGACTTAACCACCTCAAAACTGTGACCTCTTCGATAAGGGAATAAGAGAAGGCCACCTACATATATGTTGGATAGAGAAATACAAAGGGAAAGACAGTGTCTCACAGATGAGTAGAGTGATGAGACTGCTTCCAGTAGACTCTAGACAAGCAACCTTTATAGCAATTTGATTTATTGTCAGCTTTATACACTTTGAGATTTAACATTGACTTCAACTTTATAAAGATTTTCACTAGCCAGCCTCTAAGAGCAGGTGCCCTGAATAACCTTGCGGGCCTCAGATAATGACTCGGTATGACCTCCATTTCCCACCATAGTCCATAGGTGCGATGGAGTGACTACCCTGTTTCCCTGTAGAGGCAAACAACCTTACATCATACAGAGGATGAGTGCTCGTTCCTTGGTTACTGATTAGCTATTATAGATATTCAATTTACTTTCCATAGTGTTTAGCAACACTATTTTTGCTAACTTAGCATCTGTTTAGAATACGCCACACTTAAGCTTCGATGCTTTAGTGTCTAACAACACTTTTGTTAGGCATACTTGGTTTCGAGGACTAAAGGAGAACAATCATTGTGACTAGAATCACACACTCCAGAGCTGAGACACAAGGTAAACATGGAGTCTATCCAACACAGAGGCATAGGTGGGGGAAGTCCTTGATACCATTAGTCGAAGTGTAAGTTAGAATACAACAAAAAATGGATGATAACGGATGGACGGGGAAGGTGACAACATGATGCCATGAATAGCAAAGACCCTATGGGGAAATGACCAAGTCCATACTATAATAAGGACATGATCAACAAGTATACACAAGAATATCTAATTTAAAGTAATCGAATCATCTCTACTCTAAATAGTCAACAAGAACCACATCAAATATCGCCAACTCATGACCGTCCTATACCCAGTCAAGCTACCAAGATAAGTAAATGAGCATAATATGAAATATCCAAATATCCAAATGCACAAACCATATACCTGTATCCACAATCTGAACCATTGAATAACACTTAAACACTGTTGCCGTATAAACCATTGGCATTATCGTCATATCTACTCTAGATGGAAGAGAGTGGCCGACTCAGTCATCAAATGTGGGTCATGAGGCTCAGTCCTGACATGAGACTGATAAAATATATCCTCTAGGCTCGTTGAAAATAAGAGTGATCGTCAAATGAACTACTCATCAATTGTTGATCTCATGCATATCATAGTAAAAGGATAGCTCAGAAATATGCCCAAAACTAGTCTAGAATCTTTGTATCCCTAGCTACTATGGATGTGATAACAACACCCAAATGGAAAGGGATTTTTTACTCTTGATGTTATATCAGAGTAGGACAGACTAGGGTTCAGAGGATGGACTCAGAGAATATATTAAACTAGCGTAATTAGAGAATCCTATAGTGTCCAACCAGTCAACTAGTTGCATTGAAAGTTGAAGGAAGGGGAGAAAAAGAAGCCCATCAGCATGCATGATCCTCAGTTAGGGGTGTCAGTGGTAGTTGGACCCTTAACAAGTTATGTAAAACAACAATGGTTGATATGTGGCTCTCGACAAGCAAATATATAGAGAGTCTACTAATTGCACTGAAATTTGAAGGAAGGGGAGAAAAGGAAGCCCATTAGCACGCATGATCCTCAGTTAGGGGTGTTAGAGGTATGTGGACCCTTAACAAGTTATGTAAACAACCACAATTGATAGTTAGTTTTTTAGAATCATACAAATTGTCAAAATAATACTTGACCCTTAATTTATTCTTTGGATTATACAGATCAAAATATAGAATATCATATGTTGATTGGATAGAAAAAAACTTGTAAATTGCTTGTGATGGAACATATTGTAAACCGCTCGTGCTTTTGATAGAATTCCTCTTTGCATAATAGAAAACGACCAATGATGTCCATGTTGTTATAATTAGAATTCCTAAATTTGAGTAGAAGAAGACCAAAACCCTTATGCATGAAGGAAAAATACTTATTGTTTAGAGAAAGAGAGAGAGAACGTGTGATCTTCAGCATGTCATTGATTCAAGTTTTCAACAAGTGTTTTGATAACCAAAATCTTCAAACTCTTTCACAAAATTATTTTACCAACTTTATCAATGTGAGGGCTCGGTTGATGGTGGCTCAATTAAGACTTCGTAAAAAACTCAACATGATCCAATTTATTAATTATCCAAGTTAATGAATCATAAATTCACTATAGTTGAAGCTTCTTGGTATTGACTGCGCCCTATGACATTATGTTGTGTGTTATTGCACTGAGAGTAACGAGGTGCTCAACAACTCAGTATGAGAGATGTTGTAACAATGTAAGGTAACATTACCAAAATCAAAACAAAAATAAAAAATGAAAGTCAACAAAACTAGCGTAGATCCTTCTTAAACTTAGATCTATCAAGCATTACACCTTAAGAAATTGGATCCCTCTTGGTGTTTGATATATCTAGGTTTAAGATGGATCTATGTCTGTGATAACTTAATTGCACTAGAGTAGCGAAGTGCTCTATAGCCCATTATGGGGAAGATGTAACGTTGTAACGTAATATGACCAATAATAAATAAATATTTAAAAAATTTATGTCGACTCATAAAATAAAGAAATAAAACCAATATAGATCTCTCTTAAACTTAGACTTATCAAACATCAAGACTTGGGATCAAATTTCTTGAGGTGTAAATTTTCTTATCTTAAATTTTGTGCACATCAAGAAAATAATTTACACCTCAAGAAATTGGGTCTCGGCTCTTAGTGCTTGATAGATCTAAGTTTAAGATGGATCTATGTTTGTTTAATTATTTCCTGAAAATGAATTCTAACCTTTTTATTGATTAAGTTGCCAATTTGAAATAAAAAATTATAATTTTGACTTTACTCCTGTATGATACAAGACACTTTTGATACACACTTATGCTTTAGTACTTGGGACTTATAGTCAAGTCAATAATTGGCATTCGCAATGTCTTTATTAGTCTTACACATTGACTTGTTCCTAGTTCAAACATTTTATATATATATATATATATAATTTTTTTTTAATACATTAGCCAATGGCTTTAAATAGGTTCAAGATGTGGATTGATGGGAGGGTGCTTTATCAAAGTCAAGGTATTCTCATATTTTAATATATTAGCCAATGGCTTAAACTAAACCCAAGATGTGGATTGGTTGTAGGGTGCTTTATAATAGTCAAGGTTGTTCGTACATATTTGCAAGTTATTTTGAAGGAGGATATATATTAGATGAATGGTTTTATACTACGTCTTATTTGCAAAGAGTGGCAATTGTCGTAAGATGATAATATTTTTGAGTTTAGTAACATGAAACTCTATCAAATTATGGACAATCATATGCTTTTGATTGTTTTTTTTTTAATATATGATGGGGGTACTTCAAAGGACGAATTTCAATGGGTCGTTACATTAAGTAATGTTTGCTCATTTAATCTTTCTTATCAAGTGTGACTGTTTGTGTGGTTAGTGATTTGTAAAAGCTTTCCTACCAAGTTCAAATTGGTCAAATCCATATTGCAAATTACATGCTCCCACAATTTAGAAGGTCGGAGATAATTTTAAGTATATATTTTAGGATTGTCCTTTTATTAAGTCACGTTCAAAGAGTGCTCATGATATATCCCATTTGCTATGATAGGGATTAATCTATTAGAGAGTTGGCGTTTTTGGACATTGTGTGAAATTAGTTTTTTAGGTTATCACTTTGGTCTTTCGATATGTGGTGTAGCCATGATCTCATATGTTTTGTCATGTATTCTATTAGTTTTGTGTAACTCAGTCGGTCCTTTCATCATTTTTTTTTGTTGGTATTTCATGGTGGGGACAACGTTATAATTCCTAGTGTACTTTTTGAATATAATGAGTTTTTATGTTCTAAAAGTGAGATGATTTTATTAAAGTTGTGGGCCCTTGTTTTTTAAATGTGCATTTAAATATGAGCAATTATTTTAAATGTGCAAATAAAAAAGATCCTTAGATTAAATTAATCCTAACCATTAAAAAAAGGAAGTTAGGGTTAGTTTCAAGCAATTGGGATAGAGGGTGTATAAAGTCACCTAGGGATTAGTGTAAAAGACCAATGAAGAGAGAAGTTCATCATTCAGTGAGTGAATGATTAATGAGAATCAATGATCATTTTGTAATATGTACAATAAGGAAGAGAGAGGTTCTAGTTGGCGACACAATTTTCAAAGCCTTGCCTTGCACAAAAGCCAAGACAAAACAATACTGAAGAGAGGTTGTACTGTCAGTTTGCATAGAGTTCGAGGTGATCGGGAAAGACATCTGCAAATTCTAAAAACAGTTAGGAGGGCACAACTATCAGTCTGCACACATTTCAAGACAATGCACAATTCTCAAGGCAACAACAACAACAGTTTTCAGTAGTCCGTACATTTGTACAGTATAGGCATTATGTACAATATTCATATGCCATCATTTGACACAGAAATTGAGGTCAATCAGGTGCACTAAATGCTGGTTCTGTTACTGTAAATTACTAAGTTTTCTCTTAATAAAATTCTTGTTTTGTTGGGTTGCCTCACAAGCTGTGAGGATTATCCCTGGGTTTTTCCCTAACTTAATTTTGTCACCATCTTCTTCAGTTCATGATTTTGTGTTTGGATAATTAAGTATTTACGAGTATGACAAAGGTTTGCATTTGTTAAAGAGAATACTTAATTAAATGCCCAGAAAATTCAAACCATAAATCTCAGTATATCATCTAAATGTTTGACAAAATGCCTGAAAGAGAAAGTTTACGATTTTGTCAATTTTCTTTATGGTATCAGAGCCTAAAAGATTCTGAGAAGATAGAAGGAGCAATGTTTGTTTATTGTTCTATTTGACATAGTGTGTTGAAGTTTTCAGTCTAGGAGTTAATGGCTACCAGCTTGAGGTTTGAAGATTGGTTGGAAGGAGAATCCAACTTCAACCCATGGAAGGAACTCATTGTTTTATTGTTGGAGGAGGTAGAACTATGGGATATAGTTGAGAAGACAGTCACTGTGCCTGATAAGACTATTGATGCAACAGGTCATACAACATATCAGAAGAAGAATGGAAAAGCCAAGAGAGTGATTCTTGATGCTATCAAGGATCACATTGTTCCTCATGTTGTAGGGAAATCAAATTCCTTTGAAATGTGGACCTCATTGACTAAATTATATCAGTGTTCAAATGAGAATAGGAAGATGGTTCTTAGGGAAAAGTAGAGGAATGTACAAATGATTGAAACAAAAAAAAGCCTCTTACCTGACTAGAATCTCCCAGATCAGAGATGAGTTGAGTGCAGTTGGAGAAGCTGTGACTAGTGGAAAAATGGTGAGGACATCCCTGAATGGATTTTTCAGGAAAATGGAACACTTTTGTGAAAGGTGTTGTGTCTAGAGAAAATTTACATAATTGGGAAAGGTCGTGGGATGATTTTGTCCAAGAAGAGATTCGTGATGAAGCTCTTGACTCGGAAACGATCATAGGGTGAAAATAGTGAGGAAAATGTTGCTCTTGTGAGTAAGAGGAAATGAAAGGCTAAGAAAGGTTTCAAAAATGACCTTAGCAAAGTGAGGTGTTACCAATGCAATCAGTATGGACACTATGCTTCCAAATGTTCAGATAAGAAAGGGAAGAATGAAAAAGATGTAGCAGCATATTCTTCAATTGAGGAGTATGCTGCTAAGTTTGAGTAGGAGTTCTCCTTGGCATCCATTGATTCTGGTGTGGGAAGCTCATTCTTTCATCATACCTAGATAGTTGACAGTGGGTCAACTAGGCATATGACCAGATTGTATGGTGTCTTCCATATTATTACAGAGTTGGGCCCAAGACATTTTGTGCAGATAGATGTTGATAGTCCTCAGGTAGTAGTACGGGGTGTTGGAATAATGAGGTTCCAACTAGACCTTGGAGAGGTTTTGGAGGTGCATGGGGTCCTATTTGTCCCTGGGATGGGAGTTAGCAAACTCTCAGTTTCATCCTTGGAGGATGATGGTCAGGTCTGGACATGTCTTCCTCTATTGAGTAGAAGAACCAATTGACACCACTATTCTTCTTAGAGATAGGAGGGACATGTATGTGTTGCATGGATAGGTTGTGCATCCAAGATCAAGTGGTTGGTTATCTGAGACAGATTCTGAGGATGGAGTAGAAGTTTTAGTTGATCAACTGTTATCTTTAGATGAAGACACTGGATCTCTTCATAGTACTAGCAGGAGACTCAGCCAGTACAATAATCGTGAGCAGGTTCAAGAGGCTTAGGTAGAGTCTTGAGGTTCAGAGTTTCAATTTGGGTTCAAGCACTTGTCTCCGAAGTGTATTCCAGAGCAGGAGGGAGTTGTTGTAGGGTACAAAGGCTTCGATGATGGAGATACAATTAGTGTCAGAAGGACATCCCTCATTAAGAGAGTGTTAGTTTTTTGTAACTCAGACAATCATTTCATCATGTTTTTTGTTGGTATTCCATGGTGGGGACAATGCTATATTTCATAGTGTACTTTTTGAATATAATGACTTTTTATGTTCTAAAAGTGAGATGACTTTATTAAAGTTGGGGCCCTTGTTTTTTAAATGTGCATTTAAATATGTGTAATGATTATTTAAATGTGCAATAAAAGTGATATTTATTAAATTAATCCTAACCATTAAAAAAATGAAGTTAGGGTTAGTTTCAAGCAGTTGGGATAGAGGGTATATAAAGTCACCTAGGGCTTAGTGTAAACGACCAACAAAGAGAGAAGTTCATCATTCAGTGAGTGAATGATTAATGAGAATCAGTGAACATTTTGTAATCTGTACAGTAAGAAAGAGAGAGGTTCCAGTTGGTGGCACAATTTTCAAAGTCTTACCTTGCACAAATACCAAGACAAAACAATACTAAAGAGAGGCCGTACGGTAGCCTTTATAGCAAGCCATATTGTAGGTTTGCAGAGTTTGAGGTGATCGAGAAAGACATCTGCAAATTCTGAAAACAGTTAGGAGGGAACAATTATCACTCTGCACACATTTCAAAACAATGCATAATTCTCGAGGCAACAACAACAGTTTTCAGCAATTTGTACATCTGTACGGTATAGGCACTCCGTACAATAGTCACATGTCATCATTTGACACAGAAATCAAGGTCAATCAGGTGCAATAAATGTTGGTTATGTTACTATGAATTATTGAGTTTGCTCTTAATAAAATTCTCATTCACTTGGGTTGCCTCACAAGCTGTGAGGATTGTCCCTGGGTTTTGCCCTAATTTAATTTTGTCACTGTCTTCTTCAGTTCAAGATTCTTTGTTTGGATGATTAAGTATTTATGAGTACGATAGAGGTTTGCATTTGTTAATGAGCATATTTAATTAAATGCTTAGAAAATTCAAACCATAAATCTCAGTATATCATCTAGATGTTTGACAAAATGCCTGAAAGAAAAAGTTTATGATTTTGTCAATTTTCTTCATATTCATTGTAATGTGTCCTTGAAGGTGTGATTTAGTATATGGATTGATTTATGAAGATTGTGTTCTATAGTATATTTGCCCAAATTAAGCCAAAGAGCGACTTTCTAAAATAAATATAAGCCAACGAGCAACTTTCTAAAATAAATATGTTATAATGAGACAAATTTCTCTTTTTATCTACATTTTTAAATAATAAATATTATTTAAAAATAAAACAAATATACAATATGCACTCACTCATGAAAGTAAGTCTGAAAAATAAAATTTTGAATGCACTTACAAATAAAATCAAAGCTTAAAATTTTTTGAAATTTTTGAGAATTCTGAAAAAAGTCAGAAATGACTTATTTTTTTGTATATTGTCAAATAGATTAATCTGAAATGGTTTGAGAAGTCAGAAATGACTTATTTTTTTGCATATTGTCAATTAGACTAATATGAAATTGAAGAGTGCTACAAGCACATGATGTAAGTGTTTTATTTTACCCAGAAATGAAATACGACTTTTTTCTATGGAAAAAAAAGTATCAATTTCATTTTGAAAACAATACATCAAACATCAGCTTGTTTGTTACACCTTTAACTTAGATCCATTACATAGAAAATATTATTTAATAAATGTAGGGTTGAGATGTACCTAACTAGTAAATATTTGCTAGTGATGTCTATGTTTGAAGATTAAATAATTATGCATTGAAATTTATTTATTTATTATATTTCTTTAAATTGACGTTTTTTACAAGCTTTGTTGATAGTGAATGAAATTTTGGTTACAATTTTAATATTGGAAATTCTTTTATTATTCTACATTAAAATTAGATGTTAATGTGCTCAAACATAAAGTGATGGAAAATTGACATTTTCACCTAAAATATAGTAAAAATAATTTTAGATGGATGAAATCATAAATATTTGATGTTAAAATTTCACAAGAATAATATCTCAAAATGAGAAATGGCTCAAGATTATATTGGTAAGGAATATATGTAACATAGATATCTCCATTCAAGCATGCAATAAACATAAATTGTGAAATAATTAGAAATCTAAACTAAGTACATATGAATCCTAATTATATTTATGTATATCAATGAAGTACATTGTGGATTGATGTTTATTTAATCATTTGACACTTTGTGAGAAAAAATGAAAGAATAAAATTTGTTGTTAGTGGCATTTTTCTCATGCAAAAATGCTAAGCGTTGTTTCCTGAGTAAAACGATGCATATATCTAAAATAGATGTATTTTTAAATATGAGAGAAAAGAAAAAACTACGTGAAATTAATGAATTGGTATAAGGATTAAAGATCCAAAACAATTTAAAGCACAACATGTCAAAGATTGGCAAAGTCTTTGGTGAGTACCCTTTTACCCAAGTAATCATGGATAACATATACACTTATGATTATATTGTTGTAAGAACCCCATTTAATAAGTGCTAGGGATAGATAACCTAACCTTAACCTTAACAACCATTATGGGCTAATTAATGACCCACTTATGGTGATAAATATCCATTAAGCAAGATGTATTCTAATTCTATGTGTACACCAATGCAATTATAAATGTAGAATGAGGTTCATTCATTTGGTATTTTCATTAACAAAATGAGAGAAGTTAATCTTGTTATGATCATTTAAAGCACTTCTTCCCATGCAAAGGTGGTAAACATTACGTTCATTTACTTATTTGCTACTTTCATTAACAAAGCGAGAGAAGTTATATCAAGCTATCATTTAAGGTGTTTCTTCCCAGAGGTGCTAAACATTAGTTGTTGAGTTACAAATACATATATCTAAAATAGATTTATTTCCATAGAAGTCAAAATAAAATACTACATCAAATTGATGAATTGGTGAAGATATAGATCAATGATCCAAGACAATTTAAAGCACATCATGTCAAAGATTGACGTACTTGTGTTTGGTAGATAACCTTGTAATAATGTAATCACAAATAAGATATACACTTGATGATTACATTGCAATGAGAAACCACATTTAATAAGTGACAACACTAGATTACCTACAACTATTGTGGGATAATTATTGACCCACTAAGTGTGTATAATAAATGACATTAATAGCCACTAAGGAACCAGTAAGTCAATATTAACCATTTCCTTGACCATTGAAGTGGATGATATTCTCTACAAAGGGTGAGCCATAAATTATTTCAAGGGGTGATATTATCCACAAAGTGTGAGTCATAAATTATTTTAATGACCTGTAAGGATTTCAATGTAAAACTTCACCACAAGTGCACCAACATGAATGAAATCTAAAATGTTATTTTTTCTTGACATTAGTATTCTTTGCCACAAAATAATTAGAAATATTAATATTAGTGTAATATTTAGGATATAATGGTGAAAAAAGAGAGAAGATACATGTGATGATAATATTGTGACTTTAGTATGAATCAAAACTTTAAGGAATGTATAAAGGGCTATTATGAACATTGTGTTAATTAATATACGATCTTTTTGGCTAGGTTTTTTTAAAAAACAATCTAAAAAAGGATTCATCTAAAAAAGCAACAGTTAATGTAATTTTGTTTAAAGTATACTAGCATGAGGACCTTTTGGAAAACAAAATTGTCATAATCTTCTAAGCCGTGAATGTTACGATTTAGTTAAACGTTGAAAACATATTTCTTTTGCCTTCCAAATAAGAAAGAATTCGATAAAAACATTATATTTTGAATATATTGTTAAAACTAGAACAAGCACAATATGAGATAAGCACTTGGCATAAAAGGATTTAAGCTGTATTCAACACATGTATTCATCCAATGATATCAATATATAGTACATGCTCACCGATAGAAAAGACTGTCACCACATCAAGGACAAGGGTGACAAATCATAAAGATCTTAGACTTTGTGTTTGTTTAGAGCTTTAGAATTTAACAATCCTACTTTCAATCACAAGTCTGAATAATTATACCAGTAAGGTGACAATAACTAGTTCTTAAATTGGTATCATCTCAATCTTCAATCTTAAAATTTTGAACTAAGTTTCAATGAACTCGTGCTTGAAAAACCACCAATGTGGAATGAAATTTGAAAGAGAGCAGGAAATGGAAGTGAACAACTGCCATGTTTAAACATTTCCTCTACTAATTGGTGAACAAATAGTATCACCATTTTGTTATCAGTGAATACATATAATCACCATTTTTCTATTAATGAACAAAGAGGATCACTAAAGTGCACTATGAATTTAGACACATTTAGGTGTCGAACAACATCCCAATTAATACTTGAAAAGAATAGTTGAATTCTTGTAGATAACCTCTTGAAGAGACTAATTGCCATGCTAGATTCCCAAATACCGATTGAAATTTGAATTATACAACTTTGAAATTCGAAGCTTGATTATCATCATTGGTATTCTCCCTATTAGGTGCAAGGAGAGAAGTATGTGAAAGTGATCCAAGCTTGAGATTTATATTATTTTTCATTACTAAATTTGATATCATGGTATTTAAACACTTGGGAGTTAGTTAAGATCAACTTGTTTTAATGTATCTTTAGGTGAAGTGTGTTTCTTTAGTATGCATTTGTACATATGTAATCTGGTGGTCACAATATGTTTTTGACATATAGTGATTTGACAATTCATCTTCTCCTGAATCTTAATGGCCATTGATTTGTGGCTTAACACCTAATTGGTCCATGATCTCTATTTAAAGAGCATGGAGGGTCATTTGCTAGTTGATCGATTAGGAGGGGCTCATTATAACATTATTTCATTTTCACAATAATATTGCTTCAAGTAGTTATTTGATTGGGTCCATGGAGTGTTTCCCTCTTCGAGGGTTTAAACCACACAAAAACATCGGTGTGTTGATCTATAATCTATTTGTGTGAGTGGCTGCTCAAGGTGTTCGGTCTTTTGGAAATATCATGTGATAGTTGAACATGGTATCACAACACTTATGAAGTTCCACTTCCATTGTTGATCTAGATCTTGAATCAGTGTTGTCGAGGGTGTCAAATTATTTTTTATTTTGATGTTTTTGTGAAGTTCTTGGCTGAGAGAGTTGTTCCATTGCGTTCAGAGCACTACTTTTAGTTGAAAACACTTTTCATTTCATTGAAAAATGTTTTCTTTTATCCAAGACACGACCATTTTAGTAGATCTAGAGGTATATTATTTACAACTACACATTTTTTAAAATTTTCTCGTATTCTTTCATATTTTAGTTAAGTTTTTATTTAATTTATGGTTTGTTATGTTAAATATACAACATCAGGAGACATTCTCCAAAACAATATTGTGTAGCCAATATTGATCCTCCCGAATAGAGGTGAGCACTTTGATTTTCTTCTGTGTTAAGGTTATTCCTCCTATATATAGGTATTTGATCAAAGTAATGATGTTGTAAAGTCTTGTTGGACAAGGCTCTGGACTTGTGTGTGTCAATCCATGATTATCATGTGAGCCTTCCGTATAAAGATATCCATGAGATGGAACTCTTATATAGAGGTGGACCTTCCATATAAATGTCATGTTTTACTTGTTAAAAGCATTTAATGTTGTGTGATGTATTATTAACCATGATCGCCAGATTGATATTGAGTCTCCTTTAGAGATTGATCACCTCTAAAGTGAATTACTTTAACATATGATCATTTGGTCTAGAATAATATAATATGATCACAACATCCGATAATTCTTCTTAGTATAATGTAATGTGATGGATAATTAAAGTTAGCACATATTGACCATGCAGTAAAAGATAAAGAAATAAAAGATAAAGCAGAAATATCAAGAGAATTTGAAATTTCGCATGCAAACACTTCAACTAATTAAAGAGAACTCGAATTGTTAAATCTTCAGTTAAGTATCAATGCTTGAGTTAAAGCATCAGTTAACTAAAGAACTCACAGTGGTTACTTTAATTAAATCAATCATCATGATTTCAGTTAACTAAGTGTTAAATAAGAAGTACTAGTTAACTAAAGTGTTTTCACTTTAGTTAAACTAAAAGATGACACTTCAGTTAAAGAGAGTTAACTAAGTGACAACAAAGAATATCTAGTTAACTAAGTGTTATTGCATGATGACACTTATGTTAAACTAAAAGATGACACGTGAGTTGTGACAATTTCATGTCGACACTTAATTTAGCCACCTAACTAAGTGGTTAAGATTTCAAGTAAGAGGCGAGTTCATCCTAAGTGTCAGCTCAGTGCGATAAAGCACTACATGAGAAGGGCGTACATCTTAATGCAAGATTAATACATCCAGTTTGAGGGCGAGTTCATCCTGAAGTTTGAAGTTAAAACTAGAAGAGAAGAATGTATAAATATGTTATATAGGATTGGTGAATCCAATGTGAAGCAAATTTTCTTCTCCATTGAAGGCAAGGCACTTCTCTTTGTGCATGGTATTGTTCATGCTTGTTATTGTTGTGCTGGGCACACATCTGATTGATCTCTCTTCTCTATTTCTTCTGTATCTTTATTAAGAGTGTTTGGTGATCTCTTATCTTTCGAAATAAATATGCTCTGTTGTAAAAGAAAGCATTCTCTTCTATCCATTATATTATACTGAGAATAATTGTTGGGGTTTTTGTTCTCCTAATTTTTGAGGATTTTCCCCAGGGTATATCTTGTGTTATGGTTGTATGAATTTCATGGATTGAATTGTCTAATTGCTTCAAGTCTCTACATCTAAAAGAATTAAAGATGAAAGCTCAACCAAATTTCAACATGGTATCAGAGCTTAGGGTGTGAAGGAGCTCAGTTTTGCATGCCAGCTAGAGCCTATGTTGATCCTGAGAAGTTGAGCGCAATATTTGGAGACTATGGCATCAGTCTCAGTACGACCGGGAGACCGTATTGAGGGAACCTCAAAATTCAACACTTGAAAGGATAGGATTCTCAACATCCTAGAGTAGCATGACTTAGATGGCTACGTATCCACTGTGGTGGAGGATCCTACATCTAACGCAGAGCGCATCAAATTCAAGAAGAATAGAGATAAGGCCAAACAAATCATCTATGATTCGGTAAAAGATAACTTGATGCCTGTGATCACACTGCTGAAGACTACGAAATAATGTTATGATACATTGACTAATCTATATGAGAAGAAGGCCCTGAGTCAAAAGAGGGAATTGGAGAATAAGATTCGAAACGTAAAGATGGAGATGGATGAGATCGTGGCCTCCTTCTTCTCCAAGATCTCTCAAGTAAGAGATCATCTTGATAGTATTGGAGTAGTGGTGGATGAAGATGATCTTCTCCAAACCATTATTGATGGTTTCCCATCCTCATGGGAGGCATTCTTGGCTGCGGAAAATGGCCGAGAGGTACAAACTAACTTCGAAAGGTTGTGGCATGAATTCCTCCAAGAGGAAAATCTTTCCCTCACAAAAAGAATGAAGAAAGGAAAGAAACCCTTCTTCCAAAAGAATTTCTCTCATCCAAAGAAGGAGTTCAACAAAGGTTTTGACAAAACAAAATATAGATGCTTCAATTGCAACAAGAAAGCCATTTCTCAAGAGAGTGCAAAGTAAAGCAGAAAGGAAAGCTTCATGCTTCTACCGCCATAGAAGATGAAATCACTCAAAAGAATGCAGCCGAAGAAAATGCGACAAGAAGGGAGTATTATCTTGTCTCATCCCTTTCGAGATCTGTCATCACAAATGCAGAAACATGGTTGATTGACAACGGTGCATTCAAACATATGAATGGTTACAAGAGTGCAATCATCGATCTAAAGGAGAAATAATTTACATGCATGTTAGAGTTTGGGGACAGCTCAACTTATTCGATCCAAGGAGTGGATCCACCTCATTCCAGCTAAGTACTAGTGATATTCTACATGTGGAGGGAATTCTATATGTTCCAGGATTGAAGAAGAACCTGATTTTAGTTTTGGTTCTTGAAGACAAAGGCTTCCGAGTTATCTTAATGGATAACAAAGAACTTTTATGGCTGAAGAAAAAAATCCTAGAATCTGCTTCTGTGATTGGAGTTCGAGAGGGAGGACTCTATAAGGTACCTAGGAAGTACATTCAAGCTATGATTCACCACACTATCAGTCCATGTGAGCTATGTCACCGAAGGCTTGGACACCTACACTACAAAGCATTACCAGGAATTCAAAATATGGTAAAAGGTATGCCTGTATTTGATTTTGAGCATGATAGTGTATGTCGGGGTTGTGCACTTGAGAAGAATGTTAAGAAATTTTTTTCTAGCAGTTCTACTAGATCTAAAGGGATTTTAGATTTAATACATTCTGATGTATGTGGTCCCATGTCATCCCCCTCCTTGAGTGGCTTCTTATATTATGTAATGTTCATTGATGATTTTTCTAGGAAGTCATTGATTTATTTCATGAAGGCTAAGAGTGAAACTCTTAGAAAATTTAAAGAGTTTAAAACCCTAGTTGAAAATCAGAAAGAAAAGCACATATGTGCATTAAGGTCTGATAATGGAGGTGAATTTGATTCACATGCATTTTAATGAACTATGTAGTGATGCAAGAATATGTCGACAATTAACAGTACATACAATACAACCCTCAGCAAAATGAGATTATCGAGAGGAAGAATAGAACCATATGTGAGGTTGCAAAATCCATGATGCATGATCAAGATATGTCTACCTCATTATGGGAAAAATCCACCCGTACAACTATGTACATCCATAATAGAAGCCCGCATGCCATTCTAGATGAGAAGACACCAGAAGAAGTGTTCATTGGTGAGAAGTCATACATCTCACACTTGAGGATCTTTGAGAGCCCAGTATACATTCATGTACCAAAAGAAAAGAGAACAAATATGCAGCTTTCTGGAAAGAAAGGAACCTTTGTGGGTTATAGCGATTCATCCAAATCATACCGAATATATGTACATGGCGAGAGATACATTGAAGTTAGACGATATGTTACCTTCCACAAGGAATCTGCTTTCAAAAGATCGAAATAGATTCAATGTGATTCAGAGACGAAGGATCCCAAGTCTGATTCTACCTCTTTAGAGTTTGAGAGGGAGAAACCATAAGATGCCTCAAATTCACTAGATCCTGAAGAACCAGTAGAATTGGGAGAGGTCACTTGATGAAACTCCCGCTAAAAGAAGATCTGCTTGGTTTTGAGACATATTACAAAATGCAGAAAAACATGGAGCACCAGCAGGCTCATCCAGAGAGCGCAAGCACCCTGATAGATATTTAGGTTATGTTGCACTGATGAGTCACATCAGTGATTCATAACCATCCTCATATGAAGAAGATGCAAAGCATAAAGTTTGAAAAGATGCAATGACAGAAGAGTACAACTCTATAATGAAGAATGATGTTTAGGAGGTTGTTCCTAAACCCGGTGGGAAGTCCATTGTGAATTCTATATGGCTTTACAATATAAAGCATGATGCGGATAGTAGCATTGAGAAGTATAAAGCCAGATTCATTGCCATAGGTTTCTCTCAGAAAGAAGGAATCAATTATGATGACACCTTTTCCCCCGTGGAAAGGTACACCACAATCCGAGCAATGATTACACTTGCATATGTTCTAGGATGGAAACGTCACCATATGGATGTGAAGACAACCTTCCTCAAAGGTGAGGTTGAGGAAGAGGTTTAGATTCAGCATCCTAAAGGATTTGTGGTGCATGGGAATGAGTCCCTTGTTTGCAAGCTAAAGAAAGCTCTATATGGGATTAAGCAAGCCCCCAAGGTTTGGTACTCCATGTTAATTTTTTGAGCATTAATTCAACATACTCTAGGATCTTTACTGAGAGAATAACATGTACAGCATATCAAGCATATCAATCACAACAAGCAATCACATGAGACAATAGACACACAGAGTTTCCTTGGGGAAAACCATAAAGGTGAAAAACCCCAATAACTTCCTCAGAGATAGATAGAGTAATGATACAAAACCCAAGCATAAGAGATAGTCTCCTAGCAGCAGCTTCTCCTCCTCCACTAGTGCGCCACTCTCCAACGACTGTAGAAGTGAATAAGTGAATGATCAAATAGAGTGCCTCCCGCACTCTATTTATACTTGACTTGAATTTCCTAATAACTTTACTAGGTCGGCCTCAACTGAACCACTTAACATAATGATGATAGGGCCAACCCCAAATAGGGTGGTCTAACAACCCTTTAACCCACATGACTTATACAGGGCCGACGCCATCAAGCTGGTTTAATAACCCACTAAGTATAAGATACAGCACTTACAATATAAATGACGACACTTCTATATATAGGAATAATAACATCTCTATAGGAATACAATTGATACGAACCGTTACACCAAAACCTCGAGGTGTTAGTGAAGGCCGCCCACCAGGATATTAACATCCCACCATGCTCCGCAGTCTAGACTCTGGGCTAGATGTGCGCCCGTACGGTGGTGTCCCCTTTGCGTCGTACGAGCCCCAGGCGAACACTGCAATGCCGGCGTTGCCACCCGCTCTGTGACTTGAACTTGGGTGGAGGCTCTGATACCAGATGATACGAACCATTACACCAAAACCTCGAGGTGTTAGTGAAGGCCGCCCACCAGGATCTTAACAACAATATACATATATGAAATACATTCTGAAGTTACAAATACATCAACACTCCCTCTTAACTAGGAAGGTATTTCTCGACACAGATCTGCTAGCACAAGTCTTCTTCTCTGGATAATCGTCACTGGATCATCGTCATCGTTGTTGCTTCTTCTATCTCAATCAATCTCGAATCTACTCATCATAGGAAGTTCTACAGAGCCAACCCTTTTTCATGTTGGATGTAGGTCCACCACCTGTAGGTCTTCATCATCGGTGGCCATACTGTGGAATCCTCAGGACTTATTACGTGTGTCAACAAAACCTCGCAAGAGCATCCGAGGACTGATTACGAGCACACAGCTCAACCTATTGGATCTCCCAGGACCTTTCACATGCCACTACACAACCTGTCCACAGCCATAGAATATCATCTTGATACTCATGATCATACTGATCATAACATCGTTCACGAAGCACAACCCAGATGCACATCACACAGCACTTACATTCATCGGCATGGGAAGACACACTTCAACCATCTGTGAAAGGCTCAACACTTATATCTACGCCATGGGAAGACACACTTCCCCCATGCGAGAATGGCATCACACTTACATCCATAGCCATGGGAAGACACACTTCAACCATGCTAGCAATGGCACAACACTTATATTGCATCCATGGGAAGACACACTTAAACCATGCTCTAATGGCTCCAGCCCTTACATCTGCACCATGGGAGAACACATCTACCACCATGTGAGAATGGCTCCAACCCTTACATTTGCACCATGGGAGAACACATCGTCCTGATGCATATACATATACATGATCCAACTGATCATACCAATCATCCAACTGATGCATATACATATACATGATCCAACTGATCATACCAAGCATCCAACTGGAGCATCGTCCTGATGCTCACCACACAACGCTTACATCCACATGCATGGGAAGTATCCTCCTCTCACCATGCTTGGAATGGCTCCTGCAAATGTGTCCCATCACTTCTTCCTCGAAGTATCTTCTATCTGAAGAACACCAAGCCTCTCTCTGAAGTACTCAAACTTCACTCTGGCTAGTGGTTTCGTTAACACATCTGCAACCTGCTCATCTGTCGCAACATACAGGAGCTTCACTACTCCTCTCTGCACCATATCCCTAATATAGTGATATTTGATCTCAATGTGCTTTGACCTATCATGGAACACCAGGATCTTAGATAGCTTCACACAACTCTGGTTGTCACAAAAGATACCAGTAGCACCCAACGGGAGATCAAATAACTCAGACAATAGCTTCCTCAGCCATACTGCCTCACAACTAGTTGAACAAGCTACAACATACTCTGCTTCGGTTGTACTCAGTGCTACGCAGGACTGCGTCCTCCTTAAACCAAGATATCACACTTGATCCCATATTGAAGCAGCACCTAGAAGTGCTCTTCCTATCTGCAGCACTGCCTGTTGACCAATGCGACCTCGGTCGACAGGGGTTCACCTCAATGTCGACACATACCACAGTCTCCTTGGGCACCGGCCCGGGCAAGTTTGAGCCCACCTAGCAACACCCGCAGAGCGGATGAGGTCTCACTCGAGGCGTCCAGGAAGAGCAGATGGAACCATGTTTCTGCCGATGGAGGAGGAGAGTTGTGGCTTGTGTAGACTAACTCTATTGCGGTACTTAAATGGAAACTTTAAACATTCGGCAAGGAGTTATACCATATTACTTCATCGTAGCATTTATCATCACATTCTACATAGAACATATTACTTAATCGCAGCATCTATCGATATAGCAACAGTAAACAGACATTGCATAAAACAACATTCATTCATCACAACATTGCACAAAGTTCGTACCAAAACATCATCATCATATTACCATCGCGATCATATACCAGAAGCCAAAACACAGATCTCGTACAATTGGTCTTCTTCACTCTTATCCTCCTCTCTCTCTAACACTCACAACTCTCATGTATTTCTAGGCTTCTGCCCTTACAATATTTGTCCACTTACAAATGACTTCCTAACCGACACTATGGACAATTGACCCAATATCTAACTGACTCGGTCCAGATGACCCCAAAAACCTGCATATGGCGGTACAACTGACTCACTATTACATAATATGTGGTCCAAGTGACCCAAAACCCGCCAACTACGGTATTCTTTAGCACAAAATACTCCTTTCGTGCCCTCATCCAATGTGTCGCAGCGTCGGCGGTGCCGTGACCTTTCCCCATCAAACCGCCTGCCAACACTGCTTTCCCAATCCGAATCAACATAACCCTCCAGGTTAACCTTTTGATTCACATCATACTTGAGCCCATAATCAATTGTACCCTTTAGGTACCTCAGAACATGCTTTATAGCAACCAGGTGAACACCTCTGGGATCCGTCATAAATTGGCTCAATGTGTTCACCGCAAAGCAAATGTCTGGTCTGGTGTTCGTCAGGTACATCAAGGACCTAATCATCTGACGATACACAGTGACATCAATCAGATCAGATAAAGCATCACATAGAAGCTTCAGGTTCAATGCCATAGGTGTGGCCATGGCCTTGCAGTCCATCACCCCGAACCTCTTCAGGATCTCTACTGCATACTTCCCTTGTACAAGGAAGATTCCATCTGTACTCTGCCACACCTCCATGCCTAGAAAGTAGTGTAGCATCCCCAAGTCCTTCATTTCGAACTCAGTAGTAAGCTTCCTCTTTGTGTTGGAAATCGATCTATCCTCACCCGTAACAAACAGGTCATCCACATACAAGAGTAGTATAACAAGATTTCCTTCCTCAACCTTGTCATAAAGGTTGGAATCTGCTTTACTCTTGATAAAGCCCAACCTGGATAGAAAGTTGTCTATCCTACCATACCAAGTCCTAGGAGCTTGCTTCAAGCCATACAAGGCTTTCTTCAACCTACACACATATGACTTTCTGTCACGTGTCTCAAAACCAAGTGGCTTCTCCACATACACTTCCTCCTTGACTACACCATTCAAGAAAGATGTCTTGACATCCATCTGGTGTATCTTTCATTTCATCAATCGCCTTGTATTTTTCTATGTTTCCATCTGCAGCATGCTTGATCTTGTAGATCCACTTGGAAGTCACAACATACTTCCCTTAAGGTCTTGGAACCACATCCCAAACATCATTCTTCATGATCGATAGATCATGGCATCCTTCCATTACTTCATCCCGGATCCTGGGAACTTCATATTCTTCAATAGATAACTTTGTTGCTGGAACAAATGTTGTAGTCCTTCTTTTGTAGGTGATTGTACACGATCTTTCCTACAAGTCAAATTCAATTGCATGATTAGAAACTTCTCATAGTTATTCAAAACAAAATCTTACACATAAGAAGATATGTCATACAGTCATGCAATTATTTTAGCTAATGCTTCAATACAACATTTATCCATATCCCGTAACTTTCTAGATGCCTTCCATCTCTACCAGAACATTTTTAAGAGTTTGCACTACTCCCAACATGTCAACAAAGAGGTTTCATTCTAGATAAGTAGCAATGGAATGTTGTACAGTACCATAGGCAACTTACCCATTACATGCATAGTAGTAGTATATTGTTCATTAATGCAATTATTCTAATATGCATAATACACAACCTAAATCTAGGAACATAAGTATATACATCATCGAACAATATTATTTAAACAATTAGATATACAAGAAATGACAATTCAAATACTTATCTTTGTTTGTGTGTTGTGTGGACTCCCTCTCAATCTTTGCTTCCTTGCAGGAACTATTGGAGTGTGCTTCCTCTTGATCTTTGCTTCCTGGATTACCTGTCCTTGAACTTATATTCATCCTGGACAACTATGCATGCTTAAGTGTGCACTAGTGTCATGATTGTGCCATCCTCAAGATCTCATACATTCATTAGTATAATCTCAACACAAAATAATCTTAAACATGTATAGTCATGATCATTTCAAACACATATAATAAGCATTAGTATTCAAGGTTTCAAGGAAGACTTCTCTTCTGGTTAGTCATATCATCAATCAAGTTAAGAGACATAATATGCATAAACCCTTGATTACTTAAATTTCTAACTTCATGAATAATCATATATAAAAGTATAAGATCCTAACATAGGGTAGGATTCTAACTTGATATAGGAAAAACATACCTGGTCATCATATTTGCTAGTTATGTCTAGCAATGTTTTCTTGTTCACTTCAATGACCTGCATAACTCATAAGTTAACCATTGTAAAATACACATACCTCTATGTGATCCATGACTATGGATCAAGTCTTTGTCTTCATGTCACCATGGTCTTGATCTAGAACTTGATTTGTACCTTTCATGTTAGCGGATAACATTATCCTCATACAACACCATAGTGCATTAGTACAATCATCAAAGAATGTCTTCTATCATTCACATGTATTCATACTTTTACTAAAATGATAAGACAAGTCTAAGAATGATCAAGATTGTTACTAAACTCAATAACATGAAGACAAACATATCATAAACTTAATCATGAATGTATTTTAAAACATACCTGTAAGTCATACATGTCAGATTTCTTGTAGTAGTAGTTGTTGTTGTTCCTTTTGTTCTTAGGACAATCTGAGGAAAAGTGTCCTCTTCTTGGTATGTGCTGTGAGAGCTTGATCTTCATTCCCCATATTTTCTTCTCGAGCTATAATCCGAGCTTCTTCCTGAGAGAATTCTTCTGACAACCTACTGAATGAGATAAGTTTCTTCCTAGCACAAATTCCTTGGATGAAGGAATCCCATGATCTAGGATGGCCATTAAGAGTGGTCATTACCACTTCTCCATTCTCTATATCTTCTCCCACAGCTTCAAGTTGTTCTTTTATCTGGGAGACCCTTGATAAATAAGACTGCATGGTCTCCGCATTCTGGATCTTGATATTCTTCAATTGATTCCTCAAGGTCATCTTCTGATTTATATTCTTCCCTTCAAATAGCTTGGTCAAGGAATCAAACATCTCCTTAGGTGTCTTCAGAGATGACATGTGTGGCATGAGATGGTCTTTGAAAGAATCAACAATGATCCTCTTAGCCTTGACCAAGTTCCTCTGGTGTAAGGCCTTAGTCTCTTTTCCCTCTGGGACAGGAACCCCTTCACTTCTGTAGGTGTTCAACTCAATCTCTTCTAGAATTAACCCAATCCTATACTTCCATGCTCGGAAGTTATCGGCCCCTTCAAGCTTATCCTCAAGCTTGGTGTGGTGAGACATATTAAGGAGTACTTCAAATAGAAATAGAAAGGATTTAGGTCTTACCACTTGATTTGTAGAAATCTAGATCTGGAGCTGGATTAGGGTTTGTTAGAGAAACCCTAAAAATTCAAACTTCTGAAATGATAGAAAGATGCGCCTTGATGAGATGATCAAGCTAGTATACTTAGAATTTGAAAACTGCAAAGTTTCACCCCTCAAATTTGCTTTTCAAACTTCTGGATTCACTAGGAAGGACCCTGAATTAGGGTTTGATTTTCCCGGAGCTTCACCCATCCAAAAAGTTCAATCCAAAGCTCTAAACTTCGATTTTTCAAGGAGCTTCCAGCCATGGTCTCATATTTCAGAAATGCTAACTTTTGTAGAAGCCCTAGTTTCCGGCTTCACTAGACAGGACCCCCAACTAGGGTTTGATTTTCCCGGAGCTTCACCCAACCAAAAAGTTCAATCCAAAGCTCTAAACTTCAATTTTTCTAAGGAGCTTCCAGCCATGGTCTCAGATTTCAGAAATTACAACTTTTGTAGAAGCCCTAATTTTCGGCTTCATTAGACAGGACCCCAAACTAGGGTTTGATTTTCTTGGAGCTTCACCCAACCAAAAAGTTCGATCTAAAGCTCTAAACTTCTATTTTTCCAAGGAGCTTCTAGCCATGGTCTCATATTTCAGAACTTCCATTTTCTGTGGAAACCCTAATGTTTAGGTCCAAATATGAAAATGCTCAGAATTGAATTCGGTTTTGACAGAAAGATGCGCCTTGCTGAGGAGAGTCATTCTAGCCTCCTGCCTTTCAATATCTGTGGAGAGAAACCAAAAAAAAGTATCCCTAGCTTCCGCAACTGCACAGTGTCTTCTTCTCAGGTTAGCTCTGATACCATGTTAATTTTTGAGCATTAATTCAACATACTCTAGGATCTTTACTGAGAGAATAACATGTACAATATATCAAGCATATCAATCACAACAAGCAATCACATGAGACAATAGACACACATAGTTTCCTTGGGGAAAACCATAAAGGTGAAAAACCCTAATAACTTCCTCATAGATAGATAGAGCAATGATACAAAACCCAAGCATACGAGATAGTCTCCTAGCAGCAGCTTCTCCTCCTCCACTAGTGCGCCACTCTCCATTGAGTGTATAAGTGAATAATTGAATGATCAAATAGAGTGCCTCCCGCACTCTATTTATACTTGACTTGACTTTCCTAATAACCTTACTAGGTCGGCCTCAACTGAACCACTTAACATAATGCTGACAGGGCCGACCCCCAATAGGGTGGTCTAATAACCCTTTAACCCACATGACTTATACAGGGCCGACTCCATCAATGTGGTCTAATAACCCATCAAGTATAAGTTACGACACTTACAATATAAATGACGACACTTTCGTATAGAGGAATAATAACATCTCTATAGGAATACAATATACATATATGAAATACATTCCGAAGTTACAAATACATCAACACTCCAAAATTGATAGCTACCTTCAGAAACTGGGTTTCTGTAAGAGTGAAGCTGATCCAAATTTTTACTTCAAAGTAGTGAAGAACCAACTGTTTTTTGGTGATCTCAGAGTCTTCTGAAAGCAATTTGCTATGTTGTAAAAGAAATCATTCTTTGCTATCCATTTTATTATACTAAGAAGAATTGTTGGGGTTTTTGTTCTTATAATTTTGAGGATTTTCTCCAGGGTATATCTTGTGTTATGGTTGTATGAATTTCATGGATTGAATTGTCTCATTGCTTCAAGTCTCTGCATCTAAAAGAATTAAAGATCAAATCTCAACCAAATTTCAACATGTTACCTTTTCAATCTACGTATTCTCTTTGTTATTCCTTCTGTGCAAACTCGACAAATCATAAACATGGTGGAAAGAGTTTTCTTTACTGTGTAGGCTCTTTGTCGTGTGATTTGCGCAAACTTGGTAAATAAAAACCAGTGAGAAAACTTACACTATCCAGGAATGCTAACCAAGGATTAACCCCAAATCCGAGACATTTTAGATTCATAATTTAGTTTTTTGTTTTTGGTTGGTTGTATAAAGTGTCTTGTAGGCCAAAAAACACGTTTTTTGGGGTAAACATGCTCTTCCAACAAAAACAACAACAACACCCTCATTCTCCTCCATAATATTACTAAATCTTTTTGCTTAGTTCACTTGGTTGAAAGTTACTTTAAATATTAAGAGGTCTTGGGTTCAATTATCTTTTGTTACTTTTTGTAAAATTTCATGTAACTTTAAGTTATAAAGTAACTATATTGTAAAACTGCTTCCCACTTGTTTTATAAAATTAGTTCACTTATTTTGAAGAAACTTATTTGTAAAAGTGATCTTATAGGAAAAGTTAGTAAGGGGGGATTCTTTACTACATTTTTTGTTCCCATCACTGCCTGTCATGTGGCTCCTTGGCTCTTTTTTATGCATTTAAAAAAAAAAAGGCATAACTTTGGCATCTGGAGTCTGTTTTTAGTGTCATTTTTTTTAAACTACCTATTTTTTGAGATATTTTCATCTAGTCCATTAGTTTTTGTTTTTGAAGCCTGCATATTTCAGTATGGCCAATCCATGTGATATTTTGCATACCAATACCAACTAGTTCTCATGGAAAACCTGTATGGAGGATGTCCTACGAAGTAGGGGACTTTATCGAATTACCATGAGGAAAGAAGCTGCACCCATTGATGATGATAAGAAAATAAAATGGGTCAATAAATGTGATGAATCCTGTGGATTAATCGGGATGTAAATTTCTATTGATTTGTGATTCCACCTTCAAGGAATTGATAGACTAGATACAGCTTGGGAAAATTTGGAAACTATGTTTGGTAAACACAATGAGGTTTAAGGTCACCAACTTGAAATCCAAGTGAATTTTATTGCATCTAAGGCTATCTCTCTAAATATAAAAACCTTACAGCCTTAGTCATAGAATGCAAAATAGCTAAGCGTGCAGGGAAATATATTTATGCTATTCTTTCCAAGTTGGATCCTACCTATTCTATTTTTGTATCTACCTTTACTCCATGAAAGAATATCTGGGGGATAACTATACAAAATCCACTCTTGAATATTTTTGTGATTCCTTCATTAGAGACCAAAATAATCTCATAAATCTTGGAGTAATTAGCAACACATACACATTTAGAAAAACCTTAGTGGCACAACAAAAGAAAAAAACCAAGAATCATGTGAAGCAAAATCCTCACAATAATAAATAAAACAAGGGTCCCAAACCCACTCAACTATCTCATCCTTCCAAATATAACAAAGAAAACAAATCAAAATTTAAGAAGCTCGAATGCCAATGCAATTTTCAAGAAAGATGGTCAAGTGGAATCCAATTTTTTTAAGAAGGTGGTAGCCTTAGAAGCAACAATGAAGAAACACAATATCAACCTTGATTCGTCTTTTGACTCTACAACTCATGGACATGCACTTTTTGCTTCTGGTTTTTCCTTCAATGCGTCTTCTTCCTCTTCTTCAAATGAGTGGCTCATTAATTCATGAACATCTTATCATATGGTTAAGGCTAAAGCCATATTTTCTAGTATGAATGAATGTAACATGATGCAGGAGCATCAAGGCCTAGGCAAAATAGTCGAAGTTGATCGACAGAAGGAGGCCGACCAGGGGAGGTGTCGACGACCACTGGTGCGAAGTAAATTGGCAGTCGAAGCCAGGCATTCGAGCAGGAGTTGTCGATATGCGGTCGGTAGGAGAAAGGTAAAGAGTCGACAAGTCTAAGGTCGACAAATGAAAGGAGTGGAGATCGAAGGAGTCAAAGTTCAACATATGGTTGAACAAAGACACTGACGAAAGCGGCAAAATCCAAGAGAGGAGGATAGGGAAGACTAACAGCCGTGGAGACTAAGTGAAGCCGACAAGTAAGTTTGAGGGTGACGAAGTGCAGTATGGTCGAGACAGGATATGGGACCGACTCTTGTAGTAGAGTTAGAGAAGTGCAGAAGTCAAGGCGGCGTACTTATAAGCCGTTCATGGTTGTTGAGGAAGTTAAGGCGGTTATGAAGGTGGTTGAGATCATGACAGATGTCACCACAAGTGGAGGTTGTGCAGCACGACCAAAGGGCGCTGAGAACTATAGGTCTGCAGGATCAAGGAGAATTCGATGGACAGAGGAAATGAGGTTTCGGGGAACATAGTGGACCTCGAGAAGAGCAACAACAGAGTAGAGTAGAAGAGCATTGCAAAGGCACAGAGGCAGGTGGATCGTTCATCCATTTCTCATTGAGTTCTTTCATTAAGTAGAGACCATGAGAGGGAGGAGGATCACACACAGTCAAGAACACACTGAGAGACAGAGTGTCATTTATGTATATTGTAATAGGCTAAGGTTGACTAGTTTGATAGGTTGCATGTAATTTGTAATGGAATTCAATTTAATAGAATAAGCCAAATTCTAGATTTTAGTTCACATCTAGTCTTTGTGAGCACCCTGGGTGTTGCTGTGTGTCATAGTTAAGCAATAGGCCCCTTGTCAGGACAGACCTTGCACTAGTTGGTATCAGAGCTGGAGAGAATCGAGTGTTGAGAAGTTGAATCCAGAGAGCCAGAAGACCCTGCGAGTGTGTAGACAACTCCAGCTGCGGTTGGGTAGAGTTTTGCACGAGTTGTGAAAATCTAGTTGCGATTGGACAAGTGGGAGTTTCAGTCGAGGTTGAAAATGGTTCACAGAGGTGTTAATGTCTGAGGTGGAGGACGAAGAGAGCGTGGTGCTATAGTCACATTTGATTGAGAAATGTTCGACGAGTGCATGCGAAGTTTGACCGGTGAGGTCTCAACGATCAAAGAAAGCCAAAGACATGGATGCATTCCTGATGCACTTGACCACAACAACGAGGAAGTGGAAGCTCAGGAAGCAGTGGAAGAAGAACCAGAAGAAAAACTGATCAAGCTACTTTTATAGATGAGAGGTCAAACAAAGATGGATGTGCGTACCTTCTCAGGAAGTCTGGATCCGGAAGACTTGATATACTGGTTCAGAGAGATGGAGAAATACTTCGACATAAAGCAGATAGAGGATCTGAAATGGGTTAAAGCTGCATGTCTGAGGTTTAAGGGTCATGCCTCATTGTGGTGGGACAATGTTATTGGAAAATCTACTTGATTGGACGCAAGCCAGATCTCCCTAGTTCAATGTGAATCTAGAACAAATAGGAACATAATAAAACACTACTTTCCTAGATCAATTAGAGATCGAGTAATTAGATGTATTACCTTCATATTTGTAGATCTTTCTCCTCATTATTGCTCCAAGCTCCGTGGTTGTCAGATCCGTAGCTGCAAGACCTGTCAAAACATGTAGAGACAAAACAAGCAGTAAAACATATCTAAACACTAACTGATCTAAGTAAATAGTTAAGGGAGTAAACTATAAACATCATCAACACAACAAAATTTATGGAAAGAGTTTATATTATTGTATAAAGAGTGAGAAATACAAAGTAGAGAGATGATTACAACCGAATCCTTAACGTTGCAATCCTCATCCAATAAGCCAAGCCAAAGCCTCCAAAATAAATGTATGCCTCCCAAGAGATGGATAGGGATCACCTAGGCTAATTCCACCAGCATGTAATTGCTATAGACTTCCTCCCTTTGGAATGGAGAGGAGATTTGTATTTATAGGATCAAGTGGATAGAGTAGGTTAAGGATCATGGGGAGAGGGCTAAGGGATCCTCCTTTGAGGTTAGGGAACCATAGGAAAACTCACCTAGGAGTTAGGGATAAGGATCCATCTCATCCAACTTCTAGAAAATGCTCGAAAGCCACCTTTATCCATTTTAACCAATCTCGACGCAAGCTACATGAAGGAAACCTGTGCCTGAGAGGGGAAGCGCAGGTTGCACAAAGGAAACTTGAGACACCAACGCAGTCTAATAGAATGCATCCTGCGCCTGACCTCGTTGAGCAATTCTTGCTCAAATACAACTTGCACTGGCCCAACTAGAAACAGTGTAAAAAGGGAATCAACTTGCTCTAAACGAATTCTTGATCAGGAAAAAATTTAGGGATCAAGGCATTGAGTTGACATGGGTCTCATGATGACGAGATTTAAGTGTAACAGAATTCCCCCCAAAGCATGAAGCTAGAAAAACAAGACAGGTGAAGTGCTTTGAAAGATGGATGGAAAGGACTTGCTGGATGGAATATGTTGCTGCAGTACAACTGAATCTGAGACACCATTCTCATATGACGCACAACATGGCTTCCGACCAATACATTGCATATCCATGGTAGTAAAGACCGACTGAACACAATCGTGGCTACTAGACACAATCGTAGATCCATGATGAGATGATAACACAACCACGACCAATAAAAAAGTGGATCCGTGTAATATGACTCAAACAATCTCCATCGCAACCTGGGTAAGACATGATTTTCTCTAAGGTTTTCAAGCTGAACCCGCAATGATACGAATATATCCATGTGATTACAATGTTTTGGAGTCGAACATGGTAGAAACCACTTGATTACCAATAATTGATGTATACCATTAACAAGTGCGAGGGAAATCACCATTGATGTCAATGATTCCCAAGGTATCATAGTACATATCACCAAGCACGAATAAAAGAGTTGAGGTCGAACGCTCGATGAAATATTTCAATCAAGATCCAATGATGTAAACTCATGTTGAAAGCAAAGTAACGTTCCATTTAGTCATGCAGGCCCAAGGTACTCGATTGGTTTCTAGATTCAATCCCTGGATAAGGTGTTGAAGTCGACAATGATGAATCCATTGAAGGAGAGCCATGATGAATCCCCCATCAACGACATGAAAATCGATAACAGATGTTTGGAGTAGATCAGACGGTAGAGTAACGTGCAAGAATGAATCAAGGTAGACTGACATGATGGAAGGTGTACTGACTGCAGATGATGAGCAATGAACATCTCTTGAACATGGGCATGGTATGACTTGGCAGTATTGACATGACGAGGACGACACTGACTGCTAATGCAACTGATGATGGAAACATTCTTTGGATGACCCAAAGGAGAGACATGACTCATTGAATCAACAAGACTCGAAGACAAACGTATTACCCAACTTTTGAATGGAAATGCAAACGAGTGCCATGTTCAAGAGAGACTATGTACTTCCATAAATTATAGTGTAACAAAAAATCTTTCCTTTTCCCCATCACGACTTATGAGTACCTCATTTGTTTTTTAACGAGCTTGAGCAGGGTAAAAAGATGCTCGGTATAGCTCATCCCATGGATGAGTCCAATCCCAAATGTTTTACGAACCTTAGGATAGGAGGGGTTCATCCCATGACGGGCCCTTCAATGTTTAATTTTAACGAGTCCATAGAAGGTAAACTCGGCATCATTTCATGTTTAGAGAGTCTGAAAAGAACTAAAGAAGACTCCAAACGTCCTTTTTTGTAAAGTTAGCCTCTTTGCCTGAAAAAGGGTAAAACAACGTGAGAGAGGACCCTTCCAGTCATGATTGGCTGGAGTATTCCTTTTTCGTAATCAGTGCCTCCTGGTCCGAAAAAGGGGTAAACTATCACCATAAAGACGATCATTCAAATACTTTTACAAGCGTGAACGCATCAAGTTCACTTGGTGATATTTTCGTATTTCGAGAGCCTGAAAAATATTAAAGAAAGACTCCGTGGGGTTCCTTTTTAGTGGGATTTTAACGAGCCCGAAAAAGTGATAAACTATAACTCAGTGACTTATTCTTATCGTTTTACGAGCACGAGAAAGAACAAAGAGTTAGCTCGGTGTCATTAATAATTGAATTTAATGAGCAAAATAACGACAAAGAGACGCTCAATGAGTTGTTCATACCTAAAAATACGTGTGAAACGACCACAACCACGAAAAACAGCATCAATGGGGTACTTAAGTTCACCTGCAAGCTTCGAAACTATGTCAAAATGATTAACCGAGTATAAATAATTCCAACTATAGCAAAATAACCCACAATGGAATAAATTAAAAAAGGAATATGCCCTTTTTTATATAAAATGGGGTAAATAGTGAAAATCAATTACCATTGTTTTTTACCAAGTTGGAGAGGTTAGAAGTGCCATTTGGAGCCGTTTTTCTTTTGCTGATTCCAAGAGCTGTGATTGACCGTTTTGAGTACCGTCAGTGACAGGTAACCCTAAACTTAGCCTTTTAACTTTCTAGTGGATTGCATTTTTGTTTTTCCCTCATTTTGGTGAGTTTTGGGCTTGTTATGTGGGAGGATTTGCGCTCATGGGCCGACGCAATCCACCCTTTTGGGAATTGCGCCGACGGAGAACTCAAAAGGGTGTTCTGCGGCAGCAAAGCCCTGTCCGAAAGGATGGTCTGCGCTGGCGCAAACCCACATATCAAACTCAAAATCCAACCAAAGAAAAATCCTTTTGATGATTGAGGAAGGTCCTAATGATGTTTAAATGGACTTTTTGAGTTTTAGGCTTGTTATGTGGGAGGATTTGCGCTCATGGGCCGATGCAATCCACCCTTTCGGGAACTGTGCCGACGGAGAACTCGAAAGGGTGTTCTGCGGCGGCGAAGCCCTGTCCGAAAGGATGGTCTACGCCGACGCAAACCCACATATCAAACTCAAAATCCAACCAAAGAAAAATCCTTTTGATGATTGAGGAGGGTCCTAATGATGTTTAAATGGCCTTTTTGACAGGTTTGCAGTGACCAAAATGGTCCTCGAGTGGCAAGAACGCGAGCATGAGCTCGATGATGCGCAAGCAGAAAATGACCCGCGATGTATTACCGCATTGAGGAACTGTGGTTTTCTCAAGTACTTCCGAGTGTCGGGCATGAGGTCCCAAGTACCCTTGTTGACATATCTGGTCCAATGATGGGACCCAGTACAACAACATTTTCAGATTGGTGAGCACACGCTAAGTATAGATGTCGAGGAAATCTATTTTTTGATAGGGTTGTCCCGATGAGGAAACCTTGTGTCCTTGAATGGATCATGAGGGGGTGATCGCACTGTGGATGACATGATCAATTAGTGGTGTACTCCAGGCACGCAGATGACTGGTGGGAATATTCCCATCAAGGATGTCTGGGACCGATCCCTTCGCACTTTACTCTTTACCATAGTGAGGGTGGCTGGTAGCCGATTTGCTCATCTAGTGAGCAAGTCGTAGATGATGTATGATTAGGAGTGCATGGCTCCTACTATATTCAACTGGTGTGAGGGAATCCTCACTAGTCTACGGGATCAGTTGACCAAATTCCAGCACGGGGCGCTGAAGCAGTTTGGTTATCGTTTGTTGGTGGTATCTTTCATGCTGGAGTGGGTTCCGCACTTATGCCCGCAGGTAGACCTTGAGGATCGGGATGTTTGAGACCCTCACATGAACAGGTGGTCCGAGGTGATGGCCTGCCATGGTGGAGGGGGTCCTATCATTAGCTTCAGCACAGGTTTCTTCACATGGCTGAGGGGATAGCTCCTCATGGTGGAGGACTACCCGTATGATGGGACGTAATTCAGAGAGGACCCAGACCTAGTGCTTCCCGAGGGAGCACAGTGAGGCGATATCGGTGAGAAAAACTACTGTTTTCATTTTTTCATTTTATGCATGTATGATTTTTTTTGGGTAGTGCTGATGACTTCTTACATGTTTCTTGCAAATGTGGGTCCGGCACGACCGCTTGGAGTCTCTCTTCTTGCACGGAGAGGGGAAGTACCAGAGCTGGGCCTCGCGGCCTGAGATTCCATCGAGGAGTTGGAGTAGGTTGAGGAGAACCTCCACAAGATGACTTTGGATATTCCGGAGCCAGGTGTCCATGACCTACCCTGTCGCTACCAGAGGCTGACGGTTGGCCATAGGGATAATTTTAAGGACCCATACTTATCTAAAAGTGTATAAACCTTGGTGAATCTTACCAACTGTTAAAATGTCAACTATAAAATATTTGGCGATATTTTTCTAAAATTATTTCAATTTCTAAGGATTTTATGTAGTTTATATAATAATTTGGCGATTTTTAGAGTGAAAAAATTTTACCCCATCAAAATTGGGTGAAATGGGGCTTCAAAAAATGCAAATTGACCAATCTTTTTATGGAAAAAACATGGAAAAATAACCCTGTCATGTCCCAAATTTGGAATTGGGTCACAATGGCCTAATCACATTAGCCATATTCATTAGAGTTTGTAAAATTGGTGTTAAGGGTCAAATAATTGCCAAGGAGGAAAATTACTAGTTTCCTAGGTTTGGGGTGGAAGCTTTGGGATTTGGAATAAGGGGGATAATAAATGATGTTTAGACATTAGAAGTGTTCAAGTATTTAATAAATAGAGTGAATAAAGAAATTCAAGAGAAATCCTAAGTGACAAATGGTTTTGGAGACATATGGAGGATGTGGGACCCACACTAGCTTGATTTTTCATAATACATGGTATCTCTCTTTTGCAAATTCGAATTAATGGGAATGTGAACACTCTTGGGTGAGTTGGTAAGTCATAACACATGTCATTGAGCATCTTAGGTCGAATTTGGAAGGATTGGTAACTTCCATGGAAGATAAAGAGTCAAAGTGGAAGTTTGTGGACACTTGGGCTAGATTCCCTAGCCCTATGACACCAATGATGGAGCATCTATGACAACTATGACAAATTGCAGACCTGACCTCTGACATCTGACCACTATGACATGTCAGCCCCAAAAATAGGCTCAAAGAAGGCGAATTTGGGAGTGGGAGAAGCCAAAGAGACTCAAAATCGAATTTGGGAGAAGATGGAAGGTTGGAACTAGGAGACAAGTGGCAAATGTGGAATATTTCCTAAATGAAAATCTATTGAATCTATTGAGAGGATTTCGACCCTTAGAAGGCTAATGTTGGTTATAAAATGTAGAAATGAAGTATGAGAATGGCTTTTGATCATTTGTAGAATTTGCAATTGCATTTGTGAAGAGGGAGAGCTAGTGGATGACTAGTTTCTTGCCTTAGCCAATTTCGAGGGTGAAAGATTCCCATCCAAGTTGGCAATTGGAAAGGCCATTCAGACCTTTCATTTGGAGATTTAATGGAGTCTTTATTTGCAGGTGTAAGCTACAGGGTAGCTCATGGTTTCTTCTATTGCAGCTCGCTCCTTCAACCATTTCCAATTTTGATGGCATATTCTTGATCCTTGAGGGAGGGCGTTTTTGGTGAGATATTGTACTCTTTGGGGGAGCTTCTAATGCCCCATTTCTTTTTTAATATGAATTAAATACTCTGTTCTTCATCTCCAAAAAGTTTCAGGTCGAAATTCCAAGTAGAAATGTATAAATCTCATTTTTAATGGAAGAACAATGCCATTTCCCCACTACCTTGTTGTGAGCCAATGTATTGATGATGATTTCGAATGAATGGATGATTCTCTGATATATTTGTGATAAATATACTGCCATGGATGTCTTATACAAGTTTCATGTACTGTACTTGAGCATTTGAAGCATTTTTACTCAGTTTAATTGCATTGGGAGAAGAAATAGTGCCATTTCCCCAAGGGTCGAATTGGGGATTTTTGCAGTTGAATGGAAGAGGGTGAGAACAGTTGTAATAAACCATTAATGGTGCATATGAGACCTTAATAACATAATTAACACATTACATACCTCTGTTCATAAATTTGAGTGGGTTTGGAGGCATTTGGGAAGCCATTTTCAGTACTTACCTTAGGGGGATTTGAACCCCAAATTACTAGTAAAATTGCATACTTGGTCCAGAATCTTAAGAGAGTTTGCAGAGGTCTTTTGGTGGCCATATGTTATCCCTGAACATCATATTCAATTCTTAATATCATTCATAAACCTTCCTTGAAGATTTGAAGGCATTTGGAGTCAATTTGAGACCTAGAGACCAATACTAGTCAAAGGGAAATCACTAGTAAAGTTACCTACATTGACCAGAGTTGAAAGAGTATTTGCAGAAGTGTTTTAAAGGTACAAAGGCATCCCTAAAACACATATTTATGTTCTAATATCATTCATATACCTTCTCAGAAGATTTGGGATCATTTGGGGCAAATTTGGGACCTAGAGATCGAAACTAGTCAAAGGTCGAACCAAGGAAAAAAGTGGAAAATTGCAATTTTAATAAAATTCCTAACAAGGGACATTACAGTGGTATCAGAGCATGGTCCTTGCACCTGTGTATTAGGTACATACATTCAAGAATAATTGGCAGCCATGTCTTACTATTATGATGAATCCTATGAGTACAATTCTTATGATGAATATGCAGATGCTTATGAGCAATATGAAGCAGAATGTGAATGGTATGAGGAAAAGGTGCCATCATGCAACACTTCTTACAATTTCAAGAGAAATGAAGATTATTCTTATGACTTTAAATCTAATGAATATGAATGTGTCACACCAACCAAGGATAATTCTATGAGTGAGTTCCAAAGATGGAGAGCAAATTATAAAACCTTGCCCCAGCAATATCAAAAATATCAAGAATATCTTGCTTCGAGCAAAAATACACAAAATGCCATGTCTTTTGAGTACTATGCTGAACATGTTTTTGATAATAGGCCCAAAAATGAAGATGTGGAGTTAGTGAAGAAAGGTTTATGCCCTTCTTGTAAGAACCCTTGGAGCGAGTATCATATATGTGTGCATGAAATGATGTCCTCTTTGATGAGAGCTTTTGAGATTTATTCAAGAAGGGATTCCAAATATACCGATCCTAAGGAAAACAAGGGGGAAAATGAATCAGCTTGCTTGAAGGAGAAAAATGAAGAGACATCACAAGAGCATGAAGAAGATTCTATTGAAAATATGGAAGATCATTTCGAGACACCTTCTAGCTTAGACATGAACCAAAGAGCATCTATTGATGGATGCTTAAACTATGAAGGAGTACCTACTGATGGGTGCTCACACCTCTATGTTGGTGACATAGAGATCACTTTTGAAAGTGTTGCTGCAAGCCCAAGTTCCATTAAGCATGATAATGAAGACCTTGTAGCAGTTGAAGAAGAACCAAGATCAACTTCCCCATCACCACTTGAGCTTCATGAAGTTGGTCCAAGCAAAAATGAAGAAGATGAGGAGGTTCATTTGCAAGAGCCTCATTTTCTTGAAGGGTCCTTAAAGATGAATGAAAAGAAGATCCAAGAGTCCCTCAGCATTCTCCATGAGACTCAAGCATTGGTGTCAAATTCTTGTTGGAGAGCTACTTCATTGGAGGAAACATCCTTCCTTGAAGATATGGAGAAGATTCAAAGAGCAATGTGCCACATCAAAGGTAATTTCATGTCTTTGCTTTTTGATAGAAACCATTTGTTTGAGCTTAATGAATTGTTACATGATGCATACTTGAAGAATAATGAGGATATTCATAAGCTCACAATTCAAAATGAGCAACTTCTTGAAAAGTTGCAAGATACTTGTTTTTCCTCCTATGTTTCAGATTGTCAAATGGTAGATTGTTTGGAGGATTCTCATGACATGGTGGATCATGAGAAATGTGAAAATTTGAATGTTCTTGATGTGTTTGGAGATGAACTTGAAGAGATCCAAACACTTGATGTGGTGGAAGAAGAATTTGAATTGCCTCTTGATGAAGGTTGTGCAATTTTTAAAGAAGAGCATGATTCATCTACATTGGAACCAAACTATGACAAAGAGTTCACACTTTTGAAGGAGCTGCATGATACTACCCATATGGATCCTCCCCATGATGAAACTTCTGTACTTTTTGATCATTTGGGTGATTTGGTTCATTCTCCTACATCCTACAATTCCATGTTTTGCAACATTAGTCTCAATGAAGTATGGGTGAAAGGGTTCTTTTTGATGGTGCCACATGAGGAGTATGATATGGTTGGAGCACATTCTTATTCACATTTGCAGCAGCATACTTTATTACTTTATGATGATGCACATCTACATGGATGCACCTATGATATGCTTTTGAGTCACTTGAAGACTCATGGTTTTTCTTGCTCAACACTTGATTCATTTGATGTTGGAGGAACTTCATCCAACACTTGGGTGAATAGATTTATGATGGGAGAACATTTTTGTTGGAAGCCACATACTTTGTTACATTTTTATGATTCTCACATTCATGGATGTATGGGTGAGACTTCTTTGAGTCATTTGAAGTCTCCTTGTTTTTTTCTGCTCATTATTTGGTTCAGATTCTAGTGGAGATTCTTCATTCACTTCTTGGATGAAAGAATACATGGCTGAATATTTTGATGCATATCACATCCTTTTGGAGCAGCATTATAAGACATGGGATCCTCACCTATGTCATTGGAGCAGATTTGATTGGTCACTTGAAGCTTGTATGCACTTGGAAAATGGTGGTCTACTTGCTTGGAGGTATAAGCACTTTCATGACTCTTTGATGAAGCATATCCTTGATGTACATTTTCATTATGTTGTTATGTACTTTGATGATATATATTTGGTACTCATGATGTTTGGAAGAATGCATACAAGAAAATGGGATCCAGGAATCCTCTTATCTAATGGTGTAGGTTGGAGAGCACTCTTAATTGTTGGGGTGCAATACAAGCAATGGGACCCTGGAATAATATTTATCTCATTGGTTTCAATTTTTTGGGGGAAACAAGAAGTATGGGAGATGGATTTCCCACTTAATAAAGTGATTTTTATCAGAGTAGTGCAGCAGCAAGCATGGTGGTTCCTCTCTAAAATCTTCATGGAAACCCAAAGACTCAAGGTTTGGCAATTCAATGGCAACTTCAAAGAATTATACAGAAAACAGGTTCTTCAACACCCTTGTTTGAAATTGCTTGAGGACAAGCAATATTGGGAAGGGAGGATTTGTCATGTCCCAAATTTGGAATTGGGTCACAATGGCCTAATCACATTAGCCATATTCATTAGAGTTTGTAAAATTGGTGTTAAGGGTCAAATAATTGCCAAGGAGGAAAATTACTAGTTTCCTAGGTTTGGGGTGGAAGCTTTGGGATTTGGAATAAGGGGGATAATAAAGGATGTTTAGACATTAGAAGTGTTCAAGTATTTAATAAATAGAGTGAATAAAGAAATTCAAGAGAAATCCTAAGTGACAAATGGTTTTGGAGACATATGGAGGATGTGGGACCCACACTAGCTTGATTTTTCATAATACATGGTATCTCTCTTTTGCAAATTCGAATTAATGGGAATGTGAACACTCTTGGGTGAGTTGGTAAGTCATAACACATGTCATTGAGCATCTTAGGTCTAATTTGGAAGGATTGGTAACTTCCATGGAAGATAAAGAGTCAAAGTGGAAGTTTGTGGACACTTGGGCTAGATTCCCTAGCCCTATGACACCAATGATGGAGCATCTATGACAACTATGACAAATTGCAGACCTGACCTCTGACATATGACCACTATGACATGTCAGCCCCAAAAATAGGCTCAAAGAAGGCGAATTTGGGAGTGGGAGAAGCCAAAGAGACTCAAAATCGAATTTGGGAGAAGATGGAAGGTTGGAACTAGGAGACAAGTGGCAAATGTGGAATATTTCCTAAATGAAAATCTATTGAATCTATTGAGAGGATTTCGACCCTTAGAAGGCTAATGTTGGTTATAAAATGTAGAAATGAAGTATGAGAATGGATTTTGATCATTTGTAGAATTTGCAATTGCATTTGTGAAGAGGGAGAGCTAGTGGATGACTAGTTTCTTGCCTTAGCCAATTTCGAGGGTGAAAGATTCCCATCCAAGTTGGAAATTGGAAAGGCCATTCAGACCTTTCATTTGGAGCTTTAATGGAGTCTTTATTTGCAGGTGTAAGCTACAGGGCAGCTCATGGTTTCTTCTATTGCAGCTCGCTCCTTCAACCATTTCCAATTTTGATGGCATATTCTTGATCCTTGAGGGAGGGCGTTTTTGGTGAGATATTGTACTCTTTGGGGGAGATTCTAATGCCCCATTTCTTTTGTAATATGAATTAAATACTCTTTTCTTCATCTCCAAAAAGTTTCAGGTCGAAATTCCAAGTAGAAATGTATAAATATCATTTTTAATGGAAGAACAATGCCATTTCCCCACTACCTTGTTGTGAGCCAATGTATTGATGATGATTTCGAATGAATGGATGATTCTATGATATATTTGTGATAAATATACTGCCATGGATGTCTTATACAAGTTTCATGTACTGTACTTGAGCATTTGAAGCATTTTTACTCAGTTTAATTGCATTGGGAGAAGAAATAGTGCCATTTCCCCAAGGGTCGAATTGGGGATTTTTGCAGTTGAATGGAAGAGGGTGAGAACAGTTGTAATAAACCATTAATGGTGCATATGAGACCTTAATAACATAATTAACACATTACATACCTCTGTTCATAAATTTGAGTGGGTTTGGAGGCATTTGGGAAGCCATTTTCAGTACTTACCTTAGGGGGATTTGAACCCCAAATTACTAGTAAAATTGCATACTTGGTCCAGAATCTTAAGAGAGTTTGAAGAGGTCTTTTGGTGGCCATATGTTATCCCTGAACATCATATTCAATTCTTAATATCATTCATAAACCTTCCTTGAAGATTTGAAGGCATTTGGAGTCAATTTGAGACCTAGAGACCAATACTAGTCAAAGGGAAATCACTAGTAAAGTTACCTACATTGACCAGAATTGAAAGAGTATTTGCAGAAGTGTTTTAAAGGTACAAAGGCATCCCTAAAACACATATTTATGTTCTAATATCATTCATATACCTTCTCAGAAGATTTGGGATCATTTGGGGCAAATTTGGGACCTAGAGATCGAAACTAGTCAAAGGTCGAACCAAGGAAAAAAGTGGAAAATTGCAATTTTAATAAAATTCCTAACAAGGGACATTACAGTGGTATCAGAGCATGGTCCTTGCACCTGTGTATTAGGTACATACATTCAAGAATAATTGGCAGCCATGTCTTACTATTATGATGAATCCTATGAGTACAATTCTTATGATGAATATGCAGATGCTTATGAGCAATATGAAGCAGAATGTGAATGGTATGAGGAAAAGGTGCCATCATGCAACACTTCTTACAATTTCAAGAGAAATGAAGATTATTCTTATGACTTTAAATCTAATGAATATGAATGTGTCACACCAACCAAGGATAATTCTATGAGTGAGTTCCAAAGATGGAGAGCAAATTATAAAACCTTGCCCCAGCAATATCAAAAATATCAAGAATATCTTGCTTCGAGCAAAAATACACAAAATGCCATGTCTTTTGAGTACTATGCTGAACATGTTTTTGATAATAGGCCCAAAAATGAAGATGTGGAGTTAGTGAAGAAAGGTTTATTCCCTTCTTGTAAGAACCCTTGGAGCGAGTATCATATATGTGTGCATGAAATGATGTCCTCTTTGATGAGAGCTTTTGAGATTTATTCAAGAAGGGATTCCAAATATACCGATCCTAAGGAAAACAAGGGGAAAAATGAATCAGCTTGCTTGAAGGAGAAAAATGAAGAGACATCACAAGAGCATGAAGAAGATTCTATTGAAAATATGGAAGATCATTTCGAGACACCTTCTAGCTTAGACATGAACCAAAGAGCATCTATTGATGGATGCTTAAACTATGAAGGAGTACCTACTGATGGGTGCTCACACCTCTATGTTGGTGACATAGAGATCACTTTTGAAAGTGTTGCTGCAAGCCCAAGTTCCATTAAGCATGATAATGAAGACCTTGTAGCAGTTGAAGAAGAACCAAGATCAACTTCCCCATCACCACTTGAGCTTCATGAAGTTGGTCCAAGCAAAAATGAAGAAGATGAGGAGGTTCATTTGCAAGAGCCTCATTTTCTTGAAGGGTCCTTAAAGATGAATGAAAAGAAGATCCAAGAGTCCCTCAGCATTCTCCATGAGACTCAAGCATTGGTGTCAAATTCTTGTTGGAGAGCTACTTCATTGGAGGAAACATCCTTCCTTGAAGATATGGAGAAGATTCAAAGAGCAATGTGCCACATCAAAGGTAATTTCATGTCTTTGCTTTTTGATAGAAACCATTTGTTTGAGCTTAATGAATTGTTACATGATGCATACTTGAAGAATAATGAGGATATTCATAAGCTCACAATTCAAAATGAGCAACTTCTTGAAAAGTTGCAAGATACTTGTTTTTCCTCCTATGTTTCAGATTGTCAAATGGTAGATTGTTTGGAGGATTCTCATGACATGGTGGATCATGAGAAATGTGAAAATTTGAATGTTCTTGATGTGTTTGGAGATGAACTTGAAGAGATCCAAACACTTGATGTGGTGGAAGAAGAATTTGAATTGCCTCTTGATGAAGGTTGTGCAATTTTTAAAGAAGAGCATGATTCATCTACATTGGAACCAAACTATGACAAAGAGTTCACACTTTTGAAGGAGCTGCATGATACTACCCATATGGATCCTCCCCATGATGAAACTTCTGTACTTTTTGATCATTTGGGTGATTTGGTTCATTCTCCTACATCCTACAATTCCATGTTTTGCAACATTAGTCTCAATGAAGTATGGGTGAAAGGGTTCTTTTTGATGGTGCCACATGAGGAGTATGATATGGTTGGAGCACATTCTTATTCACATTTGCAGCAGCATACTTTATTACTTTATGATGATGCACATCTACATGGATGCACCTATGATATGCATTTGAGTCACTTGAAGACTCATGGTTTTTCTTGCTCAACACTTGATTCATTTGATGTTGGAGGAACTTCATCCAACACTTGGGTGAATAGATTTATGATGGGAGAACATTTTTGTTGGAAGCCACATACTTTGTTACATTTTTATGATTCTCACATTCATGGATGTATGGGTGAGACTTCTTTGAGTCATTTGAAGTCTCCTTGTTTTTTTCTGCTCATTATTTGGTTCAGATTCTAGTGGAGATTCTTCATTCACTTCTTGGATGAAAGAATACATGGCTGAATATTTTGATGCATATCACATCCTTTTGGAGCAGCATTATAAGACATGGGATCCTCACCTATGTCATTGGAGCAGATTTGATTGGTCACTTGAAGCTTGTATGCACTTGGAAAATGGTGGTCTACTTGCTTGGAGGTATAAGCACTTTCATGACTCTTTGATGAAGCATATCCTTGATGTACATTTTCATTATGTTGTTATGTACTTTGATGATATATATTTGGTACTCATGATGTTTGGAAGAATGCATACAAGAAAATGGGATCCAGGAATCCTCTTATCTAATGGTGTAGGTTGGAGAGCACTCTTAATTGTTGGGGTGCAATACAAGCAATGGGACCCTGGAATAATATTTATCTCATTGGTTTCAATTTTTTGGGGGAAACAAGAAGTATGGGAGATGGATTTCCCACTTAATAAAGTGATTTTTATCAGAGTAGTGCAGCAGCAAGCATGGTGGTTCCTCTCTAAAATCTTCATGGAAACCCAAAGACTCAAGGTTTGGCAATTCAATGGCAACTTCAAAGAATTATACAGAAAGCAGGTTCTTCAACACCCTTGTTTGAAATTGCTTGAGGACAAGCAATATTGGGAAGGGAGGATTTTTCATGTCCCAAATTTGGAATTGGGTCACAATGGCCTAATCACATTAGCCATATTCATTAGAGTTTGTAAAATTGGTGTTAAGGGTCAAATAATTGCCAAGGAGGAAAATTACTAGTTTCCTAGGTTTGGGGTGGAAGCTTTGGGATTTGGAATAAGGGGGATAATAAATGATGTTTAGAAATTAGAAGTGTTCAAGTATTTAATAAATAGAGTGAATAAAGAAATTCAAGAGAAATCCTAAGTGACAAATGGTTTTGGAGACATATGGAGGATGTGGGACCCACACTAGCTTGATTTTTCATAATACATGGTATCTCTCTTTTGCAAATTCGAATTAATGGGAATGTGAACACTCTTGGGTGAGTTGGTAAGTCATAACACATGTCATTGAGCATCTTAGGTCGAATTTGGAAGGATTGGTAACTTCCATGGAAGATAAAGAGTCAAAGTGGAAGTTTGTGGACACTTGGGCTAGATTCCCTAGCCCTATGACACCAATGATGGAGCATCTATGACAACTATGACAAATTGCAGACCTGACCTCTGACATCTGACCACTATGACATGTCAGACCCAAAAATAGGCTCAAAGAAGGCGAATTTGGGAGTGGGAGAAGCCAAAGAGACTCAAAATCGAATTTGGGAGAAGATGGAAGGTTGGAACTAGGAGACAAGTGGCAAATGTGGAATATTTCCTAAATGAAAATCTATTGAATCTATTGAGAGGATTTCGACCCTTAGAAGGCTAATGTTGGTTATAAAATGTAGAAATGAAGTATGAGAATGGATTTTGATCATTTGTAGAATTTGCAATTGCATTTGTGAAGAGGGAGAGCTAGTGGATGACTAGTTTCTTGCCTTAGCCAATTTCGAGGGTGAAAGATTCCCATCCAAGTTGGCAATTGGAAAGGCCATTCAGACCTTTCATTTGGAGCTTTAATGGAGTCTTTATTTGCAGGTGTAAGCTACAGGGCAGCTCATGGTTTCTTCTATTGCAGCTCGCTCCTTCAACCATTTCCAATTTTGATGGCATATTCTTGATCCTTGAGGGAGGGCGTTTTTGGTGAGATATTGTACTCTTTGGGGGAGCTTCTAATGCCCCATTTCTTTTGTAATATGAATTAAATACTCTGTTCTTCATCTCCAAAAAGTTTCAGGTCGAAATTCCAAGTAGAAATGTATAAATCTCATTTTTAATGGAAGAACAATGCCATTTCCCCACTACCTTGTTGTGAGCCAATGTATTGATGATGATTTCGAATGAATGGATGATTCTCTGATATATTTGTGATAAATATACTGCCATGGATGTCTTATACAAGTTTCATGTACTGTACTTGAGCATTTGAAGCATTTTTACTCAGTTTAATTGCATTGGGAGAAGAAATAGTGCCATTTCCCCAAGGGTCGAATTGGGGATTTTTGCAGTTGAATGGAAGAGGGTGAGAACAGTTGTAATAAAACATTAATGGTGCATATGAGACCTTAATAACATAATTAACACATTACATACCTCTTTTCATAAATTTGAGTGGGTTTGGAGGCATTTGGGAAGCCATTTTCAGTACTTACCTTAGGGGGATTTGAACCCCAAATTACTAGTAAAATTGCATACTTGGTCCAGAATCTTAAGAGAGTTTGCAGAGGTCTTTTGGTGGCCATATGTTATCCCTGAACATCATATTCAATTCTTAATATCATTCATAAACCTTCCTTGAATATTTGAAGGCATTTGGAGTCAATTTGAGACCTAGAGACCAATACTAGTCAAAGGGAAATCACTAGTAAAGTTACCTACATTGACCAGAATTGAAAGAGTATTTGCAGAAGTGTTTTAAAGGTACAAAGGCATCCCTAAAACACATATTTATGTTCTAATATCATTCATACACCTTCTCAGAAGATTTGGGATCATTTGGGGCAAATTTGGGACCTAGAGATCGAAACTAGTCAAAGGTCGAACCAAGGAAAAAAGTGGAAAATTGCAATTTTAATAAAATTCCTAACAAGGGACATTACAGTGGTATCAGAGCATGGTCCTTGCACCTGTGTATTAGGTACATACATTCAAGAATAATTGGCAGCCATGTCTTACTATTATGATGAATCCTATGAGTACAATTCTTATGATGAATATGCAGATGCTTATGAGCAATATGAAGCAGAATGTGAATGGTATGAGGAAAAGGTGCCATCATGCAACACTTCTTACAATTTCAAGAGAAATGAAGATTATTCTTATGAATTTAAATCTAATGAATATGAATGTGTCACACCAACCAAGGATAATTCTATGAGTGAGTTCCAAAGATGGAGAGCAAATTATAAAACCTTGCCCCAGCAATATCAAAAATATCAAGAATATCTTGCTTCGAGCAAAAATACACAAAATGCCATGTCTTTTGAGTACTATGCTGAACATGTTTTTGATAATAGGCCCAAAAATGAAGATGTGGAGTTAGTGAAGAAAGGTTTATTCCCTTCTTGTAAGAACCCTTGGAGCGAGTATCATATATGTGTGCATGAAATGATGTCCTCTTTGATGAGAGCTTTTGAGATTTATTCAAGAAGGGATTCCAAATATACCGATCCTAAGGAAAACAAGGGGAAAAATGAATCAGCTTGCTTGAAGGATAAAAATGAAGAGACATCACAAGAGCATGAAGAAGATTCTATTGAAAATATGGAAGATCATTTCGAGACACCTTCTAGCTTAGACATGAACCAAAGAGCATCTATTGATGGATGCTTAAACTATGAAGGAGTACCTACTGATGGGTGCTCACACCTCTATGTTGGTGACATAGAGATCACTTTTGAAAGTGTTGCTGCAAGCCCAAGTTCCATTAAGCATGATAATGAAGACCTTGTAGCAGTTGAAGAAGAACCAAGATCAACTTCCCCATCACCACTTGAGCTTCATGAAGTTGGTCCAAGCAAAAATGAAGAAGATGAGGAGGTTCATTTGCAAGAGCCTCATTTTCTTGAAGGGTCCTTAAAGATGAATGAAAAGAAGATCCAAGAGTCCCTCAGCATTCTCCATGAGACTCAAGCATTGGTGTCAAATTCTTGTTGGAGAGCTACTTCATTGGAGGAAACATCCTTCCTTGAAGATATGGAGAAGATTCAAAGAGCAATGTGCCACATCAAAGGTAATTTCATGTCTTTTCTTTTTGATAGAAACCATTTGTTTGAGCTTAATGAATTGTTACATGATGCATACTTGAAGAATAATGAGGATATTCATAAGCTCACAATTCAAAATGAGCAACTTCTTGAAAAGCTGCAAGATACTTGTTTTTCCTCCTATGTTTCAGATTGTCAAATGGTAGATTGTTTGGAGGATTCTCATGACATGGTGGATCATGAGAAATGTGAAAATTTGAATGTTCTTGATGTGTTTGGAGATGAACTTGAAGAGATCCAAACACTTGATGTGGTGGAAGAAGAATTTGAATTGCCTCTTGATGAAGGTTGTGCAATTTTTAAAGAAGAGCATGATTCATCTACATTGGAACCAAACTATGACAAAGAGTTCACACTTTTGAAGGAGCTGCATGATACTACCCATATGGATCCTCCCCATGATGAAACTTCTGTACTTTTTGATCATTTGGGTGATTTGGTTCATTCTCCTACATCCTACAATTCCATGTTTTGCAACATTAGTCTCAATGAAGTATGGGTGAAAGGGTTCTTTTTGATGGTGCCACATGAGGAGTATGATATGGTTGGAGCACATTCTTATTCACATTTGCAGCAGCATACTTTATTACTTTATGATAATGCACATCTACATGGATGCACCTATGATATGCATTTGAGTCACTTGAAGACTCATGGTTTTTCTTGCTCAACACTTGATTCATTTGATGTTGGAGGAACTTCATCCAACACTTGGGTGAATAGATTTATGATGGGAGAACATTTTTGTTGGAAGCCACATACTTTGTTACATTTTTATGATTCTCACATTCATGGATGTATGGGTGAGACTTCTTTGAGTCATTTGAAGTCTCCTTGTTTTTTTCTGCTCATTATTTGGTTCAGATTCTAGTGGAGATTCTTCATTCACTTCTTGGATGAAAGAATACATGGCTGAATATTTTGATGCATATCACATCCTTTTGGAGCAGCATTATAAGGCATGGGATCCTCACCTATGTCATTGGAGCAGATTTGATTGGTCACTTGAAGCTTGTATGCACTTGGAAAATGGTGGTCTACTTGCTTGGAGGTATAAGCACTTTCATGACTCTTTGATGAAGCATATCCTTGATGTACATTTTCATTATGTTGTTATGTACTTTGATGATATATATTTGGTACTCATGATGTTTGGAAGAATGCATACAAGAAAATGGGATCCAGGAATCCTCTTATCTAATGGTGTAGGTTGGAGAGCACTCTTAATTGTTGGGGTGCAATACAAGCAATGGGACCCTGGAATAATATTTATCTCATTGGTTTCAATTTTTTGGGGGAAACAAGAAGTATGGGAGATGGATTTCCCACTTAATAAAGTGATTTTTATCAGAGTAGTGCAGCAGAAAGCATGGTGGTTCCTCTCTAAAATCTTCATGGAAACCCAAAGACTCAAGGTTTGGCAATTCAATGGCAACTTCAAAGAATTATACAGAAAGCAGGTTCTTCAACACCCTTGTTTGAAATTGCTTGAGGACAAGCAATATTGGGAAGGGAGGATTTGTCATGTTCCAAATTTGGAATTGGGTCACAATGGCCTAATCACATTAGCCATATTCATTAGAGTTTGTAAAATTGGTGTTAAGGGTCAAATAATTGCCAAGGAGGAAAATTACTAGTTTCCTAGGTTTGGGGTGGAAGCTTTGGGATTTGAAATAAGGGGGATAATAAATGATGTTTAGACATTAGAAGTGTTCAAGTATTTAATAAATAGAGTGAATAAAGAAATTCAAGAGAAATCCTAAGTGACAAATGGTTTTGGAGACATATGGAGGATGTGGGACCCACACTAGCTTGATTTTTCATAATACATGGTATCTCTCTTTTGCAAATTCGAATTAATGGGAATGTGAACACTCTTGGGTGAGTTGGTAAGTCATAACACATGTCATTGAGCATCTTAGGTCGAATTTGGAAGGATTGGTAACTTCCATGGAAGATAAAGAGTCAAAGTGGAAGTTTGTGGACACTTGGGCTAGATTCCCTAGCCCTATGACACCAATGATGGAGCATCTATGACAACTATGACAAATTGCAGACCTGACCTCTGACATCTGACCACTATGACATGTCAGCCCCAAAAATAGGCTCAAAGAAGGCGAATTTGGGAGTGGGAGAAGCCAAAGAGACTCAAAATCGAATTTGGGAGAAGATGGAAGGTTGGAACTAGGAGACAAGTGGCAAATGTGGAATATTTCCTAAATGAAAATCTATTGAATCTATTGAGAGGATTTCGACCCTTAGAAGGCTAATGTTGGTTATAAAATGTATAAATGAAGTATGAGAATGGCTTTTGATCATTTGTAGAATTTGCAATTGCATTTGTGAAGAGGGAGAGCTAGTGGATGACTAGTTTCTTGCCTTAGCCAATTTCGAGGGTGAAAGATTCCCATCCAAGTTGGCAATTGGAAAGGCCATTCAGACCTTTCATTTGGAGCTTTAATGGAGTCTTTATTTGCAGGTGTAAGCTACAGGGCAGCTCATGGTTTCTTCTATTGCAGCTCGCTCCTTCAACCATTTCCAATTTTGATGGCATATTCTTGATCCTTGAGGGAGGGCGTTTTTGGTGAGATATTGTACTCTTTGGGGGAGCTTCTAATGCCCCATTTCTTTTGTAATATGAAGTAAATACTCTGTTCTTCATCTCCAAAAAGTTTCAGGTCGAAATTCCAAGTAGAAATGTATAAATCTCATTTTTAATGGAAGAACAATGCCATTTCCCCACTACCTTGTTGTGAGCCAATGTATTGATGATGATTTCGAATGAATGGATGATTCTCTGATATATTTGTGATAAATATACTGCCATGGATGTCTTATACAAGTTTCATGTACTGTACTTGAGCATTTGAAGCATTTTTACTCAGTTTAATTGCATTGGGAGAAGAAATAGTGCCATTTCCCCAAGGGTCGAATTGGGGATTTTTGCAGTTGAATGGAAGAGGGTGAGAACAGTTGTAATAAACCATTAATGGTGCATATGAGACCTTAATAACATAATTAACACATTACATACCTCTGTTCATAAATTTGAGTGGGTTTGGAGGCATTTGGGAAGCCATTTTCAGTACTTACCTTAGGGGGATTTGAACCCCAAATTACTAGTAAAATTGCATACTTGGTCCAGAATCTTAAGAGAGTTTGCAGAGGTCTTTTGGTGGCCATATGTTATCCCTGAACATCATATTCAATTCTTAATATCATTCATAAACCTTCCTTGAAGATTTGAAGGCATTTGGAGTCAATTTGAGACCTAGAGACCAATACTAGTCAAAGGGAAATCACTAGTAAAGTTACCTACATTGACCAGAATTGAAAGAGTATTTGCAGAAGTGTTTTAAAGGTACAAAGGCATCCCTAAAACACATATTTATGTTCTAATATCATTCATATACCTTCTCAGAAGATTTGGGATCATTTGGGGCAAATTTGGGACCTAGAGATCGAAACTAGTCAAAGGTCGAACCAAGGAAAAAAGTGGAAAATTGCAATTTTAATAAAATTCCTAACAAGGGACATTACAAACCCATGGGATAAACTTCGCCCCTAAAATTATCCTTGCGGTTGGGGTATCTTTTCATTTTGGCATGCTGCTCCGGAAAGTGGCGAGGGCCGTAGTTTGCTACCATGAGCATGTTAGGGATTAGGATCATGTCTTATATGTATATACTGAAAGCTTATGAGCTTCAGATTTTGTAGAGAGGACTCTTACTGAAAGCTAGTATGCTTCAGATTTTGTATCAGCACTACCATTTTTGTACTTTGCACCGATTTATATATAAAGACACTATTGGCGGTTTTTATACATATTGTGTTCTATTGGTGATTGATGGGATCTTGTTTACATGTTTTGCTTATACAATGGATAATTTACATGTTATGTGTATTTTTATATTTTATGGATATCTTATGTGTGTGCAATGTACCAATCTAGAATGAAATTGGCCATTGAGTCAACAACCATGTTCATGTCTCGTGGAATGTGCAGGTATTGAACAGATTCAAAGGACCTTTCCAGGAGATGAACTCGTCGGAAAAGATGAAGCAAACCAGGATCGTGGATAGCGTAGATCCGATTAAGATGAGAAACCACTAGTTGTGAATCCAGATGGATAACAATGTGGCTCATACCCAAGGAAAGAGCATCGGTTAGGGTCCCAACCACCTCATGATATTCCGCGGCGTTGTTGGTTGCATATCCTAGACAATTTCCTCCTGAGATGATGAGCTGGTCGGTAGGGGGATAAAGTACCCAGATTACTGAAGCAAGGTTACAGGTATGCTGGTTGGCGCCGTCCGCAAATCCATAGAAAGTTGCCATCTACACATGCAGAAAGAACGTGGTATAAGTAGGGAAACAAGATCTTGACAAACGAAAACAAAGCGTCACACTACAAAAAACACATGCCATGTACAGTATATACAAGATACTTATGCGTGAAAAACTCATGCATAGTACCTCTTCAGGTAGAGCCCATTGCGAGGCTCTCCCAAAGATATTCCATCGTAATCCTCTAGCCCGTATGATCCCTTCTCTAGAACACGTTTTACAATGTACGGTCTATGCCACATTGACTCAAACTTACTTGCCCCCAACTTATCATGATTTTGGTCGTATGTAAGGACCAAGTTACCCTCGTTGAAGACACGAGGTTAGACCGACCTATCATATTGAGCTTTGATGTGTTTCTTATGTGCCTCGTTGGCAAGAGTAGCATCGTGGTTGGTCTCGTTGAGTTTTGCTAGGTAAAGGAAGCGTTCTTCCTCGGTAGTGGTGTTCGGGAGAAGTTCAACTGCGAGTTTGAGGGACGAAATATCTCACTCTATTGGTAGGACTTCCTTCGATCCGTAGACAAATTGGAATGGTGTGAATCCGGTGGCAGTCTTGACAGAGGTCCGGTATGCACATAGTGCGGAAAAGAGCATTTTATGCCAATTTGATTTATGTGTACCCACCATGCATTGGATCATGGTTTTCAAGACCTTATTGATGGCCTCTACTTGTCTGTTGGACTATGGGTAGTAAGGGGTTGAGTTTTCATGGCTAAAACCCAGTTTGGCGCTCAATTCGTCTACCATATGGTTCTGGAAGTGAGATCCATGATCGGTGACTATGGCTTGTGGAACTCCGAACCGTGAAATAACATGGTTGAACATGAAGAGTGCGGTAGTTTTTCCGTATTCTTTGTATGTAGGCATAGCCTAGGTCCATTTATTAAGATAATCCACGCCTACTATGACATAACCATGCCCCCTGACCTGAGGTAGGCTTACAGTGCATGAAATCTATGCACCATTTTGCAAACGGGCCCACGGAAATACCCGGGTGTAAAGGGGATGGATGGGAGTGATTTTTCGATTGAAAATGATGGCATCAAGGAAAGATCCTGAATCAGCATGGGGAAGATCACAAATGAGCTCGAAAAACACCAAGACTTCTTGGACTTGGCCTTCTCGAAGAGGAGATCCAATTCCTGAAGTATCATGATCCAGCGTGAATACTTGCCCTCGAGTACTTGACGTGTAAGGACGTTGTACATGGGGTTCGGGTTGGAAATAATGGTCATGGTGCGGAGCAGTATATAATGACAAAAATTTTGGACGACAATGACTGCCGCGAGAGCGATCTTCTCGACATGTGAGTAACGCGTTTCGGAGTCAATGAGACCCTTACTGAGGTAATAGATCACATGTTCCTGGGCATTGTTGTCCTCCTAAACCAAGACCATGGTGATCGTGGCAGCAAAAGCGGCAAGATAAAGGATGTAATCCTGGTAGTAATTGGGTGGTTGGAGCATAGGGGCATGGGTAATGGCATGTTTCAAACTATCGAAGGATTGTTGTGCTTGGTCGTCCCATATGAAAGGGACGTCCTTCTTCAGTAATCGCATATAGCCCTGTGTCATCTGAGAGAAATTACAGACAAAACGCCAGAGGTGAGTTGCCTTCCCTTGCAAACTTTGTAGTTCCGTAATGTTAGTAGGAGGTGGGAGAGAGACAATGGCTTCCACCTTCCAGGGATCAATGCGGATACCGTCTTTCGAAACGATAAAACCTAGGAGGCATCCAAACTCAACACAACAAATGCACTTTTGAGGATTCAAGCGGATGTTATACCGCCTACATCTGAGGAATACTGCCACCAGATGATCGATGTGGAACTCGCGACAGTGCGAATGGGCAGGTAGATCGTCAAGATAGGGCTCCACAAAGTCCTTCAGATCATGAAAAGCGTACGACATGGCCCGCTAGAATGTAACAACAAAATTTTTAAGACCAAAAGGGAGTTTGCGATAAGAAAACATACCCCAAGGGTAGATGAAAGCAGTCTTATGTTGGTCGGTCGGGTGGATCTTGATCTGGTTGTAACCGGAAAAGGCATCCATAAAGGAAAAAATGACACTTCCAACACAATTGTCAATGATTTGGTTGATGAAGGGAGTAGGATAGTTTCCCTTAGGACAAGCCTTGTTCAAATCCCTATAATCGATATAGAATCAGATGGTGCCCTGATTTTTAGCCACAGGGATGACATTGGAGACCCATTATGTTAAAGGAACAGGGTAGATAAAGCCAACCTTCAAGATATTTTCAATCTCAGCCTTAATCATAGCAATTTTTTGAGGGTGCCTGGTCGTAACTTTTGATGGACTGGTTTAGCATCGGGATAGGTTTTAATCTCATGAGAAACGATGGCAGGATCTATCCTAGTAATCTCCTCGTAGGTCCAAGCAAATACGTCGTGGAATCGCTTGAACAAGTCAGTGTACGTAGTGATCTCTTCGGGAGAACAATTCTGGTCTAAACGAATATGTTCCATGACATTAGGGGTAACCGAGATGTCAAACGGAATGGTGGGTTCAATATTCACCAAGTTTCCCTCAGTGACCGTATGGAAAGTGAGGATCGGTGATTGGGGGCAAGGATAGACATCTGGTGTAAAAATGGTGGTGATTTTTTTCTCCACATAATCCAATGGGGCTAGGAAAGACGATCGATGGTGGAGGTCTTCCCACGAAGGGTAATTTGCACTCATAATATCCATAACAAACTCATCGGAATGAAAATTCCGGAGCAGAGGATTTGGTAAAGATGCCGTCCACTGTAGTCTATAGAAAACAAGATGTAGAGGCCACAACTAAATGGTCCTCAGGTGCTGGCTGGATAGCCTCATAAGTAGCTTTAGCATGTGAGAGAGGCATTATGTCTCCAATCAAATGCATGGTGGCTTTGTCGGCTACGATCCATTAATCGGTAGACTTGGGAAAATATGGAATTATGGAGGATATCATGTTCACCATGGAAACATGGTTAGGGGGATCTGGGGTTGGAAAGACACCCATAAGAGATGAACCTTTATGAGGCCGACCGCCATGCTCTCATATGGCTGCGAAGATTGTCTGAGTAGCAGGACATTATCGCCAGGGTGAGTAGTGGTATCCGGTGTACAGAAGTCCAATTGGTCGACGGTGACAATTTGTCCTTGGTGGGGGAATTGTATAATGCGGAAGACAGATGATGCGACTACAGTCATGGCATAAAACCAATTACGACCAAGTAAGAGATTATAATCCAAAGGGGCTATGACTACTTCCATGTTAATGGTTGTAGTATTAACCCCCAACTCTACTGCTAAGGATTATAATAGCCCATGGGGTTGAAATCCATGACCATCGAATGCTTTCAGGGTAGTGGGAGAATAGTTTAACTTGGGAGAACCAATGACTCTCCGACAAGACAACGACATGACCGAGGTAGAAGTGCCTTCATCTAGTATAGTACGATGGACTGTCTTCCTAGCAACCTTCATAGCGACTTAGAATTCCAGCTGGTGGGAAAGCCTCGGTTTAAAGTACTCAAGTCGAAACATGATAGTATTCGAGGAATCTGGATCGATAGTGCCAATGGCAGTGAGAAGAGTCTTGCATTGGTTGGGACAATTCTGCAAGACCTCTAGTGTCGACATGGCACATGAGGCTTGTGCCAAGTCCTTTACAATGTTGTAGTTCTGAGATGCTCGAGCATTGGGATTGAAAATGTATTTTTGAATCGTGCTCTTAGGCGGACGCAACACTGAATCTAAGGAAGGATTCTCAATGGTGAGAGAAGCTGGTGGTACGGTAATGTCTGGAATAGAGGTGGAAGCTTTTCTAGTATTACTTCTAACGGGTTCCTTTGGAGGGATCGAGTTGTATGAACACGATCGTGTGTTCAGGTTATCTTTCTCACTACGCATAATGAGAACATGCACGTTGGATGATGCTTTTCCTTGAGAAGGAGAGGGTTGAGCAATCATTTGTTGATTGTAGGTGGGGAAGGGATCATTGAGAACTACGGGTGTGGAGTTTCCCTTAAAAAAATTCTGCACTGAGTCTTGGTGGGGACACGCTTTGGAGAAATGGTCACCACCACACAGTAAACAAGGATACTTTAGCTTATGCTTCTGTTTCGTGTCTTCAGGGGGGTTCTTGTGCTCTTGCTGGTTGGAATATTTCTTGGGTTTACCTTTGTTTTTCTTCTTGCCACCGGACTTTTGAGGCGAAGCTGATTGAACATAATTCACCTCGTTGGTGGAAGCAGGAGTGGGATACTTGGTGGTGCTGTTTCCAACCTGTGGTGGGGGTGGGGAAGAACCATGGAGCTTCGACGATCCACCAGTTTGAGTAGAAGGATAGGAGTTAAGGGAACCAATAATGCCATCGGCCTGAGGACCCTTGGGTGGTTTTGCAGGATCGTATGTAGGGTGGGGTGCGCCAGGAACAATGTCATATAATGTGCCGGATTGGGCATAAACGAGGTCTAAGCAGTGGGCACGAGCGATAGCCTATTCCTCAGTGAAGGCCCCTCCCATGGACATGTCTCGAGCTATATTCGGTAAAAGAGACTTCGTGAACCAGTCAACTAAGAGTTGGTTTGGAATGGGAGACTTAATGAGACATCGTCTCCTCCACCACTCATGGATATGATTAGAGATATGAGTTGTGGTGGTTTGACGGAGCGAAGTGAGTAGGTCCGTACCAGTTTTGTAGCGTATGGGTAACTGGAAATGAGTCAGGAAGGACATAGCAAGACAACAGAAATTAGGAAATGAGTGCAGTGTTAATTCAATATACCACTTGGCAGCTGGGCCGGTGAGGGTCCGTTGAAACAACCTTAGACGGATCAAGTCATCCATCAAGGAATTCGTGAGCACCATAGGTGGTATGTTATCACATGGTTTTTCGGGTCTTCATCGGGTTTTCCATCAAATTTGGGTATATCAGAGGGTAGCTTGACCAGAATTGGTGGCCAATTATAACCGTGTAGGATGGGATCATTGGTCAAACGAGATAGGTCGGGTAGGTCCAAAGTATCCAAGAATGGCAGCTATTGGTTTGGCTGTGGATATTGATAGTATTGATATGGCATATATGGACCAGTAGGACCTTGAATCGACTGATTGTAAGGTGTTCCTGTCAGGAATTGTCCATAAGGGGGTGGGCCTCCAGGGTTGGGTGGTGGACCATATGTAGGTCCGCTACCGGAAGGTGGTGGTCCTCCACCACTGGAATAAGGTGGACCTCCACTAGAAGGTGAAGGTCCTCTGCCACCGCCGGAATAAGGGGGTCCACCGCTGGAATAGCATGGGAAACCACCTCCATAGTCGGAATAGGGTGGGACACCACCTCTAGAATGAGGTAGGCCTCCTCCATAAGGTGTGGGTCCGCCGCTACCAGAAGGTGGTGGTCGACCTCCATACGGTGGGGGTATGCCACTACTAGAAGGTGGTGGCCCTCCACCTCCACCATTGGAGTAAGGTGGGCCTCCACTGCCGGAATGGGGTGGGCCTCCACCTCTTCCAGAAGGTGGAGGTCCACCCCCTCTGGAAGTAGGTGGACCAAACGGTGGTGGGGGTGGTGGGACATGAGGAAACGTTGGTGGGAGTCCAATTGGCGCAACATTGAAATTTCCCCATGGAGTGTATGGGTTTTCGAGATAAGGTATCTCGTGGAGTACCTTTTCGGGATTGAATTGTCCCGACACAGGGTTAAACTAGCCTGGATACACTTGAATCCATGGTGGTTGAGTTGAGTTGGATGGACCTCCACCATGATCTAATCCCATGGTGGATCCCACAATAGGTAAGGAGCTGTCGATGGAATGACCATTTGGGAGTCCTCCACTCGTACTATGGCTAGAAAACAAGGGTTTCCCCCCAGTAACAATGTTTTGACCACTTATGGATGGTTGAATCATAATGGGTGGTTGAAGAATTATTATTGGAGGAACATTGCTCTTAATAAAATTAGGAGGTAAAGAGTATCCTCCACGCGAGTTTTGGGGTGGGGGAGGAGTGTGTAATGTTCCAGTAGTAGTAGGAGGAGTGTTGGATTGTTGTCCTTCAACATGTTGAGTCATTTGGGGTATGGAACTGGTCTCTTGATTAAGAGGTGTACTAGTAGGAAACAAGGGTTGAATAGGTTCGTAAGTGGTCACGTTATGTGTAGGTGTTTCCGGTGAAACAAGAGATAATGAACAGATTGGGGTATATCGAAACATGGGTGTTTCCGAGGTGTCTCTTCTCTGTGAGAGACTCTGGCGCTGAATTTCATCACCACGTCGGTGTAGTTGGTCCATGAGTTCATAGACTAGAGCCAACAGTTGAGCATGGGGAGCCCAATAAAAGGGGGTGGTTTTCATCTCCGGATGTAAAGCCAGGTGGGCCCATTGTTTCCCGAGAGAGGTGTCCCAAAAGGATGCAGATGGACTGAATGCTACGAATACAGTGTTAGGAACCCATGTCAACCCTTCTCTTTACTTTGTTAGTATAGTATATTTTGTATTGAGCTTGCTTAAAGGAGGTTGCCCCCTTGAAGTGGCCTGTGATCAATACAAATATTCTATGATCTGATATATCGTGTATTTCATCAATTAATTGTTGCAGGTTCTTCACATATAGGGTTGTACTGGATGGATTTAGCCAATCTAAATATCCAGGTTCTCCTTCCAACGAATGGTGGAAGGATGTGTCTCGTGAAGTAGATGGTTCCGCCTCTTCATCCCTTGGTGGGTTAGAGGTTGGTGATCTGGGAGGAAATAAGTTCGCTCCGGACTCCATAGTAGAGTTTTTTGCTTCAGGTGATCCACGACCGTGACTTGTGGATCCATGCTTACCCTCGAAATTACCTACTAATTAAGGGGATATTCAAGTGGTAAGTTCAAAATTATGTGGGACCTTCTCAAAGGTTGTTTAGCCAAAATGACCGAACCATAATTTCTCCTAAGTGTATTCTAAAGAAAATCAATCTAGAAAAATCTACACAAACTAAGGCCACAAGCAAACTTATGTGATAGGTGTGGATTTAAAAGTTTGGAACCTCACAGGATTTTCAAGGCTTCACAACTCGCGATATACTCCAGGGTGCAACAGTTATACTCGACCCAATATTTCAGAGCACTAACCAAGGAGGATTAGGATCGTACCCCTGACCATATAACCCGACTACCTAATAGTACATGTGTAGTAGCTCCCCGAGTGTTGTTCTTGGTGTATTGATCTGCCAAGACGGCCAAATGGTTAGCTCAGTTGGTTTAAGGAATCCTAGGAGTGTCTCCTGATATACTCAAGGTACATGGGAGCTCAAATCCGTAGTGGTGTTGACTAATGCACAACCATACGTCAAGAGCCTTTCGATATACTATCTGGTACGTGAAGTGCCTTTCGATATACCCTAAGGTATGTGAAAGAGCCTTCGATATACCGGTTAGTACGTGGAAGAACTACAGTGCCCCCAGGATGCAGTGCAGATAAATAACGATAGCTTCCACGTTTTACGACGTCGAAACATGTCTCTAACTTAACACACAAGTTACTAGTAAATTTTAACATAGTTCTACCAGTAAATTTTATCTGGACGGTTAGGTGAATGCATGAGGTGAGTACATAAATGTAAACATAATGCACTCCTAACTATATGAAAATGCACTTTTTTCTTTTGATGAAATCTATGTAAGGGAAGGAGAAATATTTTTCCAATGGTCTCACGAAACAATAAATTTCAACAAATCCCAAATCTACCAAAAACTGATGATGAAAGCACTCTTTTCCATTTTTCAAGCAAAACATAAAAATCGACAACACATCAAATCCAAATCAAAGTATTTTATTTTTTTCTTTTTCAATTAGAATAGAACTAAATGATGAAAAATGAGAATCTATACTTAGAGCACCTAACTCTTCAATTTTCACAATGATATCCTAAAAGCACAAGAAAACCAAAAATGCATATAACAATTCAAGCTTGGAATCACTTTGCAAAAAATTGACTTCACTTGGATTTCTCAAGAAGATGAGTAACTCATAATTCAAGAAAAATACAAACAATTAATTTATTTTTTTCAAACTTCCCAAAGATCAATGGATGATGAATTCCAATGCACAAAACAATTTTACAACTACTCTCAAAATAAATTGAAAATGGTAAAAGATGAAGCACTTTTGATTTTTCAATGTATATCTCAAGACAAAATCTCATAGTAATGATGCTTTTCAAATGTAAATGGTAGAAAAGAAGAGACTACTTGCAGCACTCTAATCACTCAGAAATTCTCAAAGAAACATGACAGGCACTCCAACAATGCAAAGACACAAAAAATCACTCAAAAACAATCAAATACAAGCAAACACTTGATGACTAAGCTCAAAAAAGGTTTGGAAATGAATCTAGCATGCTGGATAGATCCAGTGAGGTGGTCAGGGAATGCAAGAGGGAGTGGATGACCATGGGGGATTGAAATTGTTTGCCACTTCTATAGAACTCTCACTTGACCAAAAGGACCCAAAAACCAACACAAGTAAACCAAACTCAAGCAAAGTTGAATAAAAGGGCCTATGCCTGGAAGGTACAATGCAGAGATGTCTATTGATCAACCCAAAAACCAAAATTTGGAGAAAAATAGCCCAAGCACTAAACTTGAAATCTCGGCACAGTCTGTGGTTAGGCGCAGAGTACCTCGTGCAGACTATATGCAGGGATAAAGCACCGGCAGCGCAAACTGTCAGATCGAAAAAAGTGTCGATGGCGCAATGTGCTCAAAGAAAAAATGTGCTTTGGATGGACATGCGCATTGGATGCACTAACTAGGTGCTTCGAGCGAATAACCCAATGCAAATAATAAAAAACTCCAAACAATGACTAAGTAAATGGATTAAAGATGGTTCAAATAGAACCAGAGAAAGTCAGCAAACTCTTAAAGAAAAAGAATCTAATGGTGAAAATAGGCTCAGGAGGCAAAGCAATGGCTCATTAAGAAAATCAAAGAATAACACATTCAACTTGAAATCAAATCAAAGTACTCCCCAGTGGAGTTGCTAGATTTTTTATTGGACAATCTACTCGAGCGGACGTGAGCCAGATCTCCCTAATTCAATGTTAATCTAGAACAAATAGGAACAAAATACAACACTACTTTCCTAGATCAATTAGAGATCGAGTAATTAGATGTCTTACCTTTAGATTTGTAGATCGTTCTCCTCATTATTTCTCCAAGCCCTGCGGTCGTAAGATCCATAGCTGCAAGACCTATCAAAATATGTAGAGGCAAAATAAGCAGTAAAACATATCCAAAAACTAACTAATCTAAGTAAACAGTTAAGGAAGTAAACTATAAACATCATCAACACAACGAAATTTATGGAAAGAGTTTATATTAATGTATAAAGAGTTAGAAATACAAAGTAGAGAGGTGATTACAACCCAAGCCTTAACGCTGCAATACTCCTCCAACAAGCCAAGACAAATCCTCCAAAGGAAATGTATACCTCCCAAGAGATGGATAAGGATCACCCAGGCTAATTACACCAGCATGTAAGTGATATAGACCTCCTCCCTTTGGAATGGAAAGGATCTTTGTATTTATAGGACCAAGTGGATAGAGTAGGTTGAGGATTATGGGGAGAGGGCTAAGGGATCCTCCCTTGAGGTTAGGGAACCGTAGGAAAACTCACCTATGAGTTAGGGATAAGGATTCACCTCATCCAAATTATAGAAAACGCTTGAAAGCCACCTTGATCCATTTTAACCAATCTTGGCGCAAGTTGCATGAAGGAAACCTGCTCCTAAGAGGGGAAGCGCAGGCTGCACAAAGGAAACTTGAGCCACTGACGTAGTTTGATAGAATGCATCCTGCGCCTGACCTTGTTGGGCGCTTCTTGCTCAAAGACAACCTTCACTGGCCCAACTAGAAATTGTGGACAAAGGGCGTCAAATTGCTCTAAATGAATTCTTGATCAGGGAAAATTTCAGGGATCAAGGCATTGAGTTGACATGGGTCTCATGATGATGAGATTTAGGTGTAACATATAATGTATAGGCTGACAGAGTCAATAAAGGAAAGGATGAAATCAAGTCTTGTTACAAGATGATTGCCAAGATGAAAGGGAAGTTCTTTCCCAGTAACTATGTGATTTCCTTGTTCAGGAAGTTGCAAAAATTTCAACAGAAAGAGATGATTTTGAAAGAATACACGAAATATTTCTATAGATTGTCGATTTGGTCGGGTCAAACCAATGAAAGCGGAGATGTTGTCGCGAGATATGTGAATGGATTGAAGTATGCCATACATGACGAGTTGATCCTGACAAGGGTCATAGCGGTCGGTGAAACCTACCAGTGAGCTCTAAGGGAAGAAGAGAAACTGTCTAGGAGAAATGCATCGACTAGAGGGAGGATGACTAGTCGAGGTGTGAAGAATGTTTCCTCGAAGGGACAAAGTAGAGGAACCATGAAAGAAGCCGTCGAAGATGACCAACGTGCGAAAGGGACAACGACTAGAGAGAAAGGACAAGGAAACCAATGGGATGGTCGAGAGACCCGCGGTCGGGGTGCGTTTGGTCGAACTAGTCCGACAGTAAAGAGAGGAGCTAACATAACAACTGTAGTATGTTATAAGTGTCGAGGCATGGGACACAAAGCTTACGAATGCCTGGAAATCTACATGTTGTAGATGAGTTAAAACCTAGAGGTCGACGAGAAGACGGATTCGACATCCGATAGTGGTGAGGATGGTCAAAGAAAAGGTTGAAACATGATGGCCAGGAGAACGTTGGTTCAGGACAACCGATGCGACGAGAAGGAGCTGGCATAATGAAAGGCTATCTTTTGGACTAGAGTGCTGATTGGCGATAGGCATTGCAAGACCATAGTCGATGGTGGTATTACAGAGAATCTTGTGTCGACAGAGGTCATCAACAAGTTGGGTTTGAGATGTCGAGAACACCCAAATCCATACAAGATATCTTGGTTATAGAAAGGTCACCATGTGAAGGTAACTAGACAGTGCCTGATTAGCTTTAAAGTTGGGAAGCTTGAAGACAGTGTACTATGCGATGTAATCCCAATGGATGCATGTCATATGTTGTTAGGGAGGCCATGGAAATATGATCGAAAGATGATCTATGAGGGTCGAGCCAACACAGTCACAGTGTGAAAAAATGGCACACGGAGGACGCTAAAGAAAAAGTAGGAGGATCAAGCCAACTGCAAGCAGGCCAAAAGAAACTATTGGTAGAAGCGAGTGATGATGTGTTCAACCAAGGAATTCCTCGCAGAGGAGGAGAAACAGTCAGGATGTTTTGCCATCATTTCAAAAGGACCATGTGTCAATAGGTAGACAATGGAGAGGATTCTGGTCGAAGTCGAAGAGATGCTCAACGAGTTTCGGAGCATAGTAGTCAATGAGACATCGATGGGATTTCCACCGACGAGAAGCATATCCCATCAGATCGACTTGATTCCAGGATCGAGTTTTCCAAACAAGGAACCACATAGAATGACTCCAGCAGAGGGTCAGGAACTCAATCGACATGTCCAGGAGTTGTTGGACAAAGGGTTGATCAGAGAGAGTCTAAATCTATGTGCGGTACTAGCTGTACTAGCACCGAAGAAGGGTGGAGAATGGAGGATGTGTATAGACTCCAGAGCTATTAAAAAAAGCACGATAAAGTATAGGTTTCCATTTCCTAGGATGGATGGCTTGATGAATTGCTTGAGTGGAGCGAGATACTTCACCAAGATCGACCTGAAAAGTGGATATCACCAGATTAGGGTCAGCGAGGGAGATGAATGGAAGACAACCTTCAAGACGAAGGAAGGACTGTATGAGTGGTTAGTCATGCCATTTGGATTGACTAATGCGCCCAGTACGTTCATGCGGTTGATGAATGAAGTACTGAAACCATTCTTGGGAAAGTTCGTCGTAGTGTATCTAGATGACATCCTAATATTTAGTCGAACGAAGGTCGAACACTTGGAGCACATTTGACAAGTATTGCAGAAGCTGCAGGAAGAGAAGCTAATGGTGAACCTGCAAAATTGTTTCTTCATGAAGGAAGAATTGGTGTACTTGGGATTTGTAATCTCAGGTAAATGTTTAGTGATGGACCCAGAAAAGGTGAAGGTAATATTGGAGTGGCCAGAACTGAAAATCACGATAGAAGTGTGAAGTTTCCATGGACTTGCTAGTTTTTAATGGAAGTTCATCAAAGGATTCAGTTGGATATGTGCACCGTTGATAGAGTGCATGAAGAAAGGGGAGTTTAAGTGGACAAAAGATGCCCATAAATATTTCGACAAGTTGAAGCAGAAGGTGAGTGAGAGGCCAGTGTTAGCGCTCCCATATTTTGACAAAGTTTTACAAGTCGATTGCGATGCGAGTGGAATGGAAATTGGAGAAGTGTTGAGCCAGGAGGGCCAACCAATTTCATTCTTCAGCGAAAATTTGGATGAAGTGAAGTGGAAATATCCGGTCTACGACCGGGAGTTCTATGTTATTGTCCAAGTGTTGAAAAATTGGAGACATTATTTGTTTCCCAAGGAATTTATGTTGTACATAGATCACCAAGCACTGAGGTACTTGAATACTCAGTCGAAGTTGAACTAGCGGCACATGAAGTGGGTGGAATTCCTGCAGGGGTATACCTTCATGTTGCGACATAAGTTGGGCAAGTCGAACAAAGTTGCCGATGCACTGAGTTGAAGAGATGCATTGTTGAAAATGATAACAGTTCAGGCAACAGGAATAGAGTTTGTGAAGACAAAGTATGATACCAACGAGGATTTTGCGAAAGCATGGAAGGAGAGTCGCGAACCATGGAGTGTCGACAGAACTCCATACTTGGGATTATTTTATCCAAGAGGGATACCTATTCAAGGGACAACAATTGTGTCTTCCCATAGGATCCGTAAGAGATAGCCTAATCCGAGAAGTGCATAGCGGAGGATTAGCAGGTCATTTTGGAATTGACAAGACCAAGGCGTTGGTCGAAGAAAGTATTATTGTCTAGGAATGATGACTAATGTCGGAAAGTGGGTACGACAGTGTCAAGTTTTCCAGTTGGCGAAGGGAAGAAGTCAGAATACGGGGTTGTATGCACCATTACCAGTACCGAATACCCCGTGGGAGCACCTGAGCATCGATTTTGTTCTAGGATTGTCGAAGAATCAGCAAGGTAATGACTCAATCTTTGTTATAGTCAATAGATTTTCGAAGATGGAACACATTATTTCGTGTTGGAAGACAAGTGACACCAAAAGCATTGTTGTACTATTATTCAAGGAGATAATCAGATTGCATGGGTTGTTGAAGAGTATAATGTCAGAAATAGATACCAAGTTTATGGGTCATTTCTGGAGAACCCTGTGGAAGAAACTGGATACACAGTTGCAGTTTAGCTCAGCATATCATCCGCAGATAGATGGACAGACCAAGGTGGTAAACAAAATTTTGGGAAACCTTCTGAGATGTTTGACGACCAACAGACCCAAGTAGTGGGAGAACATATTGGCGCAAGTAGAATTCACATACAACAACTCTGTGAATCAGTCAACAGGTATGAGATCATTCTAGATTTTTCAAGGACAAATCCCACATGGAGTGGTGGATTTGATCGAGATACCAACATAAATCAGAAAGAGTGCAGATGCAGAAACATTTGCAGATCATATGAAGGAAGTGCATGAAGATGTGTGCAAGCACATTGAAAAGAGAAACACGGCATACAAGTTGAGAGCCGACAGGAAGAAGAGGCTACAGTCGTTCAGCGAAGGAGACTTAGTCTATCCACACTTACAGAAGGAGAGGTTTCTGACAGGAACGTATAACAAGCCGAAGCTCAAGAAGATTGGACCATGTAAGATTCTGAAGAATATTCCAGACAATGCTTATGTGTTGGAGTTGCCGAAGGAATTGAACATATCTCCTACATTCAATGTCTCAGATCTGTACAAGTTTGAAGAAGGTTCAACAAGCAACAACACAGAAGTGTCGAACATCGACTGGACAGTGCAAATTCCAGGTCGACATGACAAGGAGGAAATTGCCAAAGTGTTGGAGGAACGTGAAGTCGGACGCACACGAAGTTCACGGAAGAAAGAATATCTAGTTCGATGGAAGGATGATGAATCGAACGAGGCAACACAAATTTCAGAAGAAGAATTCAAGAGACTGATGGAGCAGTCGATTTCTTTTTCACCTGGGGAGTGTGATGCAAGAGCATCGAGGCCTAGGAAAAACAGTCAAAGTTGATTGACAAAAGGAGGCCGACCAAGAGAGGTGCCAATGACCACTGGTGTGAATTAAACTGGCAGTTGAATCCAGGTAGTCGAGTAGGAGCTGTCGATATGCGATCGACAGGAGAAAGGTCAAGATTCGACAAGTCTAAGGTCGACAAACGATAGGAGTGGATATTGAAGGAGTCGAAGGTCGACATATGGTTGAAAAACGACACCGATGAAAGCAGCGAAATCCAAGCGAGGAGGACAGGGCGGACTGGTATCTGTGGATACTAAGTGAAGTCGACAAGTAAGGTCAAAGGTGACAAAGTACAGTATGGTCGAGACAGGAGATGGGGCTGAATACTATAGCAGATTCAGATAAGTGAAGAAGTCAAGGAGATGTACTTAGCAGTCATTCATGGTTGTTGAGGAAGTTAAGTTAGTTATGAAGGTGGTTGGGATCATGAAAGATGTCACCATAGGTGGAGGTTCGGCAGCACGACCATAGGGTGCTGACAACTGTAGGTCTACAGGATCAAGGAGAATTCGACGGAGAGAGGAAAGGACATCTCGAGGAATGGAGTGGACCTTGGGAAGAGCAACAACATAGCAGAGTAGAAGAGTAGTGCGAAGGCACAGAGGCAGGGGGATCGTTCATCTATTTCTCATTGAGTTCTTTCATTCAGCAGAGACCATGAGAGGGAGGAGGATCACACATAGTCGAGAACACACTAAGAGACAGAGTTTCATTTATGTATATTGTAACAGGCTAAGGATGACTAGTTTGATAGGTTGCATGTAATTTGTAATGGCATTCAGTTTAATAGAAGAAGCCAACTTTTGGCATTTAGTTCACATCTAGTCTTTGTGAGCACCCTGTGTGTTGTTGCGTGTCATAGTTAAGCAAGAGGCCCTTTTCCGGGACTGACCTTGCGCCATGACACCAAACAATTATTTGTTGGTGATAGATCTTTTAGTGTTGTAGGATCTAGAACAATTCAAGTAGTTGATGGTCATTTCAATGATGTATTATCTGTTCCCAAAATTTCCTACAATTTGTTATCAATCTATCAAATCACTCATTTTTGTGAAGGTAAGACTGTAATGTTTACACCCCATCAAGTTGTTATCAAGGATTTCAAATATCCTAATCATGTACTAGCTACTGGAATTGTTGATGGTGTTACTAAGTTGTACAAATTCAACAAATTTGGGTCATGAAATTTTCCCTCATCTTTTGTTTCTCATAGCGATGACATGAGACAAATTTGGTATGAGTGATTTGGTAACTTAAAATATTACTCATTACAACAAATTTGTAAATAAAGTATGGTGATAGGGATTCCGATGTTATCTTGCAGGGGTGGTGTTTGTTCTAGTTGTGTACTAGGAAAACATCAATTGGACAGTTTTTGACAAACATGCCTCTTGGCATGCATTGGCCCCCTTGCAATTTGTGTATAGTGACTTGTGTGGTCCTCTTCCACCTACTTCCTTTTTTGGTTTCAAATATTTCTTAACTTTAATTGATGATAAATCCATACACACTTGTGTTTATTTCCTAAAATTTAAGAGCAAATTAATTGACACGTTCTTGGCTTACTAGGCCCTTGTTGAAAAACAATCTGGTCAATAAATTCTTAAGTTAAGATTTGATAATAGGGGAGAATATGTTAATGACAAGTTCACTACTTTCTGCACTACACAGGGCATCTAACAACAACACATTGTTCCATATACACCATAGAAAAATGGTGTAGTTGTGTGAAAGAATCACACTTTACAATAAATGGCTAATTGTATGCTCTAAGCTAAGGGCCCAATTCTACAATTTTGGGATAAAGCCATAAATTGTGCAAATTACATAGTTAATCGCATCCCCACTAAATATTTAAAAGGTACACACTAGAATAAGCATGGAGTAACATTAAACCAAATTTCAGGCACTTCCATGTGTTTGGTAGTGAAGCACGGGCTCATATTCCTCATAAAAAACAGAAAGAATTGCAGCCTAAAAGTGAAAAGTGCATACTTTTTGGATATTTCGAGGATGCCAAAGGTTTACAGATTTATTCAACCAAATTCTAAAGATATAACTAGAAGAAGAGATGTTAAATTTGATGAAAATATGTCATCCTGCAAGCCTAATTCAGTGTTTGTGCCATTTGTGGTTTGCGAGCCATCTTCAACGGTTTTGACATATTCTACTCCCAACTTTGTTGATAGCATTCCTACTCCAACTTCTGATGATGACAGTGAGGATGAAAATCCAACTCGCCTGCTCATTTTCCTCGAGTTGCACCAACACAACTGCTTCTTCGATGGGATCTTGCAACATGCAAAGGGGTTGGTGATCTTGTCGATGATCCTAGAGATTAGTGCAGAACATGTCCTCAGTTCCAACAAGCCACTTCTCCTTTACCTCAAGTTTTAGAGAATCATGATCCCTAGACATGTGTAGAAGCTTTAGGTAATCTAGATTAGGATGCAACCATTGGATGAAGAATATCATTCCTTAATGGTGAATGATACTTGGGATCTTGTACCTCTTCCGAAAAGAATAAAACTTTTCAAATGCAAATGGGTCTACAAAACTAAGCATGCAACAAATGGAAGTGTTGAAAGGTCGATGGCAAGGTCATTTTCCAAATTATTTTCCCAAGTTTAAGGAATTTACTACAATGAAACCTTTTCCCATGTTGCCATAATGAACTTGATTCTCTTTGTTCTTTCCTTTTCCGCCTTACATAAATGGGAGGTCCATAAAATGGATGTCAAGTCTGCTTTCTTGTATGGGAATTTGCAAGAATAAATTTACATAGAACAACCTCCTGGCTATGTTCAGAATGAATCTATCCTTGTATGTAGCCTTAAGAAATCCCTATATGTCCTGAAAAAAGATCCTCGATCATGGTATGCCAAAATGGATAGCTTTCTCCTTAACAATGGTTCTTTTAGATGTCAATCTTACCCCAATACCTATATCAATAAATTACAAAACCATCTCATCATCCATGTTTTTTATGTTAATGATCTTATTCTTATTAGTAGTAACCATAAACGTTTAACCCATGTGAAATCTAGTTAAGAAGAAATTTGAAGTGACAGATTGAGGGCATTTGCATTATTTTGTTGGCCTCCAAGTCTTCCAAACCAAATAAGGAATATTTCTTTCTCAGACTATGTATACCTTTGACCTTTTTCATAGCTTTCACATGGGATATTCTAAACCAACCACATCTCCCTTCTAGTCCATAATCAAACTTTCCACCACTTGCACTCCACCCGAAGTAGCTTCCACCTTGTATTTTAATCTTGCTAGTAGTCTCTTATACTTGACTCATACAGGTCCAAATATTTGCTTTGTTGTTGGATTTGTTTCCTGCTATATACAAACACCCCATGAAATCTATTAGAAAGCAACAAAAATGATACTTAAGTATATTCGAGGTACAGTTTAGTTTGGTATTCATTACAGTTCGAGGGGGAATCCTTTATTGGTTGGTTTCACTCATTTGGATCATGCTAGTCATCATAATGACTGAAAGTCTCTTGCAGGTTATGTTTTTAGTCTTGGCTCTAGACTTGTCACTTGTTCTAGTAAGAAAGAACAAGCTAACAGAAGCAGAGTATTAAGCCCCATTTAATGTCACAGTTAATGCCAGTCAGGAAGCTTTATGGCTTTGACAGATCCTTTCAGAGTTTGGTTTTGAGCAACATCATCGAACTACCCTTTGGTGTGACAATCAAAGTGCCATCAAGCTTACCAAAGAGTAAGTTCAACATTAGTGCAGTAAACACATTGATATCCATATGCACTTCATCAAAAATCTTGTTCCTGATTGCGTTCTCAAAGTGATCTTTTTCCTATAGATAATCAAGTTGTTGACATCTTCACAAAGTCTCTTACAAAAGTGGAGTTTTCTAAACTTTGATCTATGTTAAGAGTTTAGGAATTTGTCATTAAGGGGGGATAGGATTTAATTCCTCCTTCCTTCTCCTATAGTGTCACTTTTGTAAATCATTCATTCCCATACCAATTTGTTCTTAAGGGGGGATATTAGTATATTTAGACACTTAGGAGTTAGATAAGATCAACTTGTTATTTGTTATAATGTATCGTTAGGTAAAGTGTGTTTCTTTAGTATGCATTTGTACATATGAAATTCAATGAAAACGATATTTTCTTGACATAGAGTGATATGATGGTTCATCTTCTCCTTGAACTTAATGACCATCGATACTTGGCTTAGCACCCAACTGGTCCATGATCTCTATTTAAAGAGAATGGAGGGTCATTTTCTAGTTGATCGATTGTGAGAAGCTCATTGTAACATTATTTCTTTTTCCAGTAACAATATTGCCTCAAGTAGCTATTTTGATGGGGCCATGGAGTGTTTCCCTCTTTGAGGGTTTAAACCATGTAAAAGGATCGATGTGTTGATCTATGATTTGTTTGTGTGAGAGGTTGTTCAAGGTGTTCAATATTTTGGAAATATCTTGTGATAGTCGAACCTTTTCGATTGACCACTAATTAATTTCATCAATGTACTAGGTTTGGTTGATCACTAACCATTTTCAATTGAAAAATGTGGTTGTTTTGGATAACATTAACCAATGATAGTGATACCTCTATACTCTATCAATGTACTCCCCCCTTGAGATGTAGAGAGTGCCATCTTTGACTCATGTTTCAATTCAAAAGACAAGTAGAATTGGGATAATCAAGCCCAAGATATTCATTTGGAACAATTGTTTGGAATTCTTCTACTTTTGTGATTTCTCTATACAAATTTATATTTACCCATATGGTGAAACTTATGCAACATATTGGATTTTAATTTTCATTGTTAAGGAATTATCCAACCATAATGATTTTTTTTCTTTTGATCTTTTTTCTTCTTTATACATCCGTGTAAAAGAAGATTTTTCTTCCCAGAATGAAGACAAGGATGGAGATATAAACACTTTCATTACATATGGACAACTCTAACAATGTTGGCATTTATTAGGAATTTTCTCAATGCTTTTATCAAATGTATCATCAACATTCTTATCTTCTTCATTAACTTCTAAAGCCTTCAAATTTTCATTAAAAAATCTTGTACTAATAAACTAAGTTGGTTTGGAGTAACCTAGAATATCAAAGTTGTTACTTTTTTATATCCAAAGCTATATTGATTTTTGTTGAATTGCAATAGTTCTTAAGGTCTGACAATCATCTTGGAAATTTTATTTTGTACTTCTTGATGTTATTCATAAATGTTTTCTTTTGAATTCACATTTAAGGTTGTTTCTATTACTTTGTGCTTTTGCTTGTGAATCATATTCAACTAAACCTTCCTTCATTAATTCATTAATGATGCATAACTCTATCTTAGAACCTGGTAAGGAATCATCAACCATCTATTTTATTGCATTTTTATCAATCATTTCCATTAGATCAATTGTTACAAGCAAAAGCAAGACTTTGCATTAACTCATTTGTGTCACAAGTAACATCCATCATTTGTATTGAGTAATGTGTGTCATGTGTAACATCAACCATTTGTATGAGGTCATTTTTTCACAAGTTGCACCTACCATGTTCTTAATTTGTTAATTTTCAATTAATTTTATTTGAAGTGATTCAATCAATCTATCCTTCTAATAATTTTCTTTTGAATATTAAGAACCAAGTTATCCAAATTATGTAAAGTCTTGTAAGTCTTTGATTTCTTGATTAGTTTTTTGCAAATGCTTTCCTCCTTTATGCATTTTTATATTTTCAATTGTGTTATTCTTGCTTGTCTCATGGTTACTTGCTTTTATGTGAATTTTAGAGTGTTGAGTACTATTAGTCATGCACTCCAAATTGATTTTTTACATTGATTTTAACTTTGCAATAAATGCCCCATTCAATTTCAAGTAGGTCCTTTTTATAACAAGTTATGGAATTGCAAATTCAAAGACTTCTAAAATCATTTAATCTTATCAATTTGGACTCAGTAACTAAAAACTATTGAACCAAAGAAAATATATTCTTGATGGATTTACAATTTGTTACTTAGAATTGTTATTAATAAGTTTGACAATACTTAATTGTTGCATTCGCCAATCCACTTCATGAACATATGAGCATGTATGCTTGTGTTGTTTGCCAAATTAAATGTGTCAAAGATTGGACACGTAATATCAACCATCAAGCTTCCAAAAGAAGTCATGTATCACTACACATAGGCACTACATACACCTTAGACTCCCTTATTTGATTTTGGGATAGGCCTATGACACATCCAAAAACAATCTTTTTATTATAAGATGTGATACATCATCTTTGAATGATGCTTCTTTTATTTTCTTCAATCAAAGTTAAACTTGAACACTATTGTAATTACTGCAAACTATTGTTACAATATTTCTTTGGCAAATTAAGCTATTTTGACACATGATTGCCGAGCCAATTGCATAAGCCAATCTTTGGCATTATACTCCATGAAACAATTTTTCAAATGGTTATTTTTCAATGAAGAGATCACGTGTACTTCAATTACATATCATGCACCCTATATCAATTTTTTAGAATGATTTTCACTTTGCAATGTAATGCCTCCTTGTTTAATTTTAGGTAGGTTCTTTTTACAATGAGTTGTCAACTACATTTGAAATTCAAAGACTTTTAAAACCATTTAATCTTATCAATTTGGATATATTGGTTCAAAAACTATTGAATTAAAAAAAGGTTTTTTTTATGGATTTACAATTTACTATTTATAATAGTTATTAACAAATTTGAGTGGAATTAATTGTTGCTTTCACTTGTTGCATTTCAAGAGCATGTATACTTGTGTTGTTTGCAAAATTAAATGTTTCAAAAACTAGAAACATAATATCTACCATCAATGTTGCATGACTAAACACATAAATGTTTGAAAAACTGGAGACATAATATCTACCCTCAAACATTTATATCAGTCATGCACCATCGTACATGAGCACTACATGTACCTTAAATTCCTTTATTCCATTTTGAGACAAATCTAGAACATATTTAAAAACACTTTTTATTAAAAAATGTGATACACAAAACCGTAAATGATACTTCTTTTCTCTCTTTTAAGGAAAGCTCAACCTAAACAATATTGCAATTTAAACTATTATTATAATATTCCTTTGGCAAATTAGGAGTGCAAACCATTGTCATAATATTCCTTTTTAAAATTAAGATATTTTGACATGTGATTATTCAGCCAATTACGTAAACCAATCTTTGACATTAAACTTTACGAAACAATTTTGCAAATAGTTTTTTGGTGGTGTATTGTTATAATATTCCTTTGTCAAATTATCCTTTGTTAAACGAATTATATAAACCAATCTTTGACATTATACTTTATGAAACAATTTTGCAAATAGTTCTTTGACATTATGAAACAATTTTGAAAATGGATATGAAAAGATCATGTGTGCTTCAATTACATATACTCATTGTCACCTAATAAACACAAATAAACCATTTTGAGTGTGAGATCGGTTCCACATTCTATTCTTGGGCAACCAATTTAAGAATAATGCTTAAAGGTTGCTATATCAACCAATGATGGAATGAATCCTATAGGTGTGATCACTATGCTATATAATGAAAATCTTAAAAGCCATGTTGGCTGACACACCCAATTCTTTGTTATTGGATGAAGAAACCCACAAAAGGGCTCTTGCACAAAGTTGAGGTACCTTTTAGATGCAATCTTAGTTTCACGAAACGCGTGAAAGTTTAGTGAAAAAAAAATGCTCGAGCGTTTCTTTGAACTAGTCATGGGTAGACCTGATCCTGCCATGTCATTTAACATGCAAGACAAGAAACGAAAATGCTCGAATGTTATGAAAATACATAATGCTCTAGCGCTATGTGGTGGTTATGTGTTTCTATAACGCTAGAACGTTATGTGTTTCTATAACACTCGAGCATTATAGAAATGCATAATGCTCTAGCATTATGTTTAATATCTATACACAAAACATTATCCTTGACACCTTATTTAATATTTCCTTACCAAGAAAATATTTCATTTATTTCCCTATACTTCCTTATCTTCAAGGGTTTTGGGCTTCATGTTGTATGGGTTAGGAGGTTAACTAGGGATTTGGTGTTAGGGGTTAAGGGCTTAGCGTTAAAGGGATACAGGGGTTTAGGTGTTTAGTGATTATGGGGTTGAAGGGATAAGGAGCTAAGAGGTTATGGGGTTTAAACTCGGGGTTAGTGGTTAGTGGTTGAGACATTAGAGGTAAACAGGTAAAGGGGTCAATGAGCTCAGGGGTTAAGGGATTTAGTTCTTAAAAGAGATTTAGGGATCCATGTTTAGAGGGTCATAGATTTATAGGTTAGACATTAAGGACTTAAGTGTTTGTGGATATAATAGGGTTTAGGTGTTAGGTGTTAGGTGCTTAGAGATAAAGAGGTTTAGGGGTTAGGGCTTTAGAGGTTAAGAAATTGAGGGCACCAATGTTAGGGGATTAGGGTTCAAGAGGTTAAACGTTATAGGTGAAGGGTTTAAGTGTTAAGGGATTAGGGGCTTAGTGGTTAAGGACATAAGGGTTAGGGGATTGGTAGTTATTTAAGAGGTGATTCCTTTAGGGGTTAGCATATTTATGGGCTAAGGGATTTATGGGTCTAGGGTTAAGATGTTAGGGTTGATTTGGTTAAGGGTTAAGTTTCAAGAGGTTAAAGGATCAAAGGATTGGTGGTTAAGGGCTTAATGGCTTCTAGGAGATAATGGATTAGGAGTTTCTAGGGATTTATGGGTTTTGAGATTTAGGGATTATGGGTTAGGGGTTTTAGGGCTAGCAAGTTAACTCGAACTTAGGGGTTATGGGTTAAGAGTTTAGAGGTATAGGCATAAAGTGGTTAGCAAGTTTAAATATTTATGGGCTATGGAGTTAAGCAGATAGGGGGTTAAGGGGTTTTATGGGTTATGTGATTTAGGGGTTAAGGACTTTAGGGCTCAATGGTTAGGCGGATAGGGTTTAATGGGTTAGGGGTTAAGGACCAAGCAGTTAAAGGTTTAATTGTTTCTAGGGGTTAAGGGATTAAGGCTTTATAGATTTGGGCTTTAAGTATTATGGGTTAGGTTTTTTAGGGGTTAGAACACATATTTCATTAAATTTGGAATTAAATAGTGGATCTAGAATTCCAAAATACTAAAAAACTCAATTTTGGTGTTGTCCTTGGAATAAAATGTTTCCAATTTTAATGAAATTGTGTTTTAGGGGTGGACTAGGTCTTAGGGGTTAGAGGTTGTGGAATTATAGGTAAAGTAGTTAATGGGTTTAAGGGTTACGAGCTTTAGGGGTTAAGGGATTTAGTTCTCTAGGGTTATGTTCTTAGGGTTTATGAAGTTAGGTATTAATGGTGAAGAAGTTAAAGGGTTAAAGGATTATAAGGGGTAAACTAGATTTTAGAGGATAATGCACAAGCCTAAGCAAGAATTCCAAATTCAAGAGAGAAGCGATCAATCCCAAGGGAGAGAGATCAAACAAACATAGAGCTCTCATGCAAACAAAGAGAACACATGAAAACATAGAGTACACAAGCAAATGCAGGTTGCATTGGCATAAGGGAGGTTGCACATGCAACCACAGTGTAGAGGTAAACAATTATTTTACCTCTATAGAGTAAACTAGAGCTTAGAGGCCAATGGTTAAACGATTAGAGGTAAATAATTAAATGTCTTAAGGGTTTTAGGGGTTAGGGGCATTAGGGATAAAGGGATTTAGGGCTTTGTGGTTAGGGGCATTAGGAGTAAAGGAATTTAGGGCTTAGGTGTTATAGTGTTAAGGGCTTATAAGATGTTAAGGTCGTAGGGTGTTAGAGGAAAAGGACTACGAGGATGAGAGATAAGGGGTTAATTAATGGACTAGGGCTTTAAGGATTAGGATATTTATAAGTTAAGGGATTTAGGGATTGACTATTGGTGGGGTAAGGTATAAAAGGTTAGGATTGAGTGTCAAGTGGTTAAAGTGTTAAGGGCTTATATGCTTAGGGGTTTATGGATTTAGGTTGTTTGGTCCTTAGGACTTATGGGTTTAGGCATTTAATTTTATCCCTCCTCATTCCTCTCTCCACTTCCATAAATTTATGTCCCTTGTTCACCCCCTCATATCCCCTCTCTCTCTCTCTCTCACCCCTTATCTCCATTCAACACTTAACACATAGTTTATGTGTTTTATAATGCTATAGCGTTTTGTAACTTCAAAACGCTCTAGAGTTTTGTTTCTCCAAAATGCTAGAGTGTTTTGCAACTCCAAAACACTAGAGCGTTTTGGTTGACAATAAGCGCGGGAATAAAAAATTGAATTTAAAAACAATGCGCGACCGTTCCTTAGCACCTAAAACACGCCTCCTAAAGTGTTTTAGAGAAACAAAATGCTCTAGCATTTTGTAACTCCAAAACGCTAGAGCGTTTTGGTTGACACTAAGCGTGGGAATACAAATTTGAATTTAAAGAAACGCGCAAGCATTCCTTATTGCCTAAAAAATGCCTCCGCACATGACCGAGTGTCAACCACAGTCCTATGTGGTTGGTTCGAACTACCAAACCTTTGCTATGGATTGTGCTAAACCATAGATAATTGGGCATTTCCACCATTTTTCTCAATATGCATGTCTTTCACCACTCTTTAAAGCATGACATACACAACAAATTTTGACGAAAGTTTAGGCATAGATAACATTTTTTATGCAGATTCTAAATATGTAATTAAAAAAAAAAAAATCTATTTTTTTTTCTATTTTTCTTGTATCATCACTCAAGTCAAAACAAATGTTGTTAGTGTTTCTTCCGTAACTTTTTCATTTCACAACCATTTAAAAAAAAAATTGTATGCACACTAGTAGACACCGACCTCTACACTCTATAAAAAATCCATGTCGAAATGATTGCATTTAGACCTTCAAATGCCGCACCCACATTTGACGTACCATTCTCGAGGTTTGGTCACTTAGATAATTAAAAACAAATTAAAAATTAAACATTTAGTTTTGAAAAAATAGTGCTGCACTAGTGCCACGTGTTCTCTACATGTCTACCAATTTTTGTAGCTCGAAACCATCATTTAGGCACTCAAAGGCTGCACCCACAAAAACATATACCTTATCATTTTCCAAAAACAAAAATGACTATTAGAAAAGATTAAATTTGACATAGTTATGTAAATTTTCAATACATAAAAATTATATATTCGGAAACGTGATTCAATTTCCCACATTTCATCTTTTTTACTCAATGCAAGATATCTCAAGTGTAAGTATCTCAAAAAATTCAAGTAAGTTGAGGGATGCTTGATTTTTCAGTTTTCTATTGCATCTAACGCACCAAAAGTGACCCTTATTAGCTTGCACTCACCCAAAATCTATCTTGTTCTTTGCTCATGTAAGTTCTATTGTTCTACTTACTGTGTTTATTGTTCTATTGTGTTATGGGAGAATCAACAAATACATTTCTTCTGTTTATTTCCTTTAACAGATCATGAGGTCGATTCTCATGGCTACCACTATATAACTCACTTGCCTCATCTTAAATTAGCCTTAGGAGAAGGATTAAGACACCATCAGAGATGGCCTTAGAAAAAAGACTAAAACTACTTACTGTGTTTATTGTTCTATTGTGTTATGGGAGAATCAACAAATACATTTCTTATGTCTATGTCCTTTAACTGATCATGAGGTCAATTCTCATGGCTATCAGTATATAACTCACTTGCCTCCTCTTAAATTAGCCTTACGAAAAGGATTAAGACATCATCAGAGATGGACTTAGAAAAAAGACTAAAACATCACCAAAGATCGAACTTGGTACCACTAACTAGATGGCCTTAGAAAAAAGACTAAAACATCACCAAGATCGAACTTGGTACCACTAACTAACAAAGCACTCAGTGATATCCATCAAACATCAAACCAATTGCTATAAAGATGGAACAACACTAAAGATAGCCTTAAGAGAAGGACTAAAACACCACCCGAGATCGAACTTGGGACCACTAACTAACAAAGCACTCAGCGATGTCCATCGAGCATCAATCCAATTGCTATAAAGATGGATCTTACCTGCACGTTAATAGTGATTGTACACTACGAGGGAGGAGGGAATAAAAGATTAGAAAAAATGGATATACTGGATGTCAAATCTCATATCTATAAGCCACAGCTCCTTGCATGATAGTCGAGGTCTCCTGAGAATTGATTGTGGTGGGATTCATCTTTCCAATAGTTCTATCTGGTGGAATCTGATGCAAGTTGACAAGTTTGCGTTTTCAATCTGTACTAGAAATTGGTTTTCGACCCTCGTGCAAGAAATATAACATATACATAGATTCTTGTGGAATATCATGTAAAATTTCAAATTGACAAGTTCGCGTTTTCAATCTGTACAACTAGAAATTGGTTTGCCACCCTCGTGCAAGAAATAGAACATATACATGATTCTTTACAGTACAATGGATTTGATCGGTGATGAAATTGGATATTCAGATGCCGAACAACATGAGAAGAGTTGGAAGACAACAATTGACAACAATCCACATCGAGTTAGCTTGTAGATTGCAGCAACCGTATCCGGTTGGACTGTTAATAGTCGAATCCGACTCTCATATTGAATGATAAATAGGAATAATATATTAGATGATGTTTATAAATTACAATAAGATCGCCTTTTATAGGGATTGATCAAGCATAGTGAAGGGTTATGCCTTTTCACTAGTAACCTAATAATCTATTAATTTACAAATAATAATATTAAATAACCATTCACAGCATTGCCTTCCCTTTAGGAAAGCTTTGTCCTCAAAGCTTAGATTATTGTTGTCGTCTTTTCATTCTCTTTTTGTGTTGAAACAATGCCATTACTTCCTTTATGTCTTTTTTAGAACTGGTATTAGGTATATGCTTGGTATTTGCGCAATAGTTTGTCATCTTCCTTTCATTTGTAACTTGAATTTGTACTCCATTATGTTTATTATTGTTATCCCATTTTCCTTGTACATGAATATGAGGAGTATTTTTGTGACTGACCATATCAAGCCTTGTTTTAGAAGTCGCTTGTCCTACGATATTAAGAATGTCATCACGTAATGTTTTCCTTTTATTATCCTTACGAGTTATCTCGAGAAGTGGCGTTTCGTGAGGCTTCTCACACTCAAAGTCACCTAATAGTGTTACATTTAGGTTTCTCCAGGGTGGTAGAAGAGTTAAGGTAGAAGATGAATCTATGATATCTGATTCCTTTGACTTGGATTCCTTTGCATATTGTAGGATCCATCTTTTTTCATTGTATGGATCGTCCTTATTGTCAATGATACTGGCTTGACTCTCATTATGATCTTGGTTGAGCTCATCTTTATCAAAAATATTATTGGTATTTTGGTCATCCCTACGATATTTAGTCTCCTTGTCTTGTTTATTGTCTTGATCAATTTTGTTACTCTCATTTTTGTTGACATAGTGGTCCAACATATCTGAGTTACTGATATGGTTTGTATTAGACCTTAGTTTTTGTAACATTTCCATTATCATATTCTGGTTCTGTGTCATGATGCTTAAGTTCTGGGCCATGGTGCTTATGTTTTGTGTCATCGCACACATCTTATTATCTAACTCTTTTTGTTTCTCATGCATGATGTCTACTTTGTCATCAAGTTTTCTTCCTAGTACTAGAACAACATCTTCTTTAATTCCTTTCTTAAGTGCCTTGTTATTTTTCGTTTCTTCTTTGAATTTTTCTTGGTTGGCAACAAGGGCCTTGATGTCCTTTCCCAATTTCTCAAGCTTGTCTTTTAATTCTGCCATGGTCTTGGACCTTGTATGTGGAGGTGTGTACTTCGACGCTAATTTGGCTTGTGAGGGGTGAGTAATATTCGCGGGATTTTTTGCGTGTGCTTGATTAAAATCAAGTGGTAGCAATAATAATAATATAATAATTATTATTATTTGAAATGTTATAAAGTTGGAATATAATAAAGTTTAAATATTATATTTGTTTAACTTTATTTATTTATTTATTTTTAATTTTGTAGGGTTTCGAAGTGGAGGATTTGGGAGGATGGGCGGGAGAGCACGTGGTGGAAGGCGGTGGTGGAAATGGATGTGAAGGAGCAAGGAGGGGCGGCGTCGTGGGCGGTGCTGGAGAGGAGGGTGCGAGGAGAGGGCGCGGGAGTAACCAAAGCAGGAAGGAGCGGAGGATTGGCGCAGGCGGAGGAGAGAGTGAGGATGGTGGTCGAGGGAATGGTGAGGGCACTCAGGAAGAGCGCGAGCACACATAGGGGAGGGCATGAGGTACTGGGCACGGGTTATGGGAGGATGAGGGGAGGCGCAGTGGTGGATGGGAGAAGGGGCAGCGATGGGGTGGAGCGTGGAGGATGCAGCAGGAGGGTGCTGCGAGGGGTATGGAGGAGTGCGCAGAGGGGCGTGCAGTGGTGGATGGGGAGAGAAGCGTGCAGGTGGTGTGGAGGGAAGCGATGGAGAGATGGAGATGGTGGAGCTACGTGCGGGTAGGAGTGGAGCAGAAGATGGGGAACGCATGGAGAGTGTGGTGGTGGAGTGGATGGGGCAGCGGAAGGATGGAGTTTGAGGGAGAAGTGGAGAGCAGAGGAGCGAAGAAATCAGGAATTGATGAGCTAGGTCTGAGCTTAAGTAGGAATTGATGAGCCGAGTCCGAGCTCAGAGTGCAGGAGCCGAATCCGAGCTCAGGTCGAAGGAGCTGAATCCGAGCTCTGATACCAAATGCAGCAACCGTATCTGGTTGGACTGTTAATAGTCGAATCCGACTCTCATATTGAATGATAAATAGGAATAATATATTAGATGATGTTTATAAATTACAATAAGATCGCCTTTTATAGGGCTTGATCAAGCATAGTGAAGGGTTACGCCCTTTCACTAGTAACCTAATAATCTATTAATTTACAAATAATAATATTAAATCAACATTCACAGCATAGATCTTGATGCTTTCCAAAGACGAGAAATGAAAAATTTCTCAGGATTCCATGGATGTATACAAATGAGGTTGCTTATGCATCATTTGAGTATTTCATTAATGAAGGCAATTCCTTCTCTGTAAATTAATGACATCCATCCTTTGTTGCGTTGCTTTCATGTTGAATAACATTGTATTTGAGAAATGTCGCGGGATTTCTATTTCAGTTCACTCACAGAAGTACTTGCTTAATTACAAAGAGTCAAAGCCATTTATATAAGTGAAATAGGCACATAGATAGCTGTCACAGCTGTGCAGATAAAGACTACTACTAAAGTTTACGGCTTATTCATTGGAACTCTAACACTGAATATGTTGGAAAATACTAACACCAACACCAACACCCCCCATAAGCGAAATGTAGGGAGGAAACAAAAGAAAACAAGACTTGATGAGGTATCCATGTACAAAACTCTCATAACCGAAGAAAAGGAGAAAACCTCATGACAAAAAATCCTCCCCAAAAGAGAGAAAAACACACATGCCTAAAAAGGCATTGAAGTTGAAACTAATGAAGATATCACAATAATACACTGAATTGCAAGAGTAAGAGATCCGTGGAAGCTAAAAGCTCCAAGAAAAACTATGAAGAAGACTCAAGCCAAGTAACCTCAAAGAACATGGTTTAACTTTGAAGAAGTGGATACGATGCAGGCACGAAAATCGCTAACTTTGAAAACCACCACATGAATGCTCCAAAGAAATAGGTGCTGGCTAGGAACCAAATAAGGCTTTGAACAAAAGTGGACACCATCAACCATCAAACAAGCAATGAGGCCTATGGACAGTAAAAGCTCCAAACATGAAGACTGGTCGATACTCTAAAGAGGGAAATGAAACCCCACGCTATCAACGCCATCAAAGATATATGTAGAAATCAAAGTAGCAAATTTCAAACTCCCGAGGTAGTGAATGAACATTCCAAATTGCTGAGGTAACAAGAGATGAATCCACACCCATGAAAATAAACTGACCCTCAAGAATTGAGTGCTGAAAATTGAGAAGACATCATATGTTGAGTGTCCCTATGGATGACAATCCATCTCACCAAATTGCATGGGTTACTAGCCATTGCAACCGCTGATTCAATATAGGAATTGTTGCTTGATACAAGGCTCACTCTAAAGACATTTGATCTCAATCGAATATGGTGAATTAAAAATCACCCAAAGAAGCATTGGATACCACCCCCCCACAATGTTGAACTAAGTGGAAAAGATGATGGAAATGCATGTCACAACTATGGAGTGCAATTTGAAGATGACATTTATATCCAACAACCATGCAAAAACACTCCAAAGTGATGAGCTCCAAGACACTGTAAAACAAGGCAGTATAGAGAGACAAATGCCTTGTAACACTCCAAAGACTATCTACACAAGTGGCTCAAAATCCACTACACAAAGGTGTAGAACGAGAGGTACCATAAAAAATCATCATGAACAACAATCCTCAATATGGGTTCCGACAAACAAGGCCATGTTAGATAACCATTTACAATAGAGGAATCATATGTATTCATTGATCTCATGATGAGAAAACAAATCTCAAATAAGAAAATCAATGTGGTGTGCAATCCCTCACTGTAATATAACAGACAACTCTTTACAAGACCTCAAACAGAAAAGTATAAAACACCAATGAAAGTTATGAAAAAACTAGCCAATAACCTCATTACAATAAATAATTTGAAAAAAAACAATATGCCTTGAAAAAATTTCTACTTTGAAAAAACAATATGGTGATCATGGGAATTGATCTATGGTCTCTTCCATTAAAAAAATCCACTTACCAAATACTCCATAATACACAACATATGAAGTGACACGGCTAGACACCAAAGTGGACCATAGAAGAGACCGCACCCAAATCTCGGTCCAGTGCAATACATTCAAGCATTCACAATAGATCAATAGAAACCAAAGTTGTCTCCCTAGTAGAGACACTGCAAGCTCCAAATTCGCAAATGTTTCTCCAATCAATTTCTCTCAACAATTCAAACCACCTTCGAATCACTTACACACGGCTTCTTGGCATTCTTCACGCCCTCAAACACCAGAGTTGCGAGGAAGGAAATAGTCGGATCACTTCGATTTGTGAGAAATGAAGTCATGCACACAATGTAGGGGCCAAGCGATGGATTTGATGATTTGCATAATAAAATAAAATGCTCAAAAACAACGAGGGCAGGGTCACAGTCCCTCTCGTGAGAGAGTCAGGACTGTACTCGCTCTGATACCAAGAAGTACTTGCTCAGCGCACTCTGATACCAATAAGTATTACTTAATTACAAAGAATGAAAACTATTTATACAAGTGAAATAAGCCCATAAATCGCTATCACATCTAGACAAATAAAAACTCTAGCTCACTCTAACAATGAATATATTGGAAAATACCAACACCAACAATATGTATTAAAAACCCTAACAATCATTCCCTTCAAATAAGTATACAATCTATAATCGATAATGCCCCAGATTTCTTTATGAATATGCTTATAAATACATATTTCTTTATGAACATTGTTACAAACATATCTATTCATTTTGAAATAATACATTTTGAAATAATATATTGAAAACCATTACATCCTATCAAAATCAACGAGTACACAATGCCAAATCTCGGATACATACGGTAGATTATTTACTTGGGCCACCAAAATTGAAGACGCAATCCTTATTTGAAAGGAAGAATAGCTCTTCCTCTTTTCGATCCCAATCCTTCGCCGAGAGCACATAAATCCAAGCTCCCAAAAGAAACTTAATTGCAGTTGGCTGCTAGAACTCCTCTCGAGCTTTTTAAAACTTTAAATTCCTTCAGCTTTGTTCGGCTTTGGCAGATGTGTGAAAACATATGAGGTGATCACTCTACCAGCTCCCAACTGGATACTTTTATTTTTTATTTTATTCATGAGGGACATAGATAATTTATTTTTAAAATGTAAAAATAAACATTGTATAGATTATTTATCCATTACCAATTATTTGTTTTAATTTTACTTTTTAGGTTCGTGATCTCTTTTTATAGGAATTGGAGTTTATTTTCTAATACCAGTTAACGAATTAGGGTTTTCTTTGTATTATGAATGGTTAATAATAAATATGATAAAATAAGAGACGAAACTCTAAGTTTTGTTGGTTTTTAAGGGTTTCCTATCTCATGTGTGAATGTTGTGGTGTAATCTCTATTTTACTTCAAATAATTGTATTTTTCACCGTTTTAAAACTTATATATATAATAGAATAAAAGAAACATTTGTGTTTCTCTTCATTTTTCATTTTTCATAATGTACAAATTAATTCCAAAACTTTTAACAAAAATTAAAATAACACAAAATAATTAAATAAGCAAGTATGTCCTTTTATAACATTACATTGCATATTAAATTAAAGTCAAAAGGTTAAATAAATACGAAAAAATAAAATGAAACAGAACATGACATTTACATTGCATATTAAATTAAAGTCAAAAGGTTGAATACATACGAAAAAATAAAATGAAATAGAACATAACATTTAGGGATTATACAACAAGAAAATTTCATAAATTAAGCAAATTAAATTTCAAAAATAATGTTAATAATTTCTCTTAGAACAGAGTATAACATTTAGGGATTGTACAACAAGAAAATTTCATAAATTAAACAAATTAAATTTGAAGAATAATGTTAATAATTTATCTTGACAATGAAGCAAAAGAGTTACAAGAAATTGGTTTTATCAAGTTTACAAAAGAGTTAAAAAAAATTGGTTGTTTCTTGGTTTTATCAAGTTTGATACAAACCTGCATCCCCACATCTTCAGATAACACTATTTTACTTGATGAAGCTTTAAAAATTAGTTTATTTAAACTAAAAACTTTTATAATACAATAATGCAAATTTTACGCATTCACATAGTGAATGCTAGAGTTATATAGACATAGCCAATGTGTGACTTGTTTAAATATTTACTTACACTATGTGACTCGTTCTTTTAATATTTACTTTCACTAAGTTATGGGCTTCCATGGTAAAGTGGCTGGCTGAATGGGTGGAAGTTGCCTCAAAAAGATTAAATGGACATTAATTTAAAATATGATATTTTTGGGAGTCATTTGTTTGTTTTTTGAATTTTAAATATATTTTGTAAATTTGTGAATTCAAACGTGGTAACATATGCATAGTTGGTTTAGCCTCTGCATTTTGATTAATTATTAATATTTGTTATTTGATTGTTAAGGAGTAGTGTACAAATTTGACGATTTGGATAGGATAGTCATTTTTTTTAATGTTTTTTTTTAAATCTAAATTTAACATTGTTTTAATCACAATTTAAATAATAAAAATGGATTGAGTCGCCATTTCAATGATAAAAATGGATTGACAAAGGGTTCGGGGATAACCAACTTGGGTTGACATGTGCACTGCCGCCGTGGTGAAAACCTAGAGTTTAGGGCAACATATGTGTACCGTGGTTGCCACGCGGAGGACCTACTACTTCCTAAGAGCGACTGTCACGTAGTTGAATGATTATACAATCTGCTCGTGAGTACTTATTTTTCAGTTAACTCCACACAATAGTCTAAAAAGACCATGTTGCACTATCACTTAATTCTTTGAATTTTGATTTGAAGTGATTGAAATAAACCACTTTTGGCATGCATCTATCGTTACTCACAGATCGAATGGATCCCACTGAAGCACCGATTGATCCAGGTGTTTTGATCAAGTTTTGTATACTTATTTTCATATTTATTTACAATGGGTGAAAATTAGAAACTGGATTTTGTAATTGCAGCACCTTGCCACATAGCTCAAGAATGGTACAATCTGCTGCTAGGATGAGTATTTATTATTAGTTAATTATATATAAATGTTTAGTAATTATAAGAATGAATATTTATATTTTTTATAATTGGGTAGAGTAGTAAATATATTTTTCTAAATTGTAGGAGGATAAGATAAGTATATACTATAAACAATTCTATATAGGGTAACCTATGTATTAATAACTTGTAGTTGATGTATGGTAAGAGATGTATGGATAACATGTAATTGATATAGAAATAACTGGCAGTGGCAGACAATTTGTTTAACTAAAAGAAACCTAATAATAATCATTAACCAGTCTAGCAGAATTATGATCACTGCAGCAATCTCATTGATTGCAGTTGGATCTCAACACCTTGAGATCTAAGAGCAAGTAATGAACTAAGACAACAATCATTGCTCTACCCCATTCTGGTTAATTTTAGCCATAACAAATAACTGAAGCATAAATTATAAACAACATATAATTACAACTAACCATAAATAAATAATATAATAAAAAAATTGTTTTAGTAAAATTCGATTACAATATATATCACGCATAACAAAAATACGACGAGTCATATAAAAATTATATCATTAGTAAGAATATAAAAATGATTACAATATATATCGCACATAACAAAAATACGAGTCATATAAAAAATGATTGACGACACATGCTCCGAAACTCCGTAATTCACAAAAGTTGGGCAGCATCACAACCCGCTGCATCTCGAAATTACAAACCGAATAGCTCCAGATAAATAAGATCGGATTCAAATCTCCACGGTCGCTGCAGAAACTATCATGCTCCCAAAGCCAACCGCACCATCACCGTTAACTTCAATCAGCTTCCTGGTTGACGGGTTAAACAGATAAGAAATCCATTTCTCGTTTATGATACCAGTTGATCCGCTGACAAAAATCTGGTCGCGCCACTGTGTAGCACAGGTAAACAAGTTAATATAACGCGGAAGAGATGCCACAGCAATCCAAACGTTTTTTTCAGCATCATACTTGAGCACCTGTTGTTCACTAGTACTGAAGGCGTATAACTCCCCAGAAGAAGAAGCCGCCGCACAACTTCTCCCTGGATATCCCCCGAAACTCCACATATCTTCCAAACTTCTCCACTTTCCCGCGCTCCGATCGAAAATTTCTGCACTTCTGTCTAATTCGCTTCCACCTATCACCATGAATTTACCGTCCTGCATGAAAACACCCTGGCATCCCCCGCCGTGCGGTTGGGTCATAGGAGGAAGAATTTCCCACTTGTCCTCCTCCACATCATAAGCTTCTGCATCCGTCAGAGGATCGAAATGTTCATTGATCCCGCCAGCGACGTAGATAACTCCGGTAGAAGGAGAGACAGAGCAGGCAAAGAAGGATCGAGGTGTAGGCATGTCAGCTCCTCGGCTCCATCTTGCCGACTCAAAGTCATAAATGTATACAGTCGTCATCACTAGACTCTTGCAGGACGGGTAGAATCCGGCTATGAGAATTAGCTTCCGATTAACAACAACGCACTCACACCATCTTCGTATTATTGGTATTCCAGTATAACGGGGATCATCGATGGGGGATAGCCTTTGGGAGGTGCCCTTCAGAGGGTCATATACTGTTATTACAAAGACTTGACTGACAAGATTACATTCATCGATCCTCTCATCTGTTTGAACCAAGCATATGAGCTGCTCGCTCGTCCCAGATATCTTTCTGTCTGCATAGAACGTAGGGCTACTCGCCATAGCCTCCCAGCTTCTGCACACAGCTTTCAAGTTATCATGTGAGTTGTGGGGCACTCTCAGCAAGCACTGTCGAACAAGATCGTTCGGAAGAACCTCCATTAAAGCACTTGAAATACACTTGTTTCCTGATCGCGAGTTTCCTCAAAGCTTTAAGCTGCAAACCTGCAATCTTGAAATTAGTGAGCCGAGCGGGCTGAAAATATGAAAGTGGAATCAAGCCTAGAGCTTCAACATGCAAACGTGAAAGTGAGCCAAGCTGGCTGAAAATATGAAAGTGGAATTAAACCTGGAGCTTTAAACATGCAAACTTGAAAGGCAAGTGAGCCCAGCTGGCTGAAACGTGAGAGTTGAATATGGCATGTGCAATCGTGCTTGGTCATTACCCTCCGAAGAAAAAGGAAGTTTCGTTATGTCAAGTAGTAAACCACAAGAGGTAGTAAACGACAACATGTAGTATAAGTCTTTCCTTTTTATTTCTTTTTTTCTTTTGTGGCAAAGTTGATGTAACCTCAATGCACTCTAGTTAGAAACAAAATGTTGGATTGAGATTGTTATAATAAAAATAATGTTTAGATATTTTGTTTGTTGAATTGTACATGTGTTTTGATTTCAAAAGTTTAGATATTTTGTTTGTTTAATTATACATGTGTTTTAATTTTAAAATTTAGTGTGGAGACGTAGTAATTATGTTTTTCTTTAAATTGTAAAGGATGAGAGTTTATTATCCAAATTGATTATACGATATTGTTCTAAATTCGAAATAAATAATTATAAACATAAAAATATAAAAATTAATAGTTGATGCATGGATCCATGGCGTTTAACTAGAAGAAAGCTAGTGATAATAGGTAGCTAAGGCATAGACAAGTGATTACAACTATACTTGGAGAACAAATATCACATAAATTGTTCACGGCAATTAACTTGTGGCATGTTGGTGTTTGTTCATAACACTTAACTTGTAGTTTATCCATATTCATTAACGAGAAGTTAAATGATTCTGTTAATTATATTAGTAAACTGTTTTTTTTTAATAATTGATATATATTTTGGTTTATTTTAATTATACTAGTAAACCAGTTTTTTTTAAAATAATTGATATATATTTTGGTTGTTTAATTATACTAACACAACCACTTTTTAAAAATAGTTACTATATGTTAAAAACACTATGCTTAGCAATAAGCTTCGACATCAATGAGTAATGGATGGCGATGACTATTATAGAGATTTTTCAACTTAAAGGGTACATAATGCAATCTTTCCAATCAAGTTTATCATTGAATAAAATTAACTTTTAAGGATCTAGCATGTTTTTATGAATGACACGACATCAATGGGTAATGGATGTCATAGTGCCCATTGATTGTCCATGTTCGAGTATGGAAGTCACAACTTGTACCCTAATAACATATAGAAAACCCTGATTCCTTGTTCACCAATTCTGCCACATCGGTATTATCGAATTCCACTTGTAAAAGTCTATGTGATCTATCTGACATGCAGGAGACTTGCCAATTTTTTACCCGTCTAAAATGAGACATACGGCTTGAATTGCTTTCGGCCTAATGAGGTGTGTTGTCAAATCTCCATAGCTGGTGGAGAATAACATGTTTACAACTGAGGATATATATATCGAAACGATCTATTTCTAGCAGTTTTGGGTTGAATTTGAACAACCAAATTTCAACAAAAAGAATTAAGGGCAAAATGTTGGCTAACACCACCCTCCATTCCATTTTATAAACATTAAAACACAGTCAACATCAATGTATCGCGATTCCAGTTTGTTGTGTTTATTTCAACAATAAAACACAATAAATCCCTATAAATCCAAACATATGACAATAAATACTCTACATCGGCGGTAGCCGCAATAGTTTTAAGCAGAGGAGAAGTTGAAATTGAGATAATGCAATAACCTCAGCTGATGAAGAGTTCTATGGTTCTTAAGATTTAATAAGCATATTGAGATAAGATGAACAATTAGGTTCACGGACGAAGAAGCTTGGTGAAGCAGGTGGAAGGTACTACGGTGATCAGAGGGTTTCTGCATCGGTGTGGGGTCTCTGTTGAGGCCTCCTTGAAGTGTGTGCTAAGTAGGACATGGGCACGACCACAGATGGTGAGGCCTTGGCCTCTTCTGGGAAATTGGAAAGAGGAAATAAGACAAACGAAGATCCAACCCCTGTAAGTGGGTCGGGAAATACGGAGGCAGGGACAAGAGGTGTAGCCAACTCTGTTCAGACAACAGAAGAATTGAGGAAGCCTGGGCAATGCTTTCCCAAGGCAAACAAGATTCCCAAACTCTTGATAAAATTAGAGAGGGTCTGATAGGATATTCAGTACATGAAGGAACATGTGCTCATTGGCAAATTTGTCAGGATTTGGCCAACAGAGAAAGCACTGGTGTGGTGGATCAACACAACCCAGAAGCCCCAGGGACACTATGATCTCCAATTGGGAGATAAAGGTTTTTTTACGGTTATCTTCTTTAATGAAGAAGACAGAACGAGGATTTTTTACAATGGACCATACTTTTTCAACTCGGTTGGGCTTTACCTCCGCCCCTAGAAAGAAAGATTCAACCCAGACAAGGAAAATTTAACTATTTCCCCAGTTTGGATAAGACTCTACTCCTTACCCTCTGAATACTGAAAGGCGGAAATATTAATGGAGATTGGGAATGCGTTGGGGGTGTTTGTTAAGGTCTCTGAACAAACCAAGAAGATGCGGTATACTTCATACGCCTGCATATGCCTCTATTTGGACATATCTCAAGACCTGCCAGCAGGAATAAACCTAACATGGGAAGATGAAGATTGGTTCGAGGCCATTGACTATGAGCAGATCCCTTTTAGATGCCAACGATGTCATGAACATGGACATCTATTCAGGGATTGCCCACTTAATAAACAGCCAGCAAGAAAGATAGACTCTGAAGGAGCAAACCAAGAAGGATTCGAAAAGGTGACTAACAAGAAAAGGCAAGCCAGGAAGGTGGGGGGCCTTGAAATTCATAAGAAAACGATGATCCATAATAGATATGAGGTCTTGCAAGTTGGAGAAGAAGAAAACGATGGCACTGATATTACCAAGATGGAAAAGGTAGAAGCAACAAGTAAAGAAAAAAAAGATGACAGTACTATGCACATATCTGAGGTTGATACTCGGGGTGATGCTGGATCATCACAAGAGGAGGGAGGAGATGAAATGGAACTGGAAGATTTGGATCTGGAAGGACCGGAGGCGGCCTACACCATCGCAAATCTGATTCCTATAACACCACATCAGGTCTCACTCTTGGAGAAAGCAATCATTAAATCAAAGAACTGTAAACACTTGGGCATAATTTCCGAACCCCTCAAAGAGAATGATGGCAAAAAGATAACCAGGGGTGAAAAAAGAGGTTAACGAAGCAACATGCAAAGAATTCAGATGATAGGAAGAAATCTGGTGGCCTCGGGCCAATATCCAACCATTGACGCGGCTCTAGCATCCTCCAACCTCAATTATTTATAAGATGCAGATTACATCTTGGAACATTAGAGGGTGCAAGAGCATCCTAAAGATCTGCCTCTTCCGACGGAAAATTGAGATTGAGAAACCGGATATTGTTTTTCTTCAAGAAACCAAATGCTCGGAAATGGATCTTCAAACCATCAGGCAGAAGGTCTGGAAACATTGTAATGTGGTTGCAATAGACGCCATCGACTCGGTTGGGGGTTTAGGCATTCTTTAGAACCCTAAAGAAGCAAGTCTATCTAATTGGATGGCGTCAAAATTTATCTTATCTGCTGCTTTTCATATTTTAGGAACTAGAGTCAGGGGTTTTCTTTCTAATGTTTATGGTCCTTCTCTGGCCACTCATAAGAGTTCCTTCCTGAACTCAATTAGCAATCTCAAAAGAGAGACTGGTGACAAGCCCTGGATAATAGGAGGAGATTTTAATTTAATAAGGAATCTGGATGAGAAACGTGGTGGATGACATTGCCTTCATCCCTGTAATGAGGAATTTTTGGAGGTAATAAAAAATTTAGCGTTGATTGATGTCAAAACATCCAATGGTCTTTACACTTGGAACAATAAAAGAGGAGGTGATAGAAGCATTACTTCTAGACTAGATAGGTTTCTGGTTTCTGAATCCATCATGATGGGTGGTGGGGATCTGACTGCAGTTGTGTTGCCATTAGCGGGTTCTGACCTTTGGCCGATTTGTCTGGATTGGCATAGAATAGGAGAAAACCTCCGACGTCCTTTCTGGTTTGAGTAATTCTGGCTCCTGCACCCTGATTTATCTGACCAATTCAGACAGTGGTGGCAGACATGCGACCCGATCACAGGAACTAAGATGTACCAGTTCCAACAAAATTTAAAATACCTAAAAGGTAAAATAAAGAAGTGGAATAAGGACATCTTTGGGAACATATTTCAGGGTAAGAAATTGCTCGACTTTAAACTACAGGAGGTTCAAAAGGCGGCTATGACTCAAGGTTATTTTGCAGAGTTAAGAGAATAGGAACAAACTCTTCTGCAAGAACTCAACCTCAAAGACCACCAGGAGGAACTCCTTTGGAAGCAAAAATCTAGAAGTCGATGGTTAAAAGATGGTGAGCGAAATACAAAGTTCTGTCACAAAGCCACCATCCAACACCGACACGGTAACAGGGTGTTGAGGCTCAAGAAGGAGGATGGTAATATAATCGAAACTCAAACTGAAATAGAACAGACCTTGAAAGATCATTTTGAAAACCTACTGGAAGATCCTAATATCAATAGGCATGCTGAACGGGACAAGGTCCTCCAACACATCCCGCGAGTGGTCACGGAGGACCACAACAAACTCCTTATGGGAACAATCGGAATGGATGAACTTGATGAAGCCATTAAACAAATGGTGGATGACAAAGCTCCTGGAACGAATGGTTTCACCACAAATTTCTTTGACTCCTGCTGGGATTGGCTGAAGGTAGAGGTCCTGGCCATAGTGGAAGATTCTCGCAGGACCAGAAATATTCTCAAAGCCCTTAATTCCACCTTCCTCACACTAATTCCTAAGGAGACCATAACAGAGGATCCTGGAAAGTTCAGGCCCATAGCCCTATGCAATGTGATCTACAAAATTATCACAAAGGTTATAGCAAACCAGCTGCACCCCCTTCTACCGCTAATTATTTCTCCGTAGCAGGCTGGTTTTGTGGAAGGACGTCAAATTTTGGATGGAATTATTCTTGTTCATGAGGCTATTCATTTGCTTAAAAAAGAGAACATCCCAGGTATGCTTCTAAAACTGGATAAACTAAACTGGACTTTTATTGCAGAAATGTTAAAAGATTTTGGTTTCAGTAATATTTGGATGGAATGGATCACGAGTTTGGTCTCATACCCTTTCTTTTCAATTCTGGTCAATGGCACTCCCTCTCAACCATTCCATGCGACTAGAGGAATTCAACAGGGGGACCCCTTATCCCCATTTCTCTCCATCATCATGACTGAAGGCCTAGGCAGAATGTTGCACACTATCAGTTAATTCTTTGAATTTTGATTTGAAGTGATTGAAATAAATCACTTTTGGCATGCATCCATCGTTACTCATAGATCGAACGGATCCTACTGAAGCACTGATTGATCCAGATGTTTTGATCGAGTTTTGTATATTTATTTTCATATTTATTTACAATGGGTGAAAATTAGAAATTGGATTTTGTATTTGCAGCACCTTTCCACATAGCTCAATAATTGTACAATTTGCTACCTTAGGCAATGATAGGGTGAGTATTTATTATTAGTTAATTATATATTTTAATGTTAAGTAATTATAAGGATAAATGTTTATATTTTTAATAATTGGTGTAGATGAGTAAGTATATTTTTTTAAATTGTAGAAGAATAAAATAAGTGTACTGTTTATAGTTCCAAATTTAACATAAACAATTATATATAGAGTAGTTGATGTATTGATAAGTTGTAGTTGATGTATGGTAAGTGATGCATAGATAACATGTAATTGATATAGAGATAACTGGCAGTGGCAAACAATTTGTTTAACTAAAAGAAGTCTAATAATAATCATTAATTGGTCTAGCAGAATAATGATCACTACAGCAAGCTCATTGATTGCAGTTGGATCTCAGCACTTTGAGATCTAAGGCAAGCAAGCAATGAGCTTGCGACAACAATCATTGCTCTATTCCAGACTGATTAATTTTCACCACACCATAAAACATAAACAACAAATAATTACAACTACCCATAAATGAATAATATGATATAAAAAATATTTTAGTAAAATTCGATTACAATATATATCACACATAACAAAAATACAAGTCATATAAAAATTATATCATTATTAAGAATATAAAAAATGATTGACGACGCATGCTCGGAAAATCCGTAAAAACGAAAGTTGGGTGGCATCACAATTGACTGCATCGCGAAATTACAAACCGAATAGCTCTAGAGAAATAAGATCTCCCTTCTTTATTTGAGTCATCGTATTCAAATATCCATAGTCGCTACAGAAACGATCATGCTCCCAAAGCCAACCGCACCATCACCATTAACTTCAATCAGCTTCCTGGTTGAGAGGTTAAACAGATAAGAAATCCATTTCTTGTTTATGATACCAGTCAATCCACTAACAAAAATCTGGTCGCGCCACTATGTAGCATAGGTAAATAAGGTAATATAATGCGGAAGAGATGCCACAACAATCCAAATGTTATTTTCAGCATCATACTTGAGCACCTGTTTTTCACTAGTACTGAAGGCATATAACTCCCCAGAAGAAGAAGTTGCCGCACAACTTCTCCTTGGATATCCCCCGAAACTCCACTTATCTTCCAAACTACTCCACGTTCCCGCTCTTTGATCAAAAATTTTTGCACTTCTGTCTAATTTGCTTCCACCTATCACCATGAATTTACCTTCCATGAAAACACCCTGGCATCCCCTGCCGTGCGGTTGGGTCATAGGAGGAAGAATTTCCCACTTGTCCTCCTCCATATCATAAGCTTCTGCATCCATCAAAGGATGGAAACGCTCATTGATCCCACCAGCGACGTAGATAACTCCGGCAGAAGGAGAGACAGAGCAGGCAAAGAAGGATCGAGGTGTAGGCATGTCAGCTCCTCGGCTCCATGTTTCCAACTCAAAGTCATAAATGTATACAGTCGTCATCACTAGACTCTTGCAGGACGGGTAGAATCCGGCTATGAGTATTAGCTTCTGATTCACAACAACGCACTCACACCATCTTTGTATTATTGGTATTCTAGTATGACGGGGATCATCGATGTGAGATAGCCTTTGCGAGGTGCCCTTCATAGGGTCATATATTGTTATTACAAAGACTTGATTGACAATATTACATTCATCGATCCTCTCATCTGTTTGAACCAAGCATATGAGCTGCTCGCTCGTCTCAGATATTTTTTTGTCTGCATAGAATGTAGGGTTCGTCACCATAGCCTCCCAACTTCTGCAGACAGCTTTCAAGTTATCATGTGAGTTGTGGAGCACTCTCAGCAAGCACTGTCGAACAAGATCGTTCAGAAGAACCTCCATGAAAGCACTTGAAACACACTTGTTTCCTGTTCGCGAGTTTCCTCACAGCTTCAAGCTGCAACCTGCAATCTTGAAATTAGTGAGCCGAGTTGGCTGAAAATATGAAAGTGGAATTAAGCCTAGAGCTTTAAACATGCAAACTTGAAAGTGAGCCAAGCTGAAGCTAGTTGAAAATATGAAAGTGCAATTAAACCTAAAGCTTTAAACATGCAAACTTGAAAGTGGAATTAAACCTAGAGCTTTAAACATGCAAACTTGAAAGTGAGCCCAGTTGGCTGAAACGTGAGAGTTGAATATGGCATGTGCAATCGTGCATGGTCATTACCCATGTCAAGTAGTAAATCACAAAAGTTAGTAAACCACAACATGTAGTATAAGTCTTTCCTTTTTTTTTCTTTTTTTCTTTTGTGGCAATGTTGATGTAACATCAATCCATTCAAGTTACAAAATGTTGGATTTAGATTTTAGAATAAAAATAATGTTTAGATATTTTGTTTCTTTAATTATACATGTGTTTGTAATTTAAAATTTAGGTTGGAGTAGTAATTATGTTTTTCCTAAATTGTAAAGGATGAGACAAGTTTACAATCCAATTGATTGCATGGACATTGTTCCAAATTCCAAATAAACAATTATAAAAAAAAGAATATAGTAACTGATAGTTGATGCATGGAAAGCCGGAGATAATAGGTAGCTAAGGCATAAACGAGTGATTACAACTATAATTAGAGAACAAATATCACATAAATTGTTCATGGCACTTAACTTGTGACATGTTGGTGTATGTTCATGTGACACTCAACTTATGGCTTATCCATATTCATTGGCTAGACATTAAATGATTATGTTAATTATACTAATAAAATAACTTTTTTAAATAGTTGATATATATTTTGGTTGTTTAAATATACTAGTTCACAACCACTTTTTAAAAATAGTTGATATATATTTTGGTTGTTTAAATATACTAGTTCACAACCACTTTTAAAAAATAGTTAATATATGTTAATTGACGCCATTTTTATGCTTAACAATAAGCTTTTATAGAAGCATTAACGTATAGGGAAGCGATGACAAATATAAACCTTAAGAGGGGATTATTTGAGGGCGCGTTGATTTAGCATACTTCAAATAATTCCTGGACACTTCATGTGGAGGTTGACGATAACACACATGATTCCTGCAATATTGTCCCCACATCTCCCTCGATTGTTGGGTTGTGTTCATTGGGAAGCACGAAGAGCCTGCGAAGAGTTGGAAGGAGGGGATCCCTACTGACGAGGGGCTCATGTTTGCATGCAACATATTTCTTATCCTTGTTGCTGATGTCTTGGAAGTAAAAGAAAGACAAGTGAACACACAGTTTGATAGAACTTGAAGCAAAATTTAAAATACAAAGTAATAATCTTGTAAGGAAATATTCAATGTAAACATAGCATATTCTTGCATATTTGGGAACATTGCCATGCAACTGATTACCCCGTAGATCCACTTATTTCAATGAGCTCAGCGAGTTATATAGTTGAGGTGGTATTGGTCCATGCAATTGATTGAAGGATAGGATTAACCTCCGGAGCTTGGGAAGATTTCAGAGCCATGAAGGGATTTTTTCTATGAGGATATCTTGGATAGGTTGAGTGTCGTCATAGAAATTTGAGTTTTCAGAAAAAGTGGAAGCACCCTCTCTATTTGACAATGAGATAGTTTTAACATATTTAAATAAAATAGGGGAGTCCAGTTGGAGGCGATTTTGTTATTGGATAGGTCAAGAAAGTTCAGATTGTTCAGACTGCAGAAATGTGGTCCTCTAAGATTGTTCCGTTCAAAGCGTTATTAGTAAGAATGATATTGGCTAGTTTAGAAAACGATCCTAGTGACAATGGGATAGGGCCTATAAATTTGTTGTAGCTAAGGTTTAGAATAGTAAGCGAGTAGAGGAGGCCTAGTGACTTTGAAATTGTTCTTGACAAGTTGTTTACGTATAGTTCTAGCCATACGAGAGATGATATTTTTCATGGTATGGAGCCATACACTATTGTTTGGAATTTGGAAAAAGGTGAGGCTCTTCCACTGGTCCTATAAAATATGTTAAGCATTGGCAGGCAATAATATTCATGTTCACAATTTACAAGGTGAGATTTTGGTGACATTTCAAGACCATTAACTCTATTGGCCAAATCTCTTCAAGAATTTTTACATTAAAAATGTAGCAAAAGTTCTCATTTCTGTTTGGTCCACTTGATCTCAAAATAATTTGTTTACCATCTATGTGAGGAAAAGTTTTATGATCAAATGCTTGGAAAAGATTATAGCGTTTGATACTTCAAATTCAAATCATAGAGGCTGTTCTCAAATTTCCAATCAAGTTTGTATATATGGTGTGATAAATTGTGTTTGATGATTGCCAAGCCATACCTGTATGAAGCCACTTCTAGAAATAACTTCAAAACTAGGTGAACAAATGGGGGAGAAGATGGATGATGACTCATGTCATCATTTTTTATATATTAGCACCGCCACTTATATGTGGTCGGTGAATGCCCATAGAAACAGGTTATTTGTCAAAAACTACTTGTTATTCCTGTATCATCTACCACTTATCCATGCATGAGTTACCATCTATTTTTTATATTTTTTTTGATTTTATAACAATTATTAATTTCAAATTTGGAACGACGAGCATAAAATCAATCTAGATAGTACACTTGTCTCATCCTCCCGCAATCTAAAAAAAATATACTTGCTAACGGTTCAAGCTACCTGACAAAGTTGGTGAACTTTGAAATTAGTTGTAACCACTTGCAATGCTAACAAGCTACATGGTCTGATGCCGCTGAGAAAAATAAAAATAAAAATATTAATATTTTTTTTTTGTAAAAGCTGCAAATTGTATTAAGCTAATAGAAATACAGTAGAGGTTATAGTCAGCGGTGGTCTTATCCAGAGGTGCCATCCGTAGCTATCATCAGTGTTGTAGCAAATACAAAATGGACAAATAAAAAATAGGCAGTAGCAAATAAAAAATTATTATTATTCTTATTATTTTATTAAATTAAAAATATATATATAAAAAATATAATTTCAAACTCAAAAAATAAAATAAAATTAATCACTCCAAAAGCTCTCAAAATTATTTGGATATAAAAAAACTATACCCTTAAAACTTTGAGAAAACTTAATACTATGTAAAAAAAACTATTTTTTTTAATATTTTTTATTCAATAACTTAATAATACAATAATACAAAGCTTCATATATAAGACAGAAAACAAAAAAACAACGAAGAATGTAATTATATGAGGGGGTCAACAATGTGTTATAACATGCATGCCATTATACCACTTTTGATTCATTGTTCATTCACCAAACAGGTATGCAAGTGGTGTTGGGATCTTGTCCGCTTTCTAAAAGCTGGTCTCACCAAACCTTAGACTCTTTCTTCAAACATTGGACATTTAATGATTTATTTGGAAAGCTTTGCCTTGCTTTGTGTGTTGGGAAGTGCGGAAAAGAGGAACTCGACCCTTTTTGAAGGTCGAGCAAAACATGCTTTGAGGTCACTTGTCAAATTTAAAGGGCTTGTCTTAATTTTTGGAAGGTTATGTAACCATCTCACCTTTCAAGGATGAGATGGGTTATAAAAATAATTGCACTTTAATGGAAAAGTGTAAACTAAGTACACTTTTCAATAAAAAAAATGTGAAAATAAAATAGTGTCTTTCCAAATATTTATAATTAAAAAAAAATCAAATAGTAACTATATTTAAATATTGTAAAATTTTATTTAAATCTAATCAATAAACAAATGTTTCTCTCAAATTCCACTAACAAGTTAATAAGCAAAATATTTTCCTTCCATTCATTTGATATTTTCAAATAGGAAAATTCTTCAAACCTTTCACATTCATCTCCACATAGATCCCATGTTCCCAACATATACTTTTTTGGATATGATCTATAAATAGTACAAATAAATTCATCCATTTCCTCCAAACATGTAGTAGAGTCTACAATAGATGACTCCCCAATACTAAAATTTTCACATAAACATTGTAACCATCTTTTTGTTTGAGAGTCTTTATCATTATATAATTGAAAATTCAAGTGATGATATATTATTTTCCAATCATATTCATTTTCAAATATTCAATATTTATAAATTCGGTCATAATCATAAAAAGCTATTTATTCCGAATACAATCATAAAAAGGTCCTTTCAAATATTTATATTTATAAATTTGATCTAATCATAAATAGCTAACATTTATTCCAAATATAATCATAAGAAAGTCAAGGAGAAAGTTTAAAAACTGGAATGTTCTACTAAACATGCTTTGTTCGCTATGAAGATTATGCAAGCAAGGCTTCATCATTCAGAAGTAATTTGTTGTCGTTGAAGTGTTTCCAAGTCTTATGTACACCGATGTCAATCAAAAAATAAAGTGGTAATGTATTATTATCAACCATTATCTTGTTTTCAATAAAAAAAATATATAATCATGAGAAGGCTCCCAAGAAAAGTTCAAAAGTTGAATGATTTTAACATTGAAAGCGTGTTTTTCCAACTCTAAGATTTATTATAATATCATCCATTTTCTTTTTTATTGTCGTGGATAACTTCTCAGGTTGGAGGAATATTCTATGAGAAAGTATTTCAGGCATAAACCCACCTTGCTCTTCATAGATTAAATTGGAAACGATTTACTTTAATTTTTGCTTGGATTTTTGTAGGACACATTACAAAGTGAAATCACCCTAAAACAACAAAAACTAATAGTGTTCCTATTCTTTAGAATGAAAGATACAATGTTGAATTTACTCCTCTTATTTTACTCATTGCATTGAATTCTTCAACCATTTTTAGCATATCTTCCTTGATTGTGTCCTCTACTCATCTATAGAAGTGGGTTATGAGTTCAGCTAGCCCTATGGAATTTTTATCACATCGCTATCAAAACTTCCATAACTACGTTCTCTTGAAATTTCCCTATTAGCACGTCATTTATTGCTAAGGGGGAATGAAATTGGGTAGCTTTTCTTGTTCCAACTCCCTATCCCCACCCTATTCTCTAAGAACAATGATTGGAAGTGATTGGAAACAATTAACTTTATCTCTATTATGTTTGATGTTTGTTTCTCGTTGGTTTCCATATTTTGTGAATACTCGCTGGCCTATGGAAACATTTGATGTCCATGTGTCCATTTTCTCTCCATAATGCTCAAGATGTTAGTCTCCAACATGCTTCTTCTTTTTTACATGCCTTCTACCGGAACAAACTAATATTATGTTCCTCTTTATATAGGCCCTCACTATAGCCATCATTTTTTTCCTTTTTTTGTTTTTGTGTGTTCGAATATTTTCTATAAATTTTTCAAGGGTTTGTCCTTGAGAAGAAGGATGAATCATTCTTATTATATTCTAGCACTTCAAACATGTTTTTAATGTGTTCACCCTTTTTTCTAGGGAAAAGGAGGTACAACCATATACAAGGAGAGGAAGATTCCATGAAAAGGAAAATGATTCAAAAGCCTTTCCTCAAAGCACAAGAAGGATTAAAGATTAAGTCAATTGGTACCATATTTGCAGTAGATGAAGATATTTCATGGGGATGGGTTTATAGTACCAATTTAGGTAAGAGATTAACTTGGAGGAAACATCCATATCCTTTTACAAAAAGGAGGGTTGAAGTAAAATGTTTTCAAGTATTGCTGCTATAAATCTTGGACCTACTTGTTCATGCACGTCCAAGTTAATTTTCCAATTTGGTGTTTAACCAATTTGATGTTATTTCTTCAACATGTTCTCTACATGGGACTCCAACTCAGTTTCCCTACTTTTTGTTTTATTTATAACCCTATCCCTACAAAATTATAAGGGAGGATCTTCATAACTTGCTTGGATTTAGATTTTAATTTTGACTCGGATGAGAGGACCTATTGAATGATATCTTGATATCCCAATTATTTTTTCTTATTTACTTTTTCTTCTTGTGCTCTCCTACTTTGTTCCGTGCCTTTTTGTTCTAGATCCTCTTTTAGAGAGAGGGTTGGCTATTCCTCCAAGTTTGGTAGTCGAGTCTATGATCTAGATATTGCATCTGCATTTCACTTCAGGGGATCTAAAATCTTCCTATCCAAACAAGGACAAAAATAGGTTAACTCTGGAGATTATTGTTGGATTTCAACTAGCAAAGATTCTACAATATCTTCTCTAGTTACTCATTCGTCCTCTTTCTATTCATGATCAATAAAAGAGGATCTACATAATTGTTTTATATTTTTTGGTCGTTTTTCTTACGAGACTACATTTTCCTTGGTCACTTTTTTCCTCATTATTCTCTTTTTATTCTTGGTTAAGAATATCAAGATTTTTACATTGTTGTGCATTTTTTGGTGGTTGCTTTGGCAGTGTTAATTTTCCTACCTCTTTGATTGATCACTTCATTAGTTATTTATGAGGGATTTTATCCTGTGCATAGCCTCATCTACCTAATATTTTGAATCCATTAGTTTCCCAAGGGGGCCCGGGGATTTTGGAGGGTGCATTTTATCACAATATTTTGCAAAGTGCCCAAAGTTGCATTTAGTTGATACTTTATCATGAACCATATTCTTAGTATATATTTGTTGGGTATGTGTTATATTCTTTGCATATGTATCGGGGGGTTGCGTCTATCAGTAGTGCACCTGACGATCCCTGTGACACCTTCACGCAAACGGTCGTAGGACATTTCCATTGGGAAATGATCGATAAGACGCTTCCAATACGAAAACAGACAATAGGCCGTTTTCGTTCGCGAGCGTAGCAAGTGCCAAATTTTTTGGGTTGTTTTCGGCTATTTTTGGGGAATTTTCTAAAAATATGTAATTTAATCACCGTTAAGGAATTAGGGTCTATTTTCTAATCCAGGTTAACATATTAGGGTATTGGATGTTGCGAAATACCTATATTGGATTGTGAGTGATTCATAGTGAGGATGAGAAAATAAGAGGTGCGACTCTAAGTTTTGTTGGTTTTCCCAGTTAAGGGTTTCTTGGTTAAATCTCTGTGTATTATGTGTGAATGATGTGGTGTAAACTCTGTTTTTTTTAAAAGAATTTGTATTATTTGCTTCTCTACACATGTTTAAAAATTACATGTGGTATCAGAGCTCGATTTTTTGGTTTCAGGGGGACGCCTCTATTGCTGAGGGTTTGACGTGGTTGATAGATCTTGGGTCTATGATCAACTTGGGTTCAGTGGGAGCTTTGCACCTTTTATTTGTGCATTGAAAGAGAATGGAGAGAAGTTCAAGAATTGAGATCGAGAAATTTGACGACCAGAACTTTGAGCTATGGAATCTGAAAATGGAGGATCTTCTTGTAGATCGGGAACAGTGGAATGTTGTGGATCCGAGTACACCACCCATTGAAACGTCAAAATAATATTGGGATAAATTCGATAGAAGAGTGAGGAGTACAATCCAACTTTTCTTATCGGACTCTGTTTTGTTGAACGTATCTAGAGAAGAGACTGCGGTAAATATTTGGGTAAAACTAGGGAGTTTGTATCAATCAAAATCCCTTATAAACAAGTTGTTTCTGCAAAAGGAACTGTATCACCTCAGAATGGATGATAATGACACACTACTACATATGGCTCAAAAGTTCCACGACAGTTTTCCACGAATAAGTTAAAATCGAATGTTTCGTGGAAAAACAGTTAAAAATTTTGAGAAAAAATGATCTTGTCCCCGACGATCGTCACTATAGCGACAGATGTTCGTCAATATAATGACATACATTGGTTGCATCTCTATAGCGACGAATCTTGAGGAAAGAATTTTTTTTTTATAGTTTTTAACAGTCATTGACTTTTTGTTTTTTTGAAATTTGATCGTTGTGCATTTTTGCCGGAACCATGACCATCATTGATCTATAAATACATGTTCTTAAGTCATATTTTCACAAATCATTTGCTATAGTTGCAGCGATCTTTCAACTGGCTTTTCGTTCTGTGATTTCAAGAGTCCGGTACTGGTTTGACACATTGAATTTTTTATCTCCTTCATTATCCAGGTTAGTTTGACTGCAATGCACTAGTCTTTTTTGTGGTTGCACCCTTTGTGTTCCAACTAGGGCTTCAATTAAATGGAGAAAATGTTTATATAGTTTGGGATTTTTGTGTCAAAATGTAATTTTAGAAATTGTCATTTGTGTTAAAATGTAAATTTTAAATTTTCATTCTGTTAAAATGTAATTTTTTAAATGGTGGTTTGTGTTAAAATGTTTTTCTTTTGCTCCTTCTATGCTTTTTATTGTTAGCCTTTGGTTCTATCTAGGTGAATAAAAAATAATAGCAAGGAGATCTCAAAGCAAGATAGATTTAAAATTAACTATTTCAATGAAATTATGGATTATGCATCTTTTGGATTCATAAATTGTTATGACTTCAATAAAATCCTAGAATAAACCATGGAATTAATATCATTTCCAATGTTAGTACTAAAATTGGAATTTTCTGATACATAACTTATGTATCGATCACATTTTATTTTCCATCCCTTCCCTACAATCATTTAACAATTGATCTAGTCTGGTGTATAGCTAGCAACAACTCACACATCAACCTAGCAAGTTGGAACACGATGTTACTAGTGATGGTCATGCTAATGACGTCGGCGTTGATGAAAATCATCATAATCACCATCAACACCATCCTAGTGATCATCATGATAATAATTGTCATCATGATCACATCATCATCATCATAAGCATCTTCGTCATCATCAGTAATCATCATCATCATAAAAAACAACACCAACATCGTTGTCATCATCATCATCATCATCACCTTCATCATCGTGATGATGATGATGATGATGATGATGATGATGTTGTTGATAATGAAATTATCGTCATTGTAATAAATAGGACCATCATCGTAGATTTCATGTACACTATCTAATTAGATTTAACTAGCCCCCTCATAGATAACCAACGAGACCACAATGGTGTATCCTTTCAAACTTTGATAGTCATTTGACAATATCATTAGCATCTATATTCATAATCCCATTTTACAATCCTTTCAAAATTTGAGGGTCTACATGCTCCGACGGACTAGAATAACAGAGAGATGACTTATCATATAAGTTTTTGATATATCTTTTTATAACAAATCGGATTAGGGTGTAACTTGAATTTTTTTTTTTGTAAGTAAGCTTGGGACCTTCTATTACTTGAAAACAAAATATAGTACAAAATAGGATTACAAATGAGCATAATTGGCTCGTGCCACACCGAAAGATTCTTGCATGGCCGACTTCACAGAAAATAACAGAGAAGAGAAGGCATATACATAACTGACCAGGGACGAACCCAAAAGAGGCCTGTCAACGGGACCATACACCTCAACATCCAAAAAGGAACAAAACAAAGATGCTCGCTAATACTTCTAACAACCAGAACAGTCGACAAAAACATAAAACACCTGAGCCGAAACCCACTGAAAAGAGATCCTGCATGCCGCTGTAGCAACTCCAGGGCCATCAGAGACCAGAAGAACGTCGGCCGATACCCGCTCAACAGACATCAAAAAGACCCGCCTTCACTAAAGCTGAGGGACGACCAACCAAACAACAAAAACCAGAGTAACCAGCGACCCAGGCCCATCAAGGAACCGGGTTCTCCTTCACAGGAACCTCGATCTCTCCCCGAATGCCATCTCTGGAGGACTCGATACATTCCTTGAGTGCGGTATTCATAAGCCGAACCCCGGAGGAATTGGCTTGTTGACCCCCCTTCATCATATGGAGAGCCTCACGCAAACCCTGCACTAGCTAATTACGGGCTTGAATTTCCCACACAAGAAGAATTTGCACCACCCAAAATGGACTATCCACCACCTTCCGACCAAGCCGAGCCTCATATTCCTTAACCAGTGCAATCTCCTTACATGCAATATAGGACTCAATGTTGGGAGGAGCTTCCTCTAGGTACTACGCACTCCAGTTGAATGACTGGGGTTCAAATGAATCCCAATCCTTTGAATTATGGTGGGATGAGGAAGCACCAGCATCACGGCCCTCGCCCCTCATACCCACAGAACTGTTGCCCCGTCTTCCACCTCTGCGACTGCAGGATCTCATTCTCAGACCATACTACCACTCAGTTCAAAGAATCGAATGCAACCAGCGCATGATGAATACATAGGAAAAAAAATGATGATAACACTATAGATGCACCATTGAGACAGATAATACCTATGGATATGGTCGGTACCTGTATAACGACCCATACTTATAATAAAATTCTAGGGAGGATCAATAAATGCCCATCCAGAGCCATGATAATATGCCATCAAGTCCACACAAACGATGGAATTACCCTTGGTGGTGTAGTACAGCCTCCTTAAACCAATATCGCCTTACTGGCACTCTCCCATGCATGAAATCGAAAAGTCACGTACCTCCACTTTTGCGAAGTACTAACCACATTACCTTCCGGGGCATGGAGGTGGTTTATTATTGCAGGGCTCATTTTTCCAAGGAGAAGCCATAATAAAGATGATAGGGAAAATTACTCGAAGGGTTGAGAACTGACCCCGGCTTTAATGAGAATGCCATCCCTGTTCCGCCGACGTATCCGTCCCCGTTATCATTCCAATCCCTGAATTGACATTTCTGGTGGGGAGAGTGCTGGTGGAATCCTGCGTGGAAACGTCATGGGTCCTAATCACCTCTCTCCTGCTCTCGGGATTCCTCCCACCATTACTGACCTCCAGTTGGCTGTGGTGTAGGCCTCTACTAGTCCCTTCTAATGGTGGAGGGCTACATTGGGGATCGAGATCCCAAGCTGGGCTAGGGGTGCCCTGCTGTTCACTTGACAGCTATTAACCATGAAGCTACCCCGCATGCCTCCCTCTAGGTGTCCCATATCCTCCATGACCAACTTAATGCATTTCTCTTTGAATTCATTGTCTGCTATTTCTGAGATAGTTTTCCCGTGAAAATAAATACCGGTGTCGACACCTTTGTTGGCTATGGTGTCCGCCACCTTATTTCCTTTCCTCTGAATATGCATGAACTGAAAGGCTGAGTAGTGGTTCATCAGATTACGTAGAGCCCTGAGCCGACTATCCCATCTCCAGTTGCTAGCGATCTTGTCAATGGCCGACCCGCACTGCAGCCTTTTTGCCATGGAAATAATGATAAGAGAGCCCCCTTCAACTTCCAGTGGAGTCCATCCCTTCTGCAAAGACCACCTGCAACCACTAACCAAGCCCTCCAACTCTGCCACATTATTCGTGTTCTCGCCCAAATCCCCCCAGAAAACCCTGAGGATACCACCAGCATCATTTCTAACGACACCTTCGAACCCGACCGCACCAGGGTTTCCCTTCACAGCCCCATCAAAGTTAAGTTTGAACACCCCAGCAGGTGGACAACTCTAGAGCTCCGGGATAAGAGGCCGAGACACTGGCTTACTTGGACGACGAATGCTTACAGGTAAGTTATAAATTCCCTAGTCGTTTAAGATTATTCTTTCCGGTATATAATTTTTCATGACATCCTGGTTCCATTGGATGAGAGTGAGGGATTCCTTTATATGGCTTTCCATAAGGCTCCAAACACCATCAGAGGTACAGTGTTTTCCTTCGAAGATGTGCCGATTTCGCTCCTTCCAAGTCTCCCATGCCACAAAGCTAGGGAAGAGATCCCAAATCCTATTCAAGATTTCATTTTTGAAAGCTTTAGGAGGCCAGTTGGCTATAGAGAGATCCAGTCGATCCCACACCCTAGCCGTCTTGCAAAAGCGTTCGGCTCCTTTTTCCCACAGAAGGGAGACAAACGGGCATGCGTCCAACAAGTGGTTTATGGTCTCCACATCCATCCTGCACATTGGGCAAATGGATGGTCCTATAAAACCTCGGCGTATCAGGTTTTCCCAGGTGAGAATCCACCTGTGAATGAGAAGCCAGTAGGAAATGACCACTTTGGGCCACCATTGGCCCTTCCAAATCTTTTTCCATTTTTTTTTTCTTCCAATACGTGAGAACCCGTCAAAAGTCCCAAAGCTTCTTTTATGTTGAAGTTGCCCAAGGTGGTATAACCCCATCTGACCTTGTCGGCTCAATCGAGAATTGGGATTCTGCATTTAGAAAGCTCCAGATAGAATTCCTTAGTGTTCTCTCCCGGGACAAGGGCCTGCCACCAGTCCTTCATTTTCCAAACCCTGAAGTGAACGTCCTCTATGCTTGCTTCCTAGAAGTCCTTCACAAACTTCAGAGGATCATTACGGAGATATGAAGGAAGGTTGGGGCTAATTATCATATTTCCAAGACTAGGCATCTGTTGCCAAGCATCCTCACTGAAACGAGCAGAGGCCCCGTCTCTAATTTCCCAAAAACTATGTTTGTGGATAATTCCCCTATTCTCCTGAGCCGCCTTCCAAATATTTGAACCCGGGGACTCCACATTGAAATAGATGAGTTGTTGCTTCGACCAGTGAGGGGCATATTTCATGTGCCATAATCTGCCCCAGGGTTCCACCGTGTAAGTAAATTATTTTTAATTATTCAAAAATGTTAATATTAAAATTAAATGGTTTTTTAGTTTGTAAGGGTGTAGTTCATTAGATGATTCGTTTGATATCAAGGAATGTTATAAATGGAGATCACCAGTTCAAAATAATTAGACTTTCCCATACCCCATATTTATAGGTTGAGTGGATACAATATTTAATTTAAATGATATATATATATATATATGATTGTATGGATATATTATTTAATTTAAATTATATATTTTTTTGTATTTTTAAGATAATTTAATATATATATATATGCTCCGATGGACTAGAATAACAAACTGCTAGGAGCTCACTTCTCATATAAGTCATATAAGTTTTTGATATTTCTTTTTATAACAAATTGGAGTAGGGTGTAAATTGAATTACTTTGAATTATTTTTTTATTTATTTGAAAATTATATTACTTAAATTTTCTTAACGAGGATAAGTAATTTTTTTCTTATGAAAATTTATATTTAGATTTTTTTTTAATGAAAAATTTATATTTAGATTATGGTGGATGATAAATTATTTTTAATTATTTAAAAATGTTAATATTAAAATTAAATGGTTTTTTAGTTTGTAAAGGTGTGGTTCATTAAATGATTTGTTTGATATAAAGGAATGTTATAAATGGAGGTCACCAGTTCAGCTAAACTTTCCTATACCCCATATTTGTGGGTTGTGTGGATATATATATATATATATATTGGATTGTGTAGATATGATATTTAATTTAAATGATATAATTTTTTTTGTATTTTTAAGATAATATATATATATATACTTTAATTATTTTAAAAAATAAATTTATTAATATTTAATTATTTAAAAAATTAAATTTATTAATTTTATGTATACATATTTATTGGCTGCATAATTTATAAGTGAATAATTGTTTTAAAATAAATAAGGTAAAGTAAATACAAATTTATTATAAAAAAATGTATTTATATTTGATAATTAAAATTTCTAGAATATCTTATATACATAAAAATTGAATGTGTTTGTATGCGTTATCTAAAAGTTCTATGATTTGGGTTGTGTGCTTTAGAGGTGGGTTTTTAAGGGTGTTGAATCCATTTCTAATATCAAAATCCAAATAAAACATAGCTAAATTTGGATTTTGTAAAATAAAAAAAACGTTGTATTCTAATTGTCTAATTTTTAGACATCTCCTATTTGTATTATGATTTATCATATATCTTTGGTTATTTTAATTATTTAAATATTGTAATTAATAAAAATTTATATTTTAACGAATGTTATTATGGAATTATGTTAATTTTTTCCAACTTAATGAATGTTATTATGGAATCATGTTAATTTTTTTCCAACTTTAATGAATGTTATATTTTTAATGAATGTTAATTTTGTTCCAACTTTAATGAATGTTATATTTTTAATGAATGTTAATTTTGTACCAACTTTTATGAAAATGATTGGTAATTTGTAAATTATAACTTAAATGTTTAATCAAACTAAATACATCTTAAAGAAAATAATAATTCTAAGTAATTTATTTTCATTTTTCAAATAGTTTAGTTACAATTATGATAGTTACAATTATATTATTGTGTCTTATTTTTTGGAATTGGAAGACACATTAATAGTAATAAACTTGTTCATTTATGAAGCAGTTTTTATATAAATGAGCATAGATTCCTCTTAAATTTTTATGTATTAAGCATCAAGAGAAATCCAATTTCTTGAGGCATACAATTTTTTATCTTAAATTTTTACATATAAAAATTTGAGATGAACTAATACTTTTCCTATATTACACATATATTCTGTTCTTGATCAACTTCAATAATTATACATATATCTTGTTCTTAATCAATTTCAGTAATCATACATAAAACAAGTATCAAAAAAAATTAACACTATACTCAGAACCATTCACACCACAGTATTAAGTACTCCCGGCCTGCAGAACCATTCACACCACAGTATTAAGTACTCCCGGCATGCAGTGCCTAAGGCTTTTACATGAGAATATCAGCAACAAAGACTGTATGATTGACAACAAAAGTGCACTGGCATGACAAGTGTTTAGTCGGACAAAAAGAAAGTGATGGATCTCCATTTCGCCATTCCTCAAATCGAAGAATTCCTACCATTTTCATTGACAAAAAGAAAGGATTCCTATCCACCTTATCTCCATTGCTGAAATTGTATTGAATGGAAGGTTTGCTGAAGTTTACGGATATGACATTGCCACCATTCCAGAGCCACCACATGAAGTTGAGCCTGCGAAGGTTTCGATACAATCTTTAAACACTTGCCATCCACAATAATGCAAATTCTACGGGATTGTCTTGATGGTGATTGATTGGTTTGGATGAAAGAAAATTTATTAATTCTTATTCATTTATTATTCCTATGCAGATTCAATCTCCAAGATCAAGTATCGGTTTGATGTAAAAGATCATTGAGTGAGAGGATCATGTTAAAGGTCAAAGAAATTAAGTTAGCCCGGATTTTACACAAGAAAAACATCAGAGAAATAATTGTTGTATGAGAATTAAGTTGGCATAAAACACTTCATTTATTTTATATTGATTTTAATCTTATTCTTTTGACCTTTGTGCAGGAACATGTATATATTGAAGATCATAAAGATTCATTGAAAATCACGCCAAGACATTTCCACGCATAAAGATTGTGCACCTGCATAGATCTTATCAAATCTAAAAGTGCCTGATGCCAAAGATCACAGATATTTTGCCCTATTACTTCAACAAGTGCCAACTCGGCGAAGATCACAGATATAATTGTAATAATAACTGAGATTTCACTTTGATAGTTTTATTTACTATGAACTTAATTTGCAGGTTACGAGGAGCGCAACGCCAGATTGAAGTGAATGATCAGTTCAACAAGTGCCAACTTGGCGAAGAAGTGAATTAATATAGAAAGACAAACATAGCTGAATTTGATTAGAAGTGATTGAAATAAACCACTTTTTGCACGCATCCATTGTTACTTACAGATCGAAAGGACTCCATTAAAGCACCCATAATCCGGGTGTTCTTATCGAGTTTTTTATATTTATTTACAATGAGTAAAATTAAAACCCGATTTTGTATCTGCAGGCTGCAGCCCTTGTCACATCGTCACATAGCTCAGTAACTGTACAAAATGGTTTACTGTAATACGATTAGATATATCAACAGATAACAAAAATGCGAAGCAGTTATAAAAATATAACAAAAATTACACATAACTGATATAATTACTAAAAATATAAATAATTGACGGCACATCTACGAAACTGATCCAAACCGCTCCATCTCAAATTACAAACCAAATAGCTCCAGAGAAGTAAGATCTCCCTGCTTCTGCTTTATTTGAGTCATGGTATTCAAATCTCCACGGTCGCTGCAGAAACGACCATGCTCCCAAAGCCAACCCAACCATCACCATTAACTTCTATCAGCTTCCTGGTTGACGGGTTAAACAGATAAGAAATGCATTTCTCTTGTATGATACTAGTTGATCCGCTCACAAAAATCCAGTCGCGCCATTGTGTAGCACAGGTAAAGAAGGTAATATAACGCGGAAGAGATGCCACAACAATCCAAAGGTTTTTTTCAATTTCATACTTGAGCACCTGTTGTTCAATAGTACTGAAGGCGTATAACTCCCCAGAAGAAGAAGCAACCGCACAACTTCTCCCTGGATATCCCCCTAAACTCCACATATCTTCCAAACTTCTCCACGTTCCCGCGCTCCGATCGAAAATTTCTGCACTTCTCTCCAAATCGCCTCCGCCTATCACCATGAATTTACCTTCCATGAAAACACCATGGCATCCCTGGCCGTGCTGTTGGGTCATAGGAGGAAGAATTTCCCACTTGTCCTCCTCCACATCATAAGCTTCTGCATCCGTCAGAGAATCGAAACGCTCATTGATCCCGCCAGCGACGTAGATAACTCCCGTGGAAGGAGAGACAGAGCAGGCAAAGAAAGATCGAGCTGTAGGCATGTCAGCTCCTCGGCTCCATGTTGCCGACTCAAAGTCATAAATGTATACAGTCGTCATCAGACTCTTGCAGGACGGGTGGAAGGACGGGTGGAATCCGCCTATGAGAATTAGCTTCCGATTCACAACAACATCAACGCAGTCACACCATCTTCGTATTAGTGGTATTCCAATACAACCGGGATCATCGATGGGAGATAGCCTTTGCGAGGTGCCCTTCACAGGGTCATATACTGTTATTACAAAGACTTGAGTACTGACAAGATTATATTCATCGATATTCCTCTCATCTGTTTGAACCAAGCATATGAGCTGCTCGCTAGTCCCAGATAACTTTCTGTCAGCATAGAACGTAGGGCTACTCACCATAGCCTCCCAGCTTCTGCACACAGCTTTCAAGTTATCATGTGAGTTGCAGGGCACTCTCAGCAAGCACTGTCGAACAAGATCGTTCGAAAGAGCCTCCATTAGAGCACTTCCCTTATTGTTAGTTTCCCCAAAGCTTTACACAGATCTTAACATAAAGCTGCAAACCTGCAATCTTGAAATGAGTGAGCCGAGCGCGCTGAAAATATGAAAGTGGAATTAAACCTAGAGCTTTAAACATGCAAACGTGAAAGTGAGCCAAACTAGTTGAAAATATGAAAGTGGAATTAAGCCTAGAGCTTTAAACATACAAATGTGAATGTGAGCCCAGCTGGCTGGAATTACATTCTGTTAATGGCAGTAGATCTGGGTTAAAGTTTTATCTTTTAATTAATGATAGCTATGGATTTAACGCAGTTAATGAGTAATTGATGGAGGTTGTTCAACTTCTTGTTAACGAAAAAGGGCATGTCAAGATATCAGTGCCCCGCGTCAGTCAAGAAGTTAAAATGTATTATACAACTAGTAAAAATAAAAAAATAAATAGCTGCAATTAAATAATAAATATAATAATAACGGAAAGGAGTCAATCACTTCGTAATTTTAGTGCCTCTTGATCTCGACCTGGCTAAGATGTATTCGCTCGCTTCTGGTGGATGGGAAAGCCATTCATGGAAAAAGGGCCTCTACCCCTGCTACTTTAGCTCAATCAACTGGATAAATTCGGTAATCAACTGGGAAACGAATTAACGACTGAGCTTACAACCTCCGGTTTGGTCTGAGCGAGCAAACGATCTCTGTGTTTGCTAAAATTTACACAATCAGATCGAATAGATCCATGATCTGCGAACCCTGTACTGGCGTTCTTGCTCAGCTTCCGATTATGTCGGCCACCGAATCTTTCAACGGTGCATGCGGCTATATTTATTCCGATCGGATATAAATATTAATCCGATTCTCTCTACAAACTATGAACTGGATAACTATTTCATTATATTTATAATGGTGAACTTTAAACTATAGCTTAAATGTTTACTTCCACCAGTTCGTATATATGTAAATAATGAACTAAAGGATGTTAGCGCCATTTGAGTCCGTTATTAATTGGAGAGGTACAGAAAATAAGTAAGGGTAAACTAAAACCTGAAAAGGATAGTTATTGACGAACCATGGCTGGAAAAATAATAAATGTCAATAAAACGATTTTAGTCGAACAGACGGGAAGTAAGGTTCAAAGCAAATTACTAAAGGAAAAAATCATACTCTAATTATTTCAAGGAAAAAAATAAATTATATAATAGTTAAATGTGCACCCTCAGTAGTGGAATTTGTAGTGGAAGAGATCAAGATGAAGTAAATCTGTAATCATTCCGACTATAGGGGAAGGTAGGGAATAATTTATGTTATCCATTGTTTTATTTACAGGGGAGGGAAAAGAGTATTTATAATATTGTTTCGCTCATAGTATATTGGAATAAATATTTATAGAGTGTTTCAATTATAGTATATCGAAATAAGTAATTATATTATTGTGTCAATGCCCATCTTGTTAATTGCTCCACTTATAGCAGAAAGAAATGAATATTATACTCTTAATGGCTTTACTTATAAAGGAATATTATATCTTTAATTATTTTATCTATAGTAGAACGGGTAGGAGAATTAAATGAATGTTGATATTCTTTCTTAACTAACTCTCGCATAGTAGTATTATGATCTGGAATATATAATGATCATAGGTGTTATCTAGAAGTCTAAGTGTAGTGAAAACAGAAGTTAAATGCTAATTAAGATCATTAGATAATGAATTAATAATTATGGTTCATTATAGTCTAATCGTGACATAGAAGTAAATAGTTATCAAGAGTTAATTGTAGTTAAGAGTATTAATCACCTCGACAATTATGCCGTTTACGATTGTGATAATGTATCCATTGTCGTACCAAATATTTTCGGTAACCTTATTAAAAAAAAAAAACCTAAGATGCTTATGCTAATTGAATACAATAAATCAATATTTAAATATATACATTTGTAAGTTGTTAAGAGGAGGATATATATATATAATATGTGCAAAATGATAAATTGAAAGTCATATATTAGAGTATTGAGATGAAATAGAGTATATATATATATATATATATATATATATATATATATATACTTTGTCGAATGAAGAGATGTGAATTGTAAGTATAGAATTAATTATTTCATATTATAAAGAAAGATAAATTATCAAGGTGATTTATTTATTGTATTGTAAGTTCAACAAAATGGAGGAAATGAAGTATGAGAATAGAAGTCATACGTTTATATGTTGTCGATATGAGGATCATGTGTCTATATACATATAGACATAAATTTCCAGTATTCATACATATTCGTATAATATTCAGGAATGTTCACAAGCGAGCGGTTAAGTAAATACTAATTATTGAATCAAAAGTTATGTGTGTGTTATATTAGAATAACGTCAAGTATGTGTATGTGTATATATATATATATATATGGTATTGAATTAAAAAGTGATTGAATGAGAAGTTATATACTTATGTGTTAATTGGAATGAAAATCATGTACTCACTTATATACATATATGTGGTTGAAGGTAAATCTATGTGAGCATGTGGAAAATTATAAAATGGTTAAAGATAGAAACCCTTACCCTTAACCTAGTTATTATATTATTGTCAGTTGAATGTAAGGGTTACAGTTATGAATTGTTATATGTAATTGGAGAAGTTCCTTGTAGAAGAAAATAAGTTGTGTAATAAACTCATACATCTATTCATCCAACATGGAACCTAGTACCTAGTGTAGGATTGGTATATTATCATGTTTATGAAGATGAGTGTGTTAGTATTTAAAAAAAAACTGTGGTACGATTTGTGGATATGTTATAATGGCTTGTTATTGTTAACATGTATAGGTAGGATCTTATCCCTACATTTTGCAATGATGAATTATTTAGAATGAGATATAAGGAAATTAGTATATTTTGTATTTTGTTAAGTGTAACGTAATTAGTATTCTTAATAGGAATCTTGAAGAAATTAGGAAGGTAGTATAAGATGAATCGTTTAAGCATTGTAAAACTAGGTTTTGTTATTAATCATTGATGATCCTCTTTATATATGTTGCTAGACATAGGAAGAAGGATTTGCATAAGTTGTTCTTGATAAATATTCTAGTTGTTTAAATGATCAGGCATAATAGTAAATGAACTTTATAATAGTTGACCATGACTATAAAATATAAGTTAAGGACCTAAAGGGTAGACTAAGTGGTTAACCTACAAGGAGGATTAGATGGTTTTAATTATAGGGTTAGGATTTATTTATTGCAAAATGCATAAGGGGTTAGAATGTCCAGTTATGATGACAGCTAGGTTAAGAAATTAGATTCTATGAACTGCCCATGATAAAAAAGGATTAAGTATAAATTGAGTCCTAGGAGCATCAATGATAAATTTTATAGCACCGAGATGAAGTTGGTTGTCTAAAAAGAGAAAATTTTATATTCTCGGGCTTAGTCGTTGAATAGTCTCAAATAAACAAATTTGGAGAACTTGTTAAAAGACAAAAAAGTGATAAGATATTAGCTAAGGATACACCAAGACGGATCCTCTTGTCGAGAATTCGACGAACTGATTAGAGGGTCAAACGGACACATAAAGTGGAAAGCAAAATATCAATGTTTTTAGCATGAAGAGATAATCCTTATTCCACTAAATTTCTAGCATGACAATGTTGTTAAAGAGAATGAGAAAGTACAAACTTAGTGTTACCATGACCCAAGGTAAAAGGAAAATTTTGATTGGGAAAGTCCATCGAGAGGGCCATGTTACCAGCTATTTTGTACAATAGTTGAATTTCTTGTGAGCCGCCAGTTTATTGAACATGATTCATGTTAATCATTAGTGTTCAGAAGTTCAAAGGTCATTTTCAAGGCAATTTTGCCCCATTTGTAATAACTGCATGTTCATACCCCCATGGGGAATTTGTAAAAAGTTGGTCTAAACGAGGTCCTTTCATAAAAGACTCGGCTATCCGTAGGTTTAGCCATTTAGGGGATACTCTAGAGTGTTTTTTGCTTAGGAATTATGTGCTACTCATCAATGGTGTATAATCCCTGAGTTTTTCACTCAAACCTCCAAAGCTCGAGTATTTTCCATGGTGGTTAAAACTTAAGGTGGTTATTAGAGTCTTGTGTCTAGGATTCTTTACGTGTTAGCCATCTCGATTGAGTCGTATGAACATGCACTAGGTCCCCTAGGAGTTTCCTTCCATTCCGGCAAAAATAGTTTTTTTTTTCTTTTCGTAAATTAGACCACTTTTTAATGGTTTAATTAGAAAATTTCAAAATGTGATAAAAACCTCATCTGGAGGTGGAATTTGGCATGGGGAGGCTCGTTTCGACGCTCAAAGTGTCCTCTTTACCCTAGCACCCTCATTCTTCAGATTCAGGGCAATTACGTCAACTCTAAGGGTTTATTCGCTTAAGATGCTACATTTGGGCATTTAATTGCCAGAAAAGGAAGGAATTGCACAATGGACAAAAATTAAAAAAGTCAAATTATATGATTTTTTAACTATGGAAAGACATAGATTGAATTTTTATAAGGTGTACGATCACATTAAGTGACATGTCACATAGTTTCAAAAGTCAAAATTTCAAAATTGGATTAAATCTTCACGTGGTCCTCCCTCTTCACGTGAGCATCCATTCGCATGGGTGGAGAAAGTGAGGGCTCCAATCATCAATGTGCTGGGATACCACATGTTACCCAACCTTGGTTAAATCGTTTTAATGTTTCGAATGGGCATAAGCGTGGATCCCTCCCTCACGTGGACAGTCTTCACGCACACTCACGGGTTTGATGAAGTGGAAATTGATTAATGGTATGGTGGTTTGCATTTACTCCATGGTGGGCGCATTCCTCATTTTTTGGCCACCTCATGGGCTTGGTTCCCTTATGAACACGAGTTACCAATATTCCACGAGCTCGAAGCTTGTCTTTTCAAGGATTCACGCATCCTCTATTGAACACGTCTACCTTACATGGCATTCACGAATTGGGTGGGTGTACATTACAAAGTTATGGTGGAGCTTCCAAAGTAGGAGTTGGGGGCGCCTTGCCAAGGTGGAGGCCACCTCCCCACTCGTATTTACTTCAAACTCGAGTTGTATGGTGTGTCAATCTCTCCAAGCTTGGATTGATTAGGGATTCGAATCATGTCTATTAGCCAATTCGACTTAGGTTTCTAGTCATTAGTTTTTGTATAAAGAGGATGCCTTTTGGCTCTCTCAACATGGAGATTTGATGTAAGAGCACTCTGCCCAAAAGTGTAAGAGTTGTATTTGCTTAGTATTTGAAATAAAAGTGACTTTGGAGGTCTATGCGAGGGATTTTGGTGTTGTGGCTTCATTTTGTGAGGTGTTATCTCTCTCACCATTTCTTATTATTTCAAATTTTATTCAATGTATGTTCAAGAAGGCTATCAATCTAGCACATGAAGGTATTCATTTAAAGTTTTAATTTGTTTACCCATGTTAAATTGCTCAAACATCTAGATTGGACAGGAAGTAGTCGTTATACCAATGTGAGTGTCTTTGATATCATAATTTCATTTGCTTATTATCTATCTAGAGCATTTGTTATTCAATTTCCATATGTGAGTGTCTTGTACTTAAGTTTATCAAGTGGTTGTGCATTAGGTTATCTTGCAATCTATATCTTTGTTTATCTAAAGTTTATTATTGTAAATCTGTGATCATCTTAAAAAACTCCTAAAAAACACCCATCCGCATCATTTCATGACTAAAAACACTTAAAACACAGAGCCATAGAAAAACTCTTTGTTAGGGACAACCCCCCTTGGCTTCGTTAGGAGTTATCCTAAAGGGAGGAGCTGGGATTCATGTGACAGTACCTAGATCATTTCTTGCCCCCAAGGCCACACCTCTCCCACTAGTAGTGAGGAGACAGCTTTCGAAATATTTCTGCTGCTGGTGTGCATCTCGGCGAACAACAGGCCAAATGAAGACGACATATGTAAAATGAAGCATGGAGATGATCAACACAATGAACTGAATGCAATAAAGCTAACCAGAGAACATGGACAAACCGGGATGAAAGTATGAATAACCCTCGAGATGGAACTCGATGAGGCTAAGAAAACACACATAGTACGACTTGATGAGTTTTTCGAAGTGGTCCTATGACAACATAAATGATAGAATGAGGTAAGGATTTGATAATGTCACTAACCTGGACATAATGACACTGATGAAAGAACTAAGAGATAAATTTTAATGCGTTCGACTATGTCACTAAGTTTCGATGCCTGAAATATTATCGAATTGAGAGCCAACATTATCAAAACATTTAATGGTTTTAGAAGAAATCTTACGGAATTGATATTTGGACTATTTGAGGGTCTCTTTTGATTTGATAGATCCGTGATTATGTCTTACCTATCTATATTTGACTGAATATGCTTACCTTCTCGTCTTGGAGGGAGGATAACCAAATAGATTTGAATCTTTGCTTGGATTTGTTATGTTGAATGATGACTTGATAAACTATTGGGTGGCTTTTGGCGCAATGCATTTGTAGATAATTTGGACATCGTAGAACTTCGTGAATGAATAAGAGATATAGGAAATCTATTTGGGACTGACAATTATTTGAATGTATTATCGGATTGATATTATACAAAATTACGATTGAGTTCTTGAGAATGTATTGGAACCATACTAGATGATCTCTAGAAAACTTATGGTTAGAAACACTGGTACTTATGTCCATGATTATTTGAGAAGAATAGAAGAGAATCACAGGAAGATGAGAATGGGAAATTAAAGGTAAAGCCTAGCATCGAAATTACAAGAACAAAAGTTAACTTCGAGACGAATTTCTAGATAAGAGGGGGTGTATGTAATGCCCCTAAAATGATTGTGGACCTTAAGGGCACCTGTTGAGTGACCTGGATGGAGAACTTCCATAAAGTGGTCTCTTGAGCCTTGAGATGTCTTAAATGATTGGGGAAAACCTGAAGATGTGAATGACGACAATAATTGATAAATGAATTAATGAATTAAATGATATGTGTGGAGTGGGATAATTGATTGATTACATCTTGCTTAATGATTAGCCTTGATTATGTACTATGTGAATATGATGCTTAACAAATAGTTGTATGATGAATTATGAGATGAGAACAAAAGAAATACATATTGATGAAATGCTTTACTAATTAATGGAACGTATGGTGTTATGAGTAAGCTGTAATTTGCTTAACGATTAGCCAGTTTATGGATTGAAATATGACGAATGAGAATAGGACTATTAATATATGTTTCTGAGATGTGTGTAGCGACAAGTGAAATGGTTCACCGACGGAAACACAAAGGAACTGAAGGGTCGTAGAGTACGGATAAATCACACACGGAAGAATGACGACGGTGTTGACTTCCTACGGAATCCCATGGCCAAGTTCAAAATCCCTTATCCGCTTACTCGAGGTCATGTGAAGTCGTGCGATGTGGACAATGATGGAGTTGGTCACGTACGAGTTGGGGGGAACACAGTAAGAATGGACTTACTCCTTAGCGCCATTAGTTTCCAATAGAGTGTAGATGGAGGATTGAAGGTAACGGATCCTAAATCCCTACATGAAGTTCCCGCAAGTCAAATGAAAAGATATCGGCATAAGGACCCGGCGGTGTGGTACCTTGCTGAAAAATGGAAAGGATGGACGCAAGGACCCGATGATGTGGTACCTTACCAAGAAATGAATACGAAGGATAAATGGACCCAACGGAGTGGTACCATGTCGAAAGATGAGCATAAATGATAGATGGGCCCAACGGTGTGGCACCTAGGTCCTAGAAGGGATGAATTGGTAAATTTTATGCATAAAAACCATATAAAATTGCATTTAGAACACCTGCTCATGAAAATACATTTTAGTATTAAAAATAATAGAAATAATTATTTTTAGGCATTTGCACATGTAAATACTTTTTAGTATTTAAAATATTAGAAATAATTATATTAGGAGCAAAATGGAATGCTAGGCTTGAGTTATTAGCTAACACTACATGCACCCACAAAATAGAATTTAGAGTGAGCATCTTAGAGACAAACTTGAGTAAGTTTAGGAAAGTAGGTGCATTCTTCTAGGAAACTTGACACATGGATTTGTGACATAAATTACTTTTTGAATATTAAGAAATTGGATATTTTGCATGAAGTGACATGTGTCGCAGGGGAATTTCCTATTTAAGGAAGGCTTTGGGGATGGGTAAGGGACCCAGATTTGGATGGTTATCGTAATTGTGAAAAAAAAAAGAGTGACTTGCTGCTATTGGGGTTTGGCTAGAAATTATGGTGGGAGGGAAACCCAAGCTAAGTTTCTCGAATTATTGTGTGTGATCTCTACGACCCGAAGTTCAGGGGTGGCCATGCGACTGAAAGCATGAGCCTATGGTTGAGTGGTGAAGCTAATGATTGCTTCTCCTATGGTTCAAACGCAATTTGCTAGATGGATCCTATGAAAGACACAGACGGCAGTGGAAAAGATGGATCGGTTGACACGTTATGGTTTGTCTATATTTGTTAAGTTACTTAATTTATTTTATTTCTCCAGTAATTATGATAGCTAATCTATTTGTATGAATTTGTTAAAGTTTCAGGTTCAGTTCACGATGACCCTAAAGGAGGGGCTCTACATTTGGTATTAGTGATTTTTTTTTTAAAGTGGTTAATATATATTTTGGTTGTTTAATTATACTAATTACAAAACCATTTTTTTAAAAGTGATTGATATATCTAAATAGCATGACACCATTTTTATGCTTAACAATAAGCTTATATAAAAAAATTCCAAGAAAAAACTTCATATATACCTTTTCATAACTAAGCCATGTCATAGTCAAACCTTTACAGCAAAGTCATAATACCTCATTCCAAACCTCTCTCTCTAGCATACTGGCATATGCATTTAGCTTGAAGTTTCAACTTATTGCATCAATCGACACCTTTTTCGGCTTAGTAGGACTGAACATTGCAATGGCACATGTGCTCAGTGCCATTGGATCACATGTTACATGTTATATCTTCAGCAACTTTGTCCCTATAGGTCCCCAATAGAACCAAGTCGTATACTAAAGAAGATGCAATTATCATCTTCAGCCCCATGATGATAGATTGCACTATCAAAATATCAAAGCATAGTAATATCTAGTTCTCAGCTATCCACCGGAGTTGGTGAATTTATAGAAGCATTAATGCATAGGGAATCCATGACAAATATAAACGACAATTAAGCAGGAATTATTTGAGGGTGCACTGATTTACCATGCTTCATGTGTAGGTTTACCATAACACTTGCAATGTTACATGATGCTTGCAATGTTGTCCCCACGTCTCCCTCGATTGTGTGACTGTGCTTTATAATGATTGTCATTATTATTACAACTAATGTAATGATATGTAGGATATATGTGGAGGTTGACTTGGAAGAATACCTCTTGCGTAGCATTGAACTTAATATCAATAACTACATATACACTTAGAAGATGGATTATCAAACCAATTCCATTCAAAAGTAACTATCGACATTGGGCCCAGAGGAAGAGGTGCCTACTACTATTCCATATAGAGTATGTCCCCCATCTTTTACAATGATCTTTTGGAATAAAGAAAACTTGAAAGATGGGAAACTATGTGGAAAATACATAGGAACCTCTTCTCTTGGTCAAAGCACAAGGACCAATGGTTTACATAAACTATATCTCCCATTCCTTCCAATCGTATTATGGGAAAAATAAACCATGAAAAGAAGGAAACTCCCAATAAGGTACATAGACATATTGGAACTGGAGAATCAAGTATGCGTGCTTGCTAGGATATGTGTGGAAGTTGACGTAGGAAAATGTTTGTTAGAGAGAATTGAAATTGACACTAAACACTAGATATTGTAAGTTTTAAACCTGTGTAGAGAAGCAAAGCATATAGATTCTTTTAAGCAAAACAGAGATTACACCACAACATTCACACATAATACACAAATATTTACCTTGAAAACCCTTAACCGGAAAAACCAATAAAACTTAGAGTTGCACCTCTTATTTTATTATCCTCATTATGAATCACTCACAATACAATATAGGTATTCCACAACATCCAATACCCTAATCCATTAACGTAGATTAGAAAGTAGACCCCAATCCCTTAACCGAGATTAAATTACATTTTTTAGAAAATTCCCCCAAAATAGCTGAAAACAACCCAAAAAATTTGGCGCATGCAGACGAAAACGGCCTATCGGCCATTTTCGTATCAGAAACGGCCTAAATCCCGTTTCCATGAAGGTGTCGAAGGGATCGTCAGGCGCACCGCTGATAGGTGCATCCCCCCCATACATTTGCAAAGAATATAACACATACCCAACATTCTCCCACTTGTTGTTTTTTCTGCATAACAATGCATCATGTACTCATAAAGTCATAGGCTCAGGACATCAATGCCCATAGATTATCTACACCAAGAGAACTTCTTTGTACTAATAGACTTTGTTAATGAGTCTGCAACATTCTTCAAGGTGTCGACCTTTTCCAGCAGCACCTTCTTGTCTTCAACCATATCTCTCACAAAGTGATATTGCACATCAATATGCTTTGTATTAGCATGATACACATGGTTTTTTGCCAAGAAGATTGCACTTTGGATGTCACAATCTAACCTTACATCTTTCTGTACAAACCCAACACCTAAACATAATCTCTGCAACCATACAACTTCTTTACTTGCATGAGCGGTTGCCATATATTCAGCTTCTATAGTTGAGAGTGCAACTACATCCTGTCTATTGCTCATCCAACTGATAGCTCCTCCAAATAGGTTAAACAAGTACCCACTTGTAGATCTTCTATGATCTATATCTCTAGCCCATTCTACATCAACAAATCCATGTACATTTGTAACTCTGTCTGGTCCAGGTCTTCCTTGGTATCAGATTGCATAATCTATAGTGCCTCGCAAATATCTGAAGACCCTCTTTACAGTTGTCTAGTGCTCTTTCCTTAGTTTTGACATATATCTGCTCAATACTCCCACTGCATGATCAATGCCCGATCTGGTACAAACCATTGCATACATCAAACTACCAACCACACTAGCATATGGAACTGGTGCCATATCTTTTTCCTCTTCATGTGTCTTGGGACACTAATGTATAGATAACTTTACACCTACATGTATAGGGACCTTGACCAACTTAATTTCCTGCATGTTAAATCTCTGTAGTATTGTCTAAACATATTTTCTTTGATTTAACTAGATCTTCCTGTTTGCACGATCTCTTTTAATCTCTATTCCTAATACGAAGTTTGCAGCACCAATATCGTTCATGTCAAATTTGGAGGGTAGCTGAGACTTCACCTCCTTTATGACATCTTTGTTGTTTCCAATCAGCAATATGTCATCAACATACAATACTATGTTAATGAACTGATCACCAACTTGTTTGGAGTATACAAAGTGATCAACCTTGCTTCTCACAAAACCCAATCCATGTATGTATGTGTAAAATTTTTTGTGCCACACCCTTGGAGATTGCTTTAAACCATAAAGGGACTTCTTTAGTTTACATACCATCTCTTTCTTTCCCTTTACTGTGATCCCTTATGGTTGTTTCATGCAGATTTTTTCTTCTAGATCCCCATGTAAGAACGTTGTCTTCATATCCATCTGCTCTACTTCACATCCTTGGATATTGCTTTAGACCATAAAGGGACTCACTCAATTACGTGACAAGCGTGCCTAGGAAGCAGTAGGTCCTCCGCGTGCCAACTATGTATAAATCTGTTGCGGTAAACTCTAGGTTTTTGCCAGGGCAACAGTGCACATGTCACTCCGCTTGGTTATACTGGAACCCTTCAACCCTGTTCTTCTCTAAATAATTCATTAATGATTACTGAGGTATGGATGGGAAACTTACTATGCATAAATATATAGTTACTAGGTTTGAATTCAAGAATCGGAGCATCTAAGTGGACTTAATGATTAAGAACATGTGTTATATTTAAAAATCAATTTATATAAAAATTATTTGATCTCTTAATATGGAGAAATATTATAATGTAATTTTTTATATGTAAAAAATTTAAGATAAAAAAAAATTACACATATATTCTATTACATATAAAAATCTGAGGTGGACTAATACTTTTCTTATTACATATAAAAATTTGAGGTGGACTAATACTTTTCTTATTACATATAAAAATTTAAGGTGTACTAGTACTCTTCTTCTATTACACATATATCCTATCCTTGATCAACTTCCTTAATCATACATATATCCTGTTATATTCTTGATCAATTTCCGTAATCATACATAATACATAAAACAAGTATCCAAAAAAACTAACACTATACTCAGAACCATTCACACCACAGTATTAAGTACTCCCGACCTGCAGTGCCTAAGGCCTTTACATGAGAATATCAGCAACAAAGACTGGATGATTGACAACAAAAGTGCACTGGCATGATAAGTGTTTAGTCGGACAAAAAGAAAGTGATGGATCTCCATTTCGCCATTCCTCAAATCAAAGAATTCCAATATTGTATTGCGAAGGTTTTGATACAATATTTAAACACTTGCCATTCACATCACAGTTGGCTGAATATGACATCACAATAATGCAAATTCTACGGGATTGTCTTGATGGTTATTGATTGGTTTGGATTAAAGAAAATTTATTATTATTCCTATTCATTTATTATTCCTATGCAGATTCAATCTCCAAGATCAAGTATCGGTTTAATGTAAAAGATCAAAGAAATTAAGTTAGCCCGGATTTTACACAAGAAAAACATCTGAGAAATAATTGTTGTATGAGAATTACGCTGGCATAAAACGCTTCATTTATTTTAACTCGTTCTTTTGACCTTTGTGCAGGAACATGTAGATATTGAAGATCATAAAGATTCATTGAAAATCAGGCCAAGAAATTTTCACGCATAAAGATTTCCATTATGATATTTGTAATAATGGAGAACACGTATCTAGTTTGACATGCTTGATGTTGTTCTCGAGGAAAAGATACAGACGTCACCACACTTGTTTTACCATCTCCAAATTATCAAACTGTTGCAGATTGTAGAAACCCTATTCTCACCACGCGCTTATTATGAAGAGATTGGAGAATTTGATCGCAAGCTTCCAGCTCCATATGCCACGTGCCCACATGACCGTTCAGATCATTAAAAGGAAATTCGGAAGGTGCACCTGCATAGATCTTATCAAATCTAAAAGTGCCATATGCCAAAGATCACAGATATTTTGCACTATTACTTCAACAAGTGCCAACTCAGCGAAGAAAGGGAGATTTCACTTTGATTGTTTTATTTACTATGAACTTAATTTGTAGGTTACCAGGAGCGCAACGCCAGATTCAAGTTCATCTACACATAACTATACAAAATAGTTTACTGTAATACGATTAGATATATCTACACATAACAAAAATGCGAGGCAGTTATAAAAATATAACAAAAATTACACATAACTGATATCATTACTAAAAATATAAATAATTAACGGCACATTTAGGAAACTCCAAACCGCTCCATCTCAAATTACAAACCAAATAGCTCCAAAGAAGTGAGATCTCCCTGCTTCTGCTTTATTTAAGTCATCGTATTCAAATATCCAGGTCACTGCAGAAATGACCATGCTCCCAAAGCCAACCCAACCCAACCATCACCGTTAACTTCCATCAGCTTCCTGGTTGATCGATTAAATAGATAAGAAATGCATTTCTCTTTTATCATACTAGTTGATCCGCTCACAAAAATCCAATCGTGCCATTGTGTAGCACAGGTAAAGAAGGTAATATAACGCGGAAGAGATGCCACAACAATCCAAACGTTTTTTTCACCATTATACTTGGGCACCTGTTGTTCAATAGTACTGAAGCCGTATAACTCCCCAAAAGAAGAAACAGCCACAGAACTTCTCCCTGGATATCCCTCGAAACTCCACATATCTTCCAAACTTCTCCACGTTCCTGCGCTCCGATAGAAAATTTCTGCACTTCTCTCTAAATCGCCTCTTCCTATCACCATGAATTTACCTTCCATGAAAACACCATGGCATCCCTGGCCGTGTTGTTGGGTCATAGGAGGAAGAATTTCCCACTTGTCCTCTTCCACATCATAAGATTCTGCATCTGTCAGAGAATCGAAATGCTCATTGATCCCGCCAACGACGTAGATAACTCTGGTAGAAGGAGAGACAGAGTAGGGAAAGAAGGATCAAGTTGTAGGCATATCAGCTCCTCGGCTCCATGTTGCCGACTCAAAGTCATAAATGTATACAGTTGTCATCAGACTCTTGTAGGACGGGTAGAATCTGCCTATAAGAATTAGCTTTTGATTCACAACAATGCAGTCACACCATCTTCGTATTATTGGTATTCCAGTACAATGGGGATCATTGATGGGAGATAGCCTTTGCGAGGTGCCCTTCACAGGGTCATATACTGTTATTATAAAGGCTTGACAGACAAGATTATATTCATCGATATTCCTCTCATCTGTTTGAACCAAGCATATATCTTTCTATCCGCATAGAATGTAGGGCTACTCACCATAGCCTCCCTGCTTCTGCACACAGCCTTCAAGTTATCATGTGAGTTGCAGGGCACTCTCAGCAAGCAATGTCGAACAAGATCATTCGGAAGAACCTCCATTAGAGCACTTCCCTGATTGTTAGTTTCCCCAAAGCTTTACACAGATCTTAACATAAAGCTGCAAACCTGCAATCTTAAAATTAGTGATCCCAGCGGGCCTAAAATATAAAAGTGGAATTAAACCTGGAGCTTTAAACATGCAAACTTGAAAGTGAGCCCAGCTGGCTGAAATATGAGAGTTGAATATGGCATGTGCAATCGTGCATGGCCATTACCCGGAATTACCTTCACTCCGAATAAACGACAACAGTAGTTTAAGTCTTTCCTTTTTGTGACAATGTTGGTGTAACATCAATCCACTCTAGTTAGAAACAAAATGTTGGATTTAGATTATAGAATAAAAATAATGTTTAAATATTGTGGTTATTTAATTATAAATGTGTTTAGATTTTAGAATATAAGTTATTTTAGAATTTATGGTGGAGTAGTAATTATGTTTTTGGAGAAGGATAAAGACAAGTTTATTTGTTCAAATTGTTTTTTTTGGGGGGGGTTTCCCAAATTTCAAAAAAATAATTATAAAAAAAATAATATAATAACTGTTAGATTATGCATTACTTATGGATAACATGCAATGGCTCACAACCTGTTTAACTAAAAGAAAGTGGGTGGTCAAATTAGTTATTACAACTATGCATGGAGAACAAGTAACATATAACTTGTTCATGACACTTAACTTGTGGCACATCGGTGTTTTGGTGATAATAGGTAGTTGAGACATAGACAACCAGTGATCACAACTATACATGGAGAACAAGTAACAGATAACTTGTCCATGGCACTTAACTTATGGTATATCGGTGTTTATTCATGTGGTACTTAGTGTCCATTGGCCAGAAGTTAAGTGGTTGTGCTAGTTAAACCAGCAAAATAACTTTTTTTTAAGTAGTTGATATATATTTTGGTTGTTTAATTATACTAACGCAATGACTTTTTTAAAAGTGATTGATATATGTAAATGGCACGACACCATTTTTATGCTTAACAATAAGCTTATATAAAAAATTTCCAAGAAAAAACTTCATATACACCTTTTCATAACTAAGCCATGTCATAGTCAAACTTTTAAAGCAATTTCATAATACCTAACCTCTCTCTCTGGCATACTCGCATATGCATTTAGCTTGAAGTTTCAACTTATTCAAGCAATCGACACTTGGTTCGGCTTAGTAGGACTGAACATTGCAATGGCACATGTGCTTAGTTCCATTGGATCACATGTTACATGTTATGTCTTCAGAAACTGTGTCCCTATAGGTCCCCAACAGAACCTAGTCGTATACTAAAGAAGATGCAATTATCATCTTCAGCCCCATGATGATCGATTGCACTATCAAAATATCAAAGCATAGTAATATCTAGTTCTCAGTTATCCACAGAAGTTGGTGAATTTATAGAAGCATTAACGCATAGTGAAGCCATGACAAATATAAATGAAAGTTAAGAGGGAATTATTTGAGGGTGAACTGATTTACCATCCGTCATGTGGAGGTTTACCATAACACTTGCAATGTTACATGATGCTTGCAATGTTTTCCCCATGTCTCCCTCGATTGTGTGACTATGTGTTATAATGATTGTCATTATTATTACAACTAATGCAATGATATGTAGGATATATGTGGAGGTTGACTTGGAAGACTATCTCTTGCATAGCATTGGACTTAACATCAATAACTACAGATACACTTAGAAGATGGATTATGAACCAATTCCATTCAAAAGTAACTATTGGCATTGGGCCCAGAGGAAGAGGTGCCTACTACTATTCCATATAGGGTATGTCCCCCATTTTTTACAATGATCTTTTGGAATAAAGAAAACTTAAAAGATGGGAAACCCCATGGAAAATACCTTGAACCTTTGCTCTTGGTCAAAGCACAAGGACCAATGGTTTACATAAACTATATCTCCCATTCCTTCCAATCGCATTATGGGACAAATAAACCATGAAAAGAAGGAAACTCCCTATACGATACATAAACATATTGGAACTGGAGAATCAATTATGCTTGCTTGCTAGGATATGTGTGGAAGTTGACCTAGGAAAAGGTCTATTAGAGAGAATTGAAATTGACACCAAACACTAGATATTGTAAATTTTAAACCTGTGTAGAGAAGCAAAGAATAGAGATTCTTTTAAGAAAAACATAGATTACACCACAAAATTCACACATAATACACAGATATTTACCCTGAAAAACCTTAACGAGGAAAACCAACAAAACTTAGAGTCACGCCTCTTATTTTCTCATCCTCAGTATGAATCACTCACAATACAATATAGGTATTCCGCAGCGTCCAATACCCTAGTCCGTTAACCTAGATTAGAAAATAGACCCCAATCCCTTAACCGGGATTAAATTACATACTTTTAGAAAATTCCCCCAAAATAGCCGAAAACAACCCAAAAAATTTGGCGCTTGCTGCGCTCGCAGAAGAAAACGGCCTACCAACCGTTTTCGTATCAGAAACGGCCTAACTGTTGTTTCCACTGGAGGAATCATCAGGCACAGACCCCCATACATATGCAAAGAATATAACACATACCCAACATTCTCCCACTTGTTGTTTTCTCTGCATAACAATGAGTCATGTACTCATAAAGTCATAGGTTCAGGGCATCAATGCACATATATTCTCTACACCAAGAGAACTTTTCTATACCAATAGACTTTGTTAATGACTCTGCAACATTCTTCAAGGTGTCAACCTTTTCCAGCAGCACCTTCTTCTCTTCAACCATATCTCTCACAAAGTGATATTGCACATCAACATGATTTATCTTAGAATGATAAGCAGGGTTCTTTGCAAGGAAGACTTCACTTTGGCTATCACAATCTAACCTTACAGCTTTCTGTATAAACCCAACACCTGAACATAATCTCTACAACCATACAACTTCTTTAATTGCATGAGTGGTTTCCATATATTCATCTTCTATAGTTAAGAGTGCAACTATGGCATGTCTCTTTCTCATCCAACCGATAGCTCCTCCAAATAGGTTAAATATGTACCCATTTGTAGATCTTCTATGATCAAGATCTCCAACCTAGTCTACATCAACAAATCACATTTATTACTCTGTCTGGTCCAGGTCTTCCTTGGCATCAAATTGCATAATCTGTAGTGCCTCGCAAATATCTGAAGACCCTCTTTACAGTTGTCTAGTGCTATTTCCTTGGTTTTGACATATATCTTCTCAATACTCCCACTGCATGAGCAATTTCTGGTATGTTACAAACCATTGCATACATAAAACTACCAAGCGCACTAGCATATGGAAATGGTGCCATATCTTCTTCCTCTTCATGTGTCTTGGGACACTAATCTACAGATAACTTTACACCTATAGGTATAGGGACCTTGACTGACTTACTTTCCTGCATGTTAAATCTCTGTAGTATTGTCTCAACATATTTTCTTTGATTTAACCAGATCTTCCTATTTGGATGATCTCTTTTAATCTCCATTCCTAGTATGAAGCTTGCATCACCAAGATCCTTCATGTCAAATTTGGAGTTGTTGATGTATTTGTAACTTTGGAATGTATTTCATATATGCATATTGTATTCCTATAGAGATGTTATTATTCCTCTATACGGAAGTGTCATCATTTATATTGTAAGTGTCGCAACTTATACTTGATGGGTTATTAGACCACCTTGTTGGGGTCATCCCTGTATAAGTCATGTGGGTTAAAGGGTTATTAGATCACCCTATTGAGGGTCGGCCCTGTGAGCATTATGTTATGTGGTTAAGTTAAGGTCGACCTAGTAAAGGTTATTAGTTAAGTCAAGTCAAGTATAAATAGAGTGCAGGAGGCACTCTATTTGATCATTCACTTTCTCACTCATACACTCATTGGAGAGTGGCGCACTATTGGAGGAGGAGAAGTTGCTGCTAGGAGACTATCTCTTATGCTTGGGTTTTGTATCATTGCTCTATCTATCTCTGAGGAAGTTATTGGGGTTTTTCACCTTTATGGTTTTCCCCAAGGAAACTCTGTGTGTCTATTGTCTCTTGTGTGCTTGCATTATTGTTTCCATGATTGATATGTTGTAGATATGTTGTACATGTTGTTCTCTCAGTTAATATCCTAGATTAGATTGAAGTAAATTCTAAAAAACTAACAGGAGGATAGCTGAAACTTCACCCCCTTTATGAAATCTTTGTTGTTTTTAATCAACAACATGTCATCAACATACAGTACTATGTTAATGAAGTGGTCACCAACTTGTTTGGAGTATACATAGTGATCAACTTTGCTTCTCACAAACCCCAATCCAAGTATGTATGTGTCAAACGTTTGGTACCACATCCTTGGAGATTTTTTAGACCATAAAGGGACTTCTTTAGTTTACATACCAGCTTTTTCTTTCCCTTTACTCTGAACCCTTCTAGTTGTTTCATGTAGATTTCTTCTTCGAGATCCGCATGTAAGAACGTTGTCTTCACATCCATATTATCTACTTCACATCCTTGGAGATTACTTTAGAACATAAAGGGACTTCTTTAGTTTACATGCCAGCTCTTTCTTGTTCGGGTACACAGGGTAATACCAAAGGACCGAACACCAAGAGCAACCACTTCACACAAACAGATCACAGATCAACACACCGATGTTTTGACGTGGTTTAAACCCTCTTGAGGGAAACACTCCACGGCCCCGGCCAAATAGCTTCTACGGGACAATTTATTATGCAAAGAAAGAAAGTTACAAATGAGCTTCTCATAATCGATCAACTAAACAATGACCCTCCATGCTCTTTAAATACTCAAACCTATTCATAAATCAAACTGTAAATCGAATACACTTCAAATAAGATCTATTCCTATGAAACAAGATCTGATTACGTACATCTAAAGAATTGTTATCTAAAGAATTGTTATGTTGGCCAACGATTTACCAAATGAATTATCAACACAACGATTATGACAGATCTAATGAATGAAAGCATACAACTATCATAAGCTTAATGAATGAAAGCATAAACAAAATAATAAGCAGATCTAAACAATAACACACTTACAATTAACACTACCAGCATCTGCTCAGGGAAGAGGGCCCTTCCTCCACTGAGCAGATCTGGATCTCCACAATGAAAGTCTACAACTCCAGAATTAAGAAACTGCCAGCATGTATTATCATAATGGAAGAATTACAACAGATCTGGATCAAATCCTACATCATAACATTGTGTTCTCTCCTATCTTGCATCTTCTATCCTGCCTAATCTATCATGCTTAATCTCTATCAATCTATCCCCCCTTTTCTCAATGAGATTGATTACATATTTATACATAAAATTATCTCATGAAAATGAAGAACTGAACCCCCAGCTTGTGATCTGCAACAGTTGGAACACGGCCGTAACTGTTGGCAACTTTGGAGCCGGCCGCAACAGCAAATCTGGAAAATACCCTCTCGAAGAACCACCTGCATAGCACAAACCGTAGCTTGTTTGGGAGATTTCCTCGCGAGTCAGGTAAATGAGGATGTTACGCACAAAACCCATATCTCAGATTTTTGAGATTCGTTTCCATCTGTCCGCAAATCAAGATGCGAATCAAGGTGTTCTTATGTGGCATGCGTTTTTGGTTAAGGCTGTAACAGCTGGCTATGAACGTCCTGTACGTGACAACTCACTCCACAAACCATCATTAGTAAAATTATGCATAATAGTCTTTTAATTCATCAAAGATAAAAGAAAATAATCACTATTAACCACTTGAAACATCAATGGAAGTAGCAGGCTGTTCAACGTGCAGCTACAACAAATGAATGAAAAATGGAATGATAAATGAGAAATAATGGTAAGAAAATGGATGAAAGGTATGCCGGTAAGTGATGAAAAATGGACAATTCCAGGGCCCAACATCTCCCCCAAACTGAACTTGTTGCATGTCCTCATGCAACCCAATACCTGTGTAGCATCCAACTTGAAAAAAAAACTCATTCACTTGTTCTTTTATTTTACCATTTGCACAGCTGCAGCAAGAAGAAATAGAGAGTTTAACACAAATTGGCAGAATCACTTAGCGGAGGATTTAGCAGAAAATTTGGCGGATTCACAGCTCTTTAGTAGAAAATTGGCAAAGTCACAGCTTATTTTAGCAGAGAATTTGGCGAAGGTTTTAGCGAAGATTTTGGCGGAACAGCGCTAAATGTAGCGGCAAATTTGGCGGAGTCAGCTTATTTTAGCAGAGAAGTTGGCGAAGGTTTTAGCGGTGAATTTGGCGGAACAACGCTAAATGTAGCGGCAAATTTAGCAGAACAGCGCTAAATGTAGCGGCAAATTTGGCGGAGTCAGCTTATTTTAGCAGAGAAGTTAGCGAAGGTTTTAGCAGCAAATTTGGCGGAACATCGCTAAATTTAGCGGCAAATTTGGTGGACTTGCAGCTGTCGGAAAAGATGTCGCAGCCGGCGGAAAGATGTCGCAGCTGCCGGAAAATGGGCAGCTGCCGGAAAAGATGTCGCAGCCGGCGGAAAGATGTCGCAGCTGCCGGAAAATGGGCAGCTGCCGGAAAGCGGTCGCCGAAAAATGAGGTGGCGGCTGCGGGAAAAAGATGTTGCAGCTTCCGATGTTGGAGCCGCCGAAGTCGCAGCCACCGATGTTGCAGCCGCTAATGTCGCAGCCACCTATGTTGCAGCCGCCGATGTCGCAGCCGCCGATGTCGCAGCCACCGATGTTGCAGCCGCCGATGTCGCAGCCGCTAATGTCGCAGCCACCGATGTTGCAGCCGCTAATGTCGCAGCCACCTATGTTGCAGCCGCCGATGTCGCAGCCGCTAATGTCGCAGCCATCGATGTTGCAGCCGCTAATGTCGCAGCCACCTATGTTGCAGCCGCCGATGTCGCAGCCGCCGATGTCGCAGCCACCGATGTTGCAGCTACCAGAAAAAAATCGACGGCAAGCGGGAAAAGGAATTTTGCGGCTGCTAGGGAAAAGGATAATGTGGTTACCGGAAAAGGATATGCAGCTGGCGGAAAATATGTTGCAGCTGCCGAAAAATGGGCAGCTAATTTTAGCAGAGAAATTGGCGAAGGTTTTAGCGGCAAATTTGGCGGAATAGCGCTAAATTTAGCGGCAAATTTGGTGGACTTGCAGCTGTCGAAAAACGGGAAACGGCAATATTTTACGGCGTTTTAGTCTTTTTGAACGGGAAACTTCTAAAGCCATTTTCTCCCAAACGACGAACTGGGTTGGGCTGAAATTTTGCAGGCAAGTAGCTACCACTCTAATGCATCTCCACGCCAAAATTTAGACAAACCCACATCACGGATTTTGAGAAAAATGCGAATTGGCTGTAGGTGATTATGGCCATTTTCTCGAAAACCGCACACTGAATTGAGCTGAAACTTGCCACGGTTGTTCATCATGCTGTTATGCATTCCCTGTCCAAATTTCATGAGAATCTAACTTACCAATTGAAAGATATGCCCAAATCAAATTCTGCACTTTTGAACATGAATAAAAATGTATTGCAGCTGAACTTCCAGAGCCAATATTTCAAAAACTACAAACTGGGTTGGGCTGAAATTTTTCAAGCAGGTAAATACCATTATAGTGCATCTCCTCACCAAAAATTAGATGAACCCACATCACGGATTTCGAGAAAAATGCGAATTGGCTGTAGGTGATGATGGTCATTTTCTCGAAAACCGTGCACTGGATTGAGCTGAAACTTACCACGATTGTTCATCATGTTGTTATGCATTCCCTGTCCAAATTTCATGAGGATCCAATTCGTGGCTTGTGAGATATCCTTAAATCAAATTCTTCATTTTTGCCAGCTGTGAATGAATAAAAATCAGTATGCAGAAAATGTCAAAAACCACTCCCCCAAACTGAATATGTTGCATGTCCTCATGCAAAAGAGGAGTTTTCGTCTTAGTTGTGAACAACCATTTCCCCCAAACTGAGTATTTTACCTTCCATTCATGAAATCAAGTGAACTTTGGGACTTTTGTTTTCTTGTATCTGCACTATCACTGTCAACATCCAATGCTAGCTGGAAACACATCTTTGACTTACAAAAATGACTGTAGGCTGCTTGAAAAATGACTGTATGTTATTTGAAATTCATTGTGTGAGCTCAATTTTTGATTCCCCATGGTTGTGGTTAAGTGCTCATAATGTATTGCAAAAATAAAATGACAATGCACAGGAAATCTTCATACCAGCAAGAGATCAGATTTGCAAATTTCCTTTTGTGATGACCCAAGCTGCTGAAATATCATCTGACAATCACAGAATTTGTAGACCCTCCATATGTCACAAGTGCCAAAAAAAAATACCAGTGATCTTCACAAGCCAAACTCACTACAGGAATTATCATTCATGGGAAATAAAAGAGTTTTATAACCATTTTCTCATCAAATTCATGGCAAATTCTATTGCAATAAACCACAGTAGATTTCATCCATTCTCATGGTTGAATGAAGGCTGCTAGAATTTTCATTGGTTATGCCCTTATCATGGAGTGCTTTGTAACACTTCAAATAATGCCAAACATTCTTTTGCACATTCCACAACAATCAAACTCATTTCAGAAATTCTGTCGAACTTGACAAATGACCAATGCTGAGAGTAATCATTACCTTCATGTTGCTGAGATATACTTCACATCAGACCTTGAAAAGGTTGCTACAGGATTTCCATTGTGCATGTATCATGCTCATGACGGCTAAAACCAATGTAGGCATTAGTGGATGGTAAAGATACCATATGTATAAGATGGTGGAAAATCCATATACCATATAAAATGTGGCTCTCAATAATTTTGAATTATGAAGATGTGAACCATTATGTGCACCACTGAACAAAGCAAACAAATCAAAGAAATCATGCCTTTGTTTTCTATTGTGCTTGTGTGATAGCATACTCTTGAGAAGGAATCACTTCTACTTCAACTTTTCATGTTGTAGGTTCTTGTGTCTAGCCTATCCTTCTCTTTTCAAGATGTGTATCTGCTGCTTTATTTCTCCTCATTATTTTTATATGGAAACAGAGCACCATTCCTTACTACTGATTCTTGTGTGGCAGCAGCAAGACTTCTTTTCTTACTGCTGGTTCTTGTGTGACAGCAGCAAGACTTCTTATTGTTGCTTCTTGTGTGACAACAATAAGGTATCCCTTTTTTTTTTCATGCTTGGTCAGTTGGGTTGGTGAGATGTTGGGTTGGAACTTGAAGTGGATGTGCATGAATGATGAAGTGTTAAAACTGAGTGGGAAATGATGGGAATGGATGGACATAAAATGCTATTTAGAAAATGGAAATGGCTAATGCTTAGTGGTTCTTCATGACATTTCCCTAAATCTTTAATAAATAAAAAAAATCATGCTATTTTACCTCAAGTGTTACCTCCATGGAAGCCTTGGTTGACATGAATGGACTGGTGTATGCTGGAGCTATGTAGGCTGATTTGATGCTGAGACATATGTATATGAGAGCTGAAACTGGATGAGACTGAATTTGATCCATGATATTGTGCTGGTTGCCTGTAAGACTAACTGCTGAGACAATTGATGAGGAAAAATTCCCATAGAAGCAGAAAGCCTTTTCTCTTATTCTGCAAATCAACTGCAAAACTACTGAACAAATGATGCTGCAAGTCATTGTTGAAACCATTAGATCACATAATCTTCAGCTGCTACAAACCCGAGGTACAATTCTTACCATGCGAATGAATGTGCTGAAGTCGAGCATGGAAAGAAATCATTGGATTACCGGCCATTAATGTATGCCGTTAACCAATGTGAAGAAACTCACCTTTGATGACAATGAGCTCTAAAGTACCTTAGTGCATCTTGACAGGTACGAATGGATGTGCTGGAGTCGAGTCACCTGCAAGATTTGTCAATCAAGAGGCATTGATGAATCCCCATGATTAACAACAAGGAAATCTGCCATTGATTCATGCAGATACCAGGGCACTATAAAAACTCTAATCTTGATCCCAGATGATGTGTCGGAGTCGATGGGACAAGACCATTGGAAGGTGGACCTTAATGCATTCCACATCATCCAATACGAGTACAAAATAAATGATTGTGAAGAATCATAGTGAAAAATAGGACCAACATGAAACTCAGAAGCGGAAAGTATATGTGAAGTCATGATGTAGTAGTGATGGGAAATAAAATGGTTATGGTGACTACATAAGCAGTGGAAAATGGGGCTTCAACATGAATGTATTTTTGGGGTTTTGAAATGAGGAGGGTGAATGAATCTACCATAGGGAAATTGGCTTCTTGAAGGGTTTCTTTCAACAACAAGTGGGATGACAGGTGTCTAAAAAAAATTCTTGGGATGTTGCAATGAGACTTGACTTTCGGAAACATTGGACTCTGTATGGTTTGCACATTAATCTTTCCAATTTTTTTATGTGCTCAATCCATTTGCAAATTGATAAAAAGTCTTCAAGAGTCACTCGTGCATGCATTGACCTTCTTCCAAGGACCTGCAAAACCTAGCATTTGCCTGCAATAAAACATGAGATGATGGAAGAAGAGAGATGATTGGTCTCTTTTCACCCAACACTTATGAAAAAACAACAAGCAATTACTCATAAAACAAATCCAAATAAAAATGAACAATGCAAAATCCATTTTATACCTACAGGAGAGCAATGTCCATCTAGACTCACCAACGGTATTCTGATCATAGCTTCTTCGTTCCTTGTCCAAATTGAGTGATTCCAAAGCCAAATGAAAGTAAATTCACAGGTCTATTTCCATTAGAAACAGGTTTTTAAAATTCTATGCAATGATCTTCCAAATCGTTCATTAACAGCCTGCATGACAAGGTGTCTTTTCGAATTCTGGACTAGACCAACAGTCACGATTTTAGGCTTAACTTTTTCGTTTGATAACGGATTGATGTGATTCCAATTGGAGATGGAAGTAGATTCATGTAGGTATCTCCATTAGAAACAGGTTTTGAATCCAACAAGAATTGATGGGTCAAATAAGCCAATGAACAGTCTAGAAAATAGAGTTTTAGGAATGCAGAATTGGGACAGACAGTCGGTATTTTGGTCATAAAATTTGCATACGACATCGGAATGGAGTGATTCAAATTGCATTGTAAACTAGATTCATAGGGGAATATACCAATAAAACAGGTTTACAAAATATGTCCAATAAGGCATCCAAAAATTGACTGTCCCATCTCTGTTCCTAAGCTGCCAGCTTGACACCCTGTTAGTATTTTGGCCATAAAATTTTCGTTTGACACCCAATCGTAAAAATTCAAATTGTTTTGGAAACTAGATTCAAATTGCTACTTGGGATATAAACAGGTTTTAAAAATAAGTTCATTTGGTGTCCCAAAAATGGACTGTCCCGTCTATGTTTCAGTAAAATTTTCAAGCCAAAATGTCACAAAAATCCAATAAATTAAATTTAACCCCCAAAAATTGATCAAAATAGGTGTGAATGATTTTAATGATGTAAATTTAAATATAATACACATCCATACCAAAAATTTCAAGCATTGAGCACCTAGATTGACTTACACAGTTTGTTGCAGCCACAACTGCAACTCTTAAAAAATGACATAATGTTGAAATAAAGCATGTGAATTTTTATGGAAAATAAAAAACTAAAGACATATCATGATGTGCAACACCCACGTATCTCAAACTCATTAATTTTTACCTGTAGCACAGTCATAGTTGGGTGTTGCATCTCCTTGTCACAGCCAATGTTGCAGCTCACTGTTGTAGCTGCGAGTAATCACAGCTGAGAGTAATCACTCACAGTTGGGTTGTTGCAGCTAACAACTTTATGTCAAATTTCAAGCTTGAAGGGTTCCATAATCATGGGCTCATTTTCCTGTGGATCCTTCATTCACTTTCTCGAATTACTGTAATTTTGTTTTCATGATATTTTTATTTTTATTTGTAACAAATAGAAACAAATTGAAATTGGGAAATTGATGACAAAAAGGACTTGAGCATTTTTGTTCAAATAGTCAACAATTCCAAAGCATTCATGAAAACATCTCATACCCATTCCTCATATTTCTACTTTCTGATCTTCCAGATCGCAACAAGGCGCAGGAAGAGAGCATACTTATTCAAAAATAAAAACTTAAAAAAAACAAAAGCATGGTTTTATTATGTTATTCTACCCTACCCTATTCTACTTGGAAAAAGAAAAAAAAAATTATTCAAGTGTATGCATATTTCCAATGGAGCCATTTTCGAAAAAGTGACTCAAGTATGCTCATACTCCTAATAGAAAAATATAACTTTATGAATTCTAGGATGTGAGAGATCAACTTCCCTTCAAATGATGGTGCCAAGAATTGGTGAAGTATGAAATGATGCTGCAGACCGATTACAGATTGAAACCAAGCTTCAATATAGTCTTTGTTCCCTTGATTGCTCATGGATGTTACACCATGAAGATCCTTATTAAACTGATCTTCCTCAATGCATAAGATTTCTGGATCTAATGATGTGAATGATGCTTTTGGTTCCAATGGCTGTTCTCCATCAAATATTACGTGTGTATTGTTGATCTTGTCTGCTTGCTTATGAGGACTAGAAAAAACTCCATCTGCAAAACTTGGATCTAAAACATGTTCAGGCCTCGTATGGATTTGCTGCAACAACGCACAGCCTTTTTGCAGCGGTGTAGATGAGGTAGAATAAGAGGGAAGTGTAGAAACATTTTGCAGTTCAACACTGTAAGCATACTGTACTGCTTTATTATGGTTAGGGTGGAGGGTGGATTGGACAGGAAATTGTGTTGGATACCAAGGAGTTTGATGAGAAGATAGATGTGGCTGATGTAGATGATTGAGTTGTGAGGTTGATATTGAAGGACCAACTTGTGTTGCAGCATGAGGGAGAGTAGAGATATGATCATAAAATAGGCCATTCCAACCTTGTGGGTAAGGTAGGTAAGAGTTAAATTGAGGCTGCAACAGCTGCCATGGTGGAAGAGTATTCAATGACTGAGTATGAAAGTAAGGAAATGGAGGGATAGAATTTTGAACCATAGATGTAGGCCATGGTTGACATGACTGTTGCAACGAGTTGGCTGCAACTCCCAGATCTCTTTGATATGTTTCTTTCATCCTTGGTAAGGAGGGGCAATGATCTGTGGAATGATTCAAGTCACATATACCACAACTTTCAAGACTATCCAAAGGGAAATCCCTTGCTTCTCTTATTTCCTCCTGCTTTTCCTTATCCTGCAAAACACCCAATGGTAAACCAGCTTTAGAAATGTCAAATAAATTGCTGATTTCAGTTCGCAAAACTCTTGTTTTTGCAGCAGATTTCAAAAATAGAGATAAAAGTTCCTTAGAATTCTTACCAGTCTTGAAGTTTCCTCTTGAATACCTTCTACATAACTCACAAATATCATCATATGCTAACTGAAATACATTACCTGTTCCGATCAGATTTAATATTTCTAAACATTCAGCTTGGATTCCCTTGAGTAGAAGTGTTTTTAAGATTTCCTTCCCCAGTTTCCTCTGTTTGGATCTTTGGAGGTTATATTGAAATCGTTCTATGTATTCCTCCAGACTCTCTTCTTCTCCTTGTGTCATTTCGAAGATGTCTTCATTGACCCTGCAATAATCTTGGTACCTTTTCAAGAACACATGTTTCATGTCTTCCCAAGTTTGTATACAATTCCCACCGAGGCTCATGAACCATCGGAGGGCTGTTCCTTTTAGAGTAAGGGGAAATACATTCAACTTTTGATCATTAGCACAATAACCATATCCTCTACAAAGTACTTCAAAATGAAATAAAAATACATCAGGGTCTTCGTTTTCCAAACCGTGAAAATTTGGTAGAACATGTGGGGGAATTCTTTTTGTTGGTGCCACTTCGCTCGAATCTCTGATGGGAAATTCGAAGGTAACAACTTCTCCATCTTTTTCACCTGCCATCCCTTCATTAGATTCTTTGTGTGCTATCTTGAGGCTCCTCCTTCGAATGTTCCTGTCAACTTATTAGTAGAATGGGTGGTGCTCACAACACCACTAAGGGGAATGATAAGATTTATGAATCAAAGATTGAAAATGAAATAAAACTGAATGTATAGACAGAAAATTAACACTCAAAATAAATTCAATAAACTGAAATGTAATCATGCAACCTACATGCCCTATTTTAACAATGCATCTGCAAAACAATGTCAGATGTACTATTGCACAATTGATAACTTCCCCGGCAACGGCGCCAAAATGTCGTGTCCACTATATGTCAGTTAATTCAAACTTAACATATAGAGTGCTAAACATAAATTATCAACCCGAGGAAGTCTTTTATTTCAAAGCTATCGTGCAAAATATATGCAAGTACAATTTCTACCTGACATTGTTATCTATTGGTATGCAATCGAAACTATTTGTAAACTAAGTCAAAACTGCTTGAAAAGAAATCAATACTCAAACCTATTCATAAATCAAACTGTAAATCGAATACACTTCAAATAAGATCTATTCCTATGAAACAAGATCTGATTACGTACATCTAAAGAATTGTTATCTAAAGAATTGTTATGTTGGCCAACGATTTACCAAATGAATTATCAACACAACGATTATGACAGATCTAATGAATGAAAGCATACAACTATCATAAGCTTAATGAATGAAAGCATAAACAAAATAATAAGCAGATCTAAACAATAACACACTTACAATTAACACTACCAGCATCTGCTCAGGGAAGAGGGCCCTTCCTCCACTGAGCAGATCTGGATCTCCACAATGAAAGTCTACAACTCCAGAATTAAGAAACTGCCAGCATGTATTATCATAATGGAAGAATTACAACAGATCTGGATCAAATCCTACATCATAACATTGTGTTCTCTCCTATCTTGCATCTTCTATCCTGCCTAATCTATCATGCTTAATCTCTATCAATCTATCCCCCCTTTTCTCAATGAGATTGATTACATATTTATACATAAAATTATCTCATGAAAATGAAGAACTGAACCCCCAGCTTGTGATCTGCAACAGTTGGAACACGGCCGTAACTGTTGGCAACTTTGGAGCCGGCCGCAACAGCAAATCTGGAAAATACCCTCTCGAAGAACCACCTGCATAGCACAAACCGTAGCTTGTTTGGGAGATTTCCTCGCGAGTCAGGTAAATGAGGATGTTACGCACAAAACCCATATCTCGGATTTTTGAGATTCGTTTCCATCTGTCCGCAAATCAAGATGCGAATCAAGGTGTTCTTATGTGGCATGCGTTTTTGGTTAAGGCTGTAACAGCTGGCTATGAGCGTCCTGTACGTGACAACTCACTCCACAAACCATCATTAGTAAAATTATGCATAATAGTCTTTTAATTCATCAAAGATAAAAGAAAATAATCACTATTAACCACTTGAAACATCAATGGAAGTAGCAGGCTGTTCAACATGCAGCTACAACAAATGAATGAAAAATGGAATGATAAATGAGAAATAATGGTAAGAAAATGGATGAAAGGTATGCCGGTAAGTGATGAAAAATGGACAATTCCAGGGCCCAACAACTCCTAAGTGTCTAAATATCCTAACATCCCCCCTTAAGAACAACTTGGGATAGGATTGAAGGATTTACAAAAGTGACACTATTAGGAGAAGGAAGGAGGCATTAGAGCCTATCCCCCCTTAATGACAAGTTCCTGAACTCCTAACATAGATCGAAGTTTAGAAAACTTCGCTTCTGTAAGAGACTTGGTGAAGATGTCTGCAACTTGATCATCTGTAGGGCAAAAGAGCACTTCAAGAACATGATCATGAACAAGATTTCTGATGAAGTGCATATGTAGCTCAATGTGTTTGCTGCGTTGATGTAGAACTGGATCTTTGGCAAGCTTGATGGCACTTTGATTGTCGCACCAAAGTGGAGTAGGCTGCTGCTGCTCGAATCCAAACTCTGAAAGGATCTGTCGAAGCCATAAAGCTTCCTGACTGGCATTAACTGCTGCTCGATATTCTGCCTCTGCTGAAGAAAGAGCAAGAGCTTGTTGTTTCTTACAAGCCCAAGTAATAGGTCCAGATCCCAGACTGAAAACATAACCTGCAGTAGACTTTCGATCATCAGGATCGCCGGCCCAATCTGAATCAGTGAAACCAACCAACAAAGGTTTCCCCCCTGTACTGTAATGAATCCCAAACTGAACTGTACCTCGAATATAACGAAGTATTCTTTTAGCTGCTTTCCAGTGACTTTCATGAGGTGTCTGCATATAACGGGCAACTCGACCAACGGCAAAGGAAAGGTCAGGACGGGAATGAGTCAAGTATAAAAGACTACCAACAAGCTGACGATACAAGGTGGCATCTACTTCAGGTGAAGTACAAGTGGCAGAAAGTTTGACTCCAGACTGGAAGGGAGAAGGGGCTGGTGTACAATCTTCCATGTGAAAGCGACGAAGAAGGTCACAAGCATACTTAGACTGAGAAAGAAAGATTCCTTCTTTGGTTTGCAGAACTTGGAGCCCAAGAAAATAATGCAAATGTCCTAAGTCTGACATTTCAAAAGTTTGTTTAAGACTAGATTTCACATGGGTTATAAGCTTAGGGTCACTACCAGTAAGAATAAGGTCATCAACATATAGAACAAGTATGATGAGATGGTTTCCTACTTTCTTGGTATAGACATTGGGGTCAGAATGGCATCTAGAAAAACTAGTGTCAAGGAGAAAGCTATCCATTTTGGCATACCAAGCTCTAGGAGCTTGCTTAAGGCCATATAAGGATTTCTTAAGGCGGCAGACAAGGCTAGAGTTATTCTGAACATAGCCAGGAGGTTGTTCCATGTAAATTTCCTCCTGTAAATCACCATGTAAGAAGGCAGACTTGACATCCATTTGATGGACTTCCCAGTTGTGTAAGGCTGCAAGGGAAAGAATAAGGCGGATGGAGTTCATTTTGGCGACGGGAGCAAAGGTTTCATTGTAGTCAATCCCTTCAACTTGGGAAAAACCTTTGGCAACTAACCTTGCCTTAAGTCTTTCAACACTTCCATCTGATGCATACTTAGTTCTGTAGACCCATTTACATCTGACAAGTTTTCTTCCTTTTGGAAGAGGTACAAGATCCCAAGTATCGTTCGCCATTAAGGAATGATATTCTTCATCCATGGCTGCATCCCAATCTGGATTCCCTGAAGCTTCTGCAAAAGTTTCTGGATCATGATTCTCGGAAACTTGAGCCAAAAGAGAAGAGGCTCGCTGAAACTGAGAACGTGTTCGACGTTGATCTCTAGGATCACCGGCAAGATCACCAGCTGCTTCACATGTTGAACGGACCCATCGAGGAAGCACTTGTGCTGGTGCAACTGGAGGAACATGAGCAGGCGGAGGTGGATTTTCATCCTCACTGTCATCATCAGAAACTGGAGTTGGAAACCTGTCAAGGAAGTTGGAAGAAGAAGAAGAAGGCACAAACGCCGAATCAGGCTCGCAGGCCAAAGATGGCACACTCGCCGAGTTAGGCTCGCAGGCCAAGATATTTTCATCAAATTTAACATCTCTTCTAATGATTATAGCATGAGAAGGTGGTTGAAGAAGTCTATAACCTTTTACATCTTCAGAATATCCAACAAATATGCACTTTTCACTTTTAGGTTGCAATGCTTTCCGTTTTTCATCCGGAATGTGAGCCCATGCTTCACTACCAAACACACGAAAGTGACTTACATCAGGTTTAATTTTACTCCATGCTTCTTCCGGTGTTATACCTTGTAATGCTTTTGTGGGGGTGCGATTAACTATGTAATTTGCACAATTAATGGCTTCAGCCCAAAATTGAAGACTTAGTCCCTTAGATTGGATCATACAATTAGCCATTTCTTTTAAAGTGCGGTTCTTCCGCTCAGCTACACCATTTTGTTGTGGTGTATATGGAACAGTGTGCTGTTGTTGGATGCCTTGTTCAGTGCAGAAAGTAGTGAACTGTTTGTTAACATATTCTCCTCCATTGTCAGATCTTAACTTAATAATTTGATGACCAGATTGTTTTTCAACAAGGGCCTTGTAGGCCAAGAACATGTTAAATACTTCGCTCTTAAGTTTTAGGAAATAAACCCAAGTGCGTCTGGTGTAATCATCAATGAAAGTTAAGAAATACTTGAAACCAGAAAAGGAAGCAGATGGAAGAGGACCACACAAGTCACTATGCACAAGCTCCAAGGGAACCGAGGCGTGCCAAGAGGCACGTTTGTCAAAACTGTCCCGATGATGTTTTCCGAGTACACAACCGGAGCAAACACCATCTCTGCAAGATACCATCGGAAGACCTGTCACCATATTTTCTTTACATAGTTGTTGCAATGAGCGATAATTTAAGTGACCAAATCGCTCATGCCAAAGTTTGCTCAAGTTATCACTATGAGCAACAAAAACTGAAGGGAAAGGTGATGACCCAAAGTTGTTAAACTTGTACAACCTGGTAATATCATCAACAATTCCGGTAGCTAGAACCTGTTGAGGATCTTTAAAATCCTTGATTACAACTTGGTGAGGTGTAAAGGTCACAGTTTTACCTTCACCAGAATGAGTGATCTGATAGACTGATAACAAATTGCAGGAAATTCTTGGAACACATAGTACATCACTAAAATGACCATTATCTACTGGAACTGTTCCAGCTCCTACAACACTTAGAGATCTATCATCACCAACAAATATTTGTTTGGTGTTACATTCATGCATAGTAGAAAAGATGGCTTGATCCTTAGCCATATGATAAGATGTTCCAGAATCAATGAGCCATTCATTTGAAGTAGAAGAAGAAGATGCATTATAAGAATAACCAGAAGCACAAAGTGCATGTCCATGAGAGGCAGATTCTGAAGGCGAATCTAGGCTGATGTGGTGCTTCTTCATTGCTGCTTCCAAGGCTGCCATCTTCTTGAAACACTTGGATTCATCATGATTATCTTTCCCGCAATAGTTGCAATGACGCTCAGTCTTCTTGCCTTTTGGCTTGGATCCTTTGTCATTTTTTAAAGAAGGAGTTGACTGAGAGGGTTTTGGACCCTTGTTTGACTTATTATTGCGAAAATTTTGTTTCTTGGGAGGCTTGGACTTTTCTTTCTGTTGGGACAATAAGGCTTTCCCAGATGTATCTGCATTGTTGATTATTCCAAGATGAATGAGTTTATCTTGTTCCCTAATCAAGGAATCACAAAAGGATTCAAGACTAGGCTCTTGATAGCTAGCTGCATTCAATGATGCTTTCATGGAGTAAAATGTAGATACAAAAACAGAATATGCAGGTCCAAGTTTGGAAAGAATATGATAAATGCACTGTTTGTCTTCCCTCTCAATCTTACATTCTGCACATAAGAGTTTAAGAGTTTTGTACTTAGATAAATAATCTTGAATGCATGAAAAGTCACTTGGATTTAAAGAAATCAACTCATTTTCGAGTTGGTGACCTCGAATTTCATTGTGTTTACCAAACACAGTTTCCAACTTGTCCCAAGCAGTATTAGGTTCATCAATTCCAGATATGTGGAATCGCAAATCAGTAGAGATTGACATCCCAATCAATCCACGAGCTTCATCACATCTATTTGCCCATTTTATTTTCTTATCATCATCAGTGGGTTCTTTTTCTTTCCCTGTGGTAATTCTGAAAAGTCCCCTACTTCGTAGAACATCCTCCATACGAGATTTCCATGAGAAATAGTTGGAACTGTTAAGTAGAATATCACAATGGGCGGCCATATTTGTAAATTAATGGCTGTAAAGGAAGAAACCAATAGTCTGGATGTGAAGAGCTCGAAAAAATAGGTGGTTTCAAAAAAAACGGCACTGAAAACTGACTCTGTATGATGAAGTTATGCTTGAACAAAGAAACTGTTGAAGATGTCCCTAATAGTGACGTGGCAGCTAGAGAATGTCCAGCAAAAAAAGAACCCCCCTCTTCCCAAGATGAACCTTTTGACAATCACTTTACAAAAAAGTTGCTTTTAAGTGAATCACTTTTGTAAAATAAGTGATTTCACTTTTACAATGATATTACTTTTTAAATAGTGCAACAATAAATAAAAAGCTTAAGTGACTCACTTGTATTTTTATTTTTTATTATTTAAGTGAGATGCACTTTTACAATAAAGTAACTTGAAAATAGAAATTGCATGCACTTTTCTTTTTAAAAGTAACTTCCTAAGACTTGAACTCAAGACCTATTAAGGAATAAAGCAACTTTGGACCAAGTGAGCTAGTTTAAAAGGTATGTAAAATATGGAAATGAGGAAGGGGGCTTTTCTTTTCTTTTCTTTTCTTTTTTTTTTTTTTTTTTTTTTTTTTTTTTTTTTACTCTTCTTGCTCGGTTTGCGTGCTTGCCCTTTTTCCTGCAAAACAAACCACAAAACGAAACAAAAAAAAATTTTCCACACTTGTGGAGTTAGATCTTGTTAGCTTGCCCGGAAAGTCTACGTTTTCTCTCTGTTTCTGATTTGCCGAGATCGCGCAAAGTGCACGGCAAAGAGCATACGCAGCCGAAAAAACCCTTTCCCTTTCTGTTTCTGATTTGCCGAGATCGCTCAAGGTGCACGGTAAAGAGCATACGCAGACGGAAAAGCAACAATCCGAACCAAAAAAAATCTAACAGTAAAAAAAAGAAATATGAGATTTTTTCTTTTCAAAAACGAAATAAAAAAAATGCGTCACTGTAACATTATACCTTCAGATCTGATGAAATACGCGTTTCTGGAGCAACCGGGAACCGTTTTCGATCAAACGAAAACTATTTTTCAATGGAAACGACGCTCCGGACGCAATGGAACACCTCCCACGGCCCAGAAATGCACAAAAATATCAGAACTAGAAACCCTTTCGAGTTTCGGCAACAGCAGTTCAAGATCTAGATCATAACCGGAAGCGGCACTTCATAAAAGCTCTGATACCATGTTCGGGTACACAGGGTAATACCAAAGGACCGAACACCAAGAGAAACCACTTCACACAAACAGATCACAGATCAACACACCGATGTTTTGACGTGGTTTAAACCCTCTTGAGGGAAACACTCCACGGCCCCGGCCAAATAGCTTCTACGGGACAATTTATTATGCAAAGAAAGAAAGTTACAAATGAGCTTCTCATAATCGATCAACTAAACAATGACCCTCCATGCTCTTTAAATAGAGATCATGGACCAATCGGGTGTTAAGCCACGGATCAAGGTTAGGTTTGATCTAAGAGAAGTTGAGCCGTCGGATCACTCTATGTCGGAAACATATTGTGACCGTCGGATTAAGTATTTACAAATGCATACTAATGCATACTAAAGAAACACACTATCCCTAACGGATATATTACACAAGTTGATCTTAACTAACTCCTAAGTGTCTAAATATCCTAACATTTCTTTCCCTTTACTGTGAACCCTTCTGGTTGTTTCATGTAGATTTATTCTTCTAGATCCCCATGTAAGAACATTGTATTCACATCCATCTACTCTACTTCACGATCAAAAGCAACAACAATATAAATAAGAAATCTAATGGAATTTAATTTTGCAAATGGAGAAAATATTTCACAAAAATCCATTCCCTCTACCTGAGAATATCCCTTTCCTACCAAGCAGGATTTGTACTTCTCCACTTTACCTTTTACATTTAACTTCCTTTTAAATAGTCATTTGTTTCCAATGACTTTTCTTCCAACAGGTAACTGAACTAGATCCCACACTTCATTTTTTTCCAAGGCTTCCATTTCTTCAATCATGTCATTCTTCCATAGATCACTATCCTTTGAATCAACAACTTCCTTCACATTTCTAGGATCATCATCAGTAATAGTTAAAGAAAAACTAGACTGAAAATCAAGAGGGAAATACCTTTCTGGTTTCCTTCTTTCTTGAGATGATCTCCTCAGAACTAGGGTATGAGGTTCTTCTTCTTCTTATTCAGCTTCTTCCATTGAGTCAGATTCTTCATCTTCTAACTCTATGTCTATCTTCTCTGGTTCCTTTTCCATTGGAGTGACTTCCTTTCTGGAAAGTTCTTTGACCTTTCTAAACACAACATCTTGACTGTGAACAGTCTTCTTAGTTATAGGATTCCAAATATTATAACCTTTCATACCATATTTATAACCAATACATATACATTTTTCAGTTTTATTGTCCATATTACTCCTTTTCTCCTTTGGAACATGTACATAAGCATCATAGCCAAAAACTTTCATATGTTTAATAGAGAGTTTCTTACCAATCCATACCTCTTGTGGAGTTTTTTCAACCAATGTTGGTTTGGATGATCGATTTACCAAGTAACATGTTGTCTCCACTACCTCTGCCCAAAATTCTTGTCCTATCTTGACATTGCTTAGCATGCTCCTTTCATTTTCCATCAGTGTCCTATTCATCCTTTCAACAACCCCATTTTGTTGAGGTGTCTATGGAGTAGTCTTTTTTCTTGCTATATCGCACTTCTTACAGAATTCCTTGAATTCATTCCCACAAAACTCTCCGCCATTATCTTTCCTCAACACCTTTATTTTATTTTCTATTTGATTCTCTACAAGAGCCCTAAATTCTTTAAACTTAGAAAATACTTCAAATTTCTTTCGAAGGAAATAAATCCATGTTTTCCTTGAGAAATAATCTATAAATGAAACACAATACACATATCTACCTAGTGATGGAACATGCATAGGTCCAAACACATCACTGTGCATTAACTCTAAAATTTCCTTTGCTCTTGTAGCGCAAGATGCAAATGTTACTTGATTTTGCTTTCCATATATGCAATGTTCTCAGAAATAAAAATCTAGAGTGAAATCAGTCATACATTCAACCATACTTTTACCTTGTAATGCTCGAAGTCCCTTTTCTCCGATATGCTCCAGTTTTTGATGCCATACCATTTCCTTTCCTCCTGATGTGGTCAGGGTTTTGTCTTTTGTATCTCCCCCCTCAGGAACAACATAATTGTTACATTCACCAATGATGGTTCTTCCCAATAGTTTGTACATAGTTCCATACCGAACTCCCCTAATCAATACCATTGATCCTCGGAGCATTTTGCAACCATCATCTCCACACACAGTCTTTACACCTGCAATATCCATCTTTCTGATAGATATCAAGTTTCTCGCTAGATTTGGAATGTGTAGTACTCCAGGGAGAGTTCTAATCCTTCCATTCTTGATTTTCAACTTGACTCTACCACGCCAAATGATATTGGCTGGTGAATCATCTCCCAAGAACACATCACCTCCATTGTACTTTTCATATTCATAGAACCACTCCCTATGAGGGGTCATATGACATGATGCACGTGAGTCAATCAACCATATATCACGTTCTGAATGATTAACAGTGGATGATAGGTACACATCCCCTCCTTCTTATAAGGATGTCTTTGCCTCTATGGTAGAGGTATCCTCAGATCCCTTTCCTTTCTTAACATTATTAGATATACAATCCTTTATATAGTGCCCAACTTCACCCCATTTCCAACACTTCTTTATAAATTTTCTTGGGGATTTAGATCTACCCTTAGATTTAGATACTCCCCCAGATCCCCTATTTTTATTTCTCTCCTGGAGGCAACCTCTCACAGACAAGGAATCCATGTTATGAGTATCCATGGTTTTCTGCCTCATCTCTTCTAATAGCAGGGATGATACTATTTCATCAAATTTTAAAGTCGCTTGATTAGCACTCCCTATTGCTACAATTAGGTTATCCTGGGAATCTGGAAAAGAACACAATAATGTAATACATTTGTCTTCTTCAACCATTTTAATGCCAACAGAGGTTATTTGACTTACCAGAGTATTATGGACATTGCAATGCTCTGTTACTATGTCATTATCATCCATTTTGAGGTGATACAATTTCTTTTGTAGAAACAACTTGTTTACAGGGTATTTTGATTAATACAAACTCCCTAGTTTTTCCCAAATATTTACTGCAGTCTCTTCTCCATATACGTTCAACAACACAAAGTCCAATAAGCACAGTCGGATTGTACTCCTCGATCTTCCATGTAATTTCTCCCAATATTCTGTCAACGTTCCAGTGGGTGGTGTACCTGGATTCACAACAATCCACTGTTCCCAATCTATAAGAAGATCCTCCATTTTGAGCTTCCATAGCTCAAAGTTATGGTCGTTAAATTTCTCAATCTCAATTATTGAACTACTTGCCATTCTCTTTAAATGCACAAATCAAAGCTGCAAAGCCCCCACTGAACTCAGGTTTATCACAGACCCAAGATCTATCAATCGCATCGAACCCTCACCAACACAGGCGTCCCCCTGAAACCAAATAATCAAGATCTGATACCACATGTAAGTTTTAAACATGTGTAGAGAAGAAAAGCATACAGATCCTTTTAATAAAAAATAGATTACACCACAACATTCACACATAATACACAAAGATTTACCTTGGAAACCCTTAACTGGGAAAACCAACAAAACTTAGAGCCGCACCTCTTATTTTCTCATCCTCATTATGAATCACTCACAATATAATATAGGTATTCCGCAACATCCAATACCCTAATACATTACCTTGGATAAGAAAATAGACCCCAATCCCTTAACTAAGATTAAATTACATATTTTTAGAAAATTCTGCCAAAATAGCTGAAACAACCCAAAAATTTTGGCGATTGCTACGCTCGCGGACGAAAACGGCCTACTAGTCGTTTTCATATTGGAAATGGCCTACTGGCCATTTTTGTATCGGAAACGGCCTATCGACCATTTCTAATGGAAAAGGCCTAATGTTCGTTTCCATAAAGGTTCCAGAGGGATTGTCAGGCACTCCACTGACAAGCACAACCCCCGCTCCCCCCCATACATATGCAAAGAATATAACACATACCTAACATAGATATACTAAGAAGATGGTTCATGATAACGTATCATTAAAATGCAACTTTGGTCACTTTGCAAAATATTGTGATCAAATGCACCCTCCAAAATCCCCTCCCTGTAGGGAAACTAATGGCTTCAAAATATTAGGTAGATGAGACTATGCACAGGATAAAAGCCCTCATAAATAACTAATGAACTGATCAATCAAAGAGGTAGGAAAACTAACACTGCCAAAGAAACCACCAAAAAATGAACAACAATGCAAAAAGCTTGATATTCTTAACTAAGAATAAAAGGAGAATAATGAGGAAAAAAGTGACCAAGAAAAATGTAGTCTCCTAAGAACAACCACCAAAAAATATAAAACAATGCAATATATTCTCTTTTATTGATCATGAATAGAAAGATGATGAAGGAGTAACTAGAGAAGATATTGTAGAATCTTTTCTATTTGAAATCCAACAATAGTCTCTTGAGGTAACCTATTTTTGTCCTTGTTTGGATAGGAAGATTTTAGATGCCCTATAGTGAAATGTAGTGGCAATCTCTAGATCATAGACTTGACTACCAAACATGGAGGAATAAACAACCCTCTCTCCAAAAGAGATCTAGAACAAAAGGCACATAACAAAATAGGAGAGCACAAGAAGAAAAAATAAATAAGATAAATACTTAGGATCTCAAGATATCATTCAATAGGTCCTCTCATCTGAGTCAACATTAAAATATAAATCCAAGCAAGTTATGAAGATCCTCCCTTATAATTATGTAGGGATAGGGTTAGAAATAAAACAAAAAGCAGGGAAACTGAGTCAGAGACCCATGTGGAGAACACGTTGAAGAGATAATATCAAATTGGTTAAACACCAAATTGGAAAATTAACTTGGACACATGAACAAGTAGGTCCAAGATTTATAGCAGCAATACTTGAAATTTTTTTACTTCAACCGTCCTTTTTGTAAAAGGATATGGATGTTTCGTTCAATTTAATCTCTTACCTAAATTGTTACTATAAACCCATCCCCATGAAATATCTTCATCTACTACAAATATGGTACCAATTCGCTTAATCTTTAATCCTTCTTATGCTTCTTTCCTTTTCATGGAATCTTCCTCTCCATGTATATGGTTGTACCTCCTTCTCCCTAAAAAAAAGGTGAACATGTTAAAAACATATTTGAAGTGCTAGAATATAATAAGAATGATTCATCCTTATTCTCAAGGACAAACCCTTGAAAAATTTATAGAAGATATTCAAACACACACAAACCAAAAAAGGAGAAAATGATGGCTATAGTGAGGGCCTAGAGAAAGAGGAATGTAATATTAGTTTGTTCTAGTAGAAGGCATGTGAAAAAGAAGAAACCTATTGGAGACTAACATCTTGAGAATTATGGAGAAAAAATGGACACACGGACATCAAATGTTTTCATAGGCTAGCTAGTATTCCCAAAATATGGAAACCAATGATAAACAAACATCAAACATAATAGAGATAAAGTTATCTATTTCCAATCACTTCAGATCATTGTTCTTAGAGACTAGGGTGGGGAGAGGGAGTTGTAACAAGAAAATCTACCCAATTTCATTCCCCCTTAGCAATAAATGACGTGCTAATAGGGAAATTTCAAGAGGACGAAGTTATGGAAGTTTTGATAATGATGTGATAAAAAATTCCATGGGGATAGTTGGACTCATGACCCACTTCTATAGTATAGCAGAGGACACAATCAAGGAATATCTACCAAAGATGGTTGAAGAATTGAATGCAATGAGTAAAATAAGAGCAATAAATTCAACATTTGTATCTTTCATTCTAAAGCATCGGAACACTATTAGTTTTTTTTGTTTTAGGGTGATTTCATTTTTTAATGCATCCTACAAAAATCCACACAAAACTTAAATTAAATCGTTTCCAATTTAATCTATGAAGAGAAAAGTGGGTTTATGCCTGAAATAATTTTCTCAGAGAACATTCCTCCAACTTGAGAAGCTATGCACGACAATAAAAAAAAAATTGCATGATATTATAAGAAATCTAGATCTAGGACGAATTTTTGATGTAATCAAATATATTTTTCTACTAAAAATTCGAATGAATTTTGGATTTAGAGAAAGCCAGATATCATGGGTCTATGTCCGTATGGGGATTCTCTGAATCACCCATCTAATAAATGGAATGTAAATTGATTTCTTTATTAAAAGAAGAGGGATGCATTAAAGTCTTCCCCCTTTTCCATTTTTGTTCATTTTGATGCTCGAAACCCTTGGAAGAAACCTAAATGAACCAGACTCACAAAAAAAATTCCCAAAATTGAAATAGCTAAGAGAGTCAAGGTGGTAAACCATTCCAAACATGTAGATGATACCCTCCTTTAAAGGGGTTCATAATTAGGGAAGAAGGCCTAAAACCTTCCTTTTATTCTAGATATTATTGTGGATTGCTAAAAAATGAAAAATGAAAGGCACTCAACTAGAGTGGTGCCTCTCCTCAATAGAAAAGAACCAAGGGATTGGAATTTTATTGTTGTTTTAATTTCTCTGAGAAAGAGGACGTAAATATCATTGTAGTTTTCTGTTATTCCTTTGGGGATGAGGATGTGGTTTCCTTTTTGCATACCCTCGTGTTATATTATGTTTTCTGATTTGTAAATATTCAACATAAATATAAGAAGCATTTAAAACAAATAAAAAGAGAAAATAACTATTATGGAACTTCATGTTGAAATACATTATAAAACAATGCCATATTTGAAAATCCCTCTAGTAAGGTGAGGACTCCCTATTAAACAATGGGAGACAATTCTATAAAGAAATAAATAAAAAATAATCAATGCATGGTGACATTTATGGCTTAATATTCATGGAGGGTGGCCAAGGTATTTTTTAAGGATTCAAATATTATACCTATGTTTAATATTCTAGGCGACTATTTGGATTGAAAAATTATACATATAGGTATATAGGAAATATTCAGTAAAAGACATATAAAATACTATTAAAAATTGTTTTTTTTTGGTGAATTTCAGCACTTTAATAATATCTTATGTAAAAATAGCCGAATTTTTAAGCTAATTGGCGATTATATTTTTTTAAAAATCGCCAAAAATTAGCCAATTGGTGAAATTTCGCCGTTAAAAAATACCCGTGGCTCCTGAAAAGTCTTTTTTTGCATGATCTCCCAATCTATCATGATTTTTGTATTGTGGCCCTAATAAGAGATTTCAAATCCCTAGGACACAATTAAACTCTCTAAACAAGATGGCAGTCTAGGTCTAAATGATTTGCAAATAATGGGTCAAGTTTTAGGATATGAGCTTGCTTGAAAACTCATGAGAGGCCCAGATGGATGGTGGAAGGAATTTTTACTTAAAAGATATAGCTGAATGATAGGCCATAAAAGGATACTCAAAACTTAGTCTCATATGCACGATGGTTCACAACCCTCGAAAGCACTAACTTAGGGCCTCTACACATTAAATAATCTCATTTTTTGTCACTTGAAGGGAGTACTATTAGCATCATGGGATGATAAAGTTTCATAGTGAAATTTTTTAATAATGCAAGAAGTTGTGCAGCTTCAACCTCAATTTAACACCCACAACATCCCATTAATTGTTGAGTTCGTTGTTTGGAACACCGAGGACTCATTGATAGATTTGGAAAACCGAGGAAGTGGGAGATTCCCTAATTATGAAATCGAACTATTCCACTATGATAAGGAGTTTTTTTGGATAAAAGGGAATTATTTAGATATTTCACATACGCGGTGAATGTAATGAGAGGGAACGTTGGATTCAAAGAATTAAAGATCTTGAGAATAATGTCTATAATCAATCATTTTGATCTTTCTTATGAAAGTTGATGGCTTCTCATATGAAACGATGCTCTTGAAAATGAAGGTGTGCACCTCCCTAATGGAACGTTGAGAATCTTTTTTAGCTTAAATTTTTGTACATCAAGAAAAAATTCACACCTCAAGAAATCAGATGGTCTAAGATGGATCTATGTTGGTTTTATTTTTTTTATTTCATGAGCAGACATGAAATTTTTTAACTACTTTATTTTTTATCAGTTTTGAGCCAACATGAGAATGATACTTTATGTAATGTGACAAATGTGACAAACAATGACAACATCTCCCCCATTCTAGGTTGTAAGCACCTCGCTACTCTCGATGCAAAGATAGATTTTGTAGTATGACATATGCATTCTAAGTATTCCTTAAATTGACAATGATGATAGAAGTTGGATGGATACAAGGGAAATACCTAAGGAGCTTCAGTTCCTTTTCAAAATCTGAATTTGGGCCAAGAAATTCACTGCCATAAAGAAAAATGATGAAGGGATGGAAAATAGGAGAAAACACCGAGGAGCTTCAACTCTCTCCTCTGCAGATTTTCCTCTTAGAAGGAAATAAAACTTGGAAACTCCTTAGATCAAAAAACCAAACAATTAAGGAAGTTTGGTGTTTTATGTCATATATGCCTTGTACAATAATATATAATGATTAATGGGACATGGAAAAAGGGACACTAATCTCAAATGTGTGCTAAGTAGCCTCCGCATCTAGTCACTTGTTCTTATATATAATATGATTAACATGCTATGAAATCCAAGTACATCAACATCCTTAAATACATTAATAGGAACATCGCAAATGCAAGAGATCTCCCTTGTCTGTACTAGTTACACATGTAAAAAAATGGGTCAAGAATTTTCTTGAACTTCTAGACCTTAGTCATAATGCATTAGATGTTGTTTAATAGTGATAATATAAATTGTGTTAGATTTTGTACACACAAAAAAATGAAATATTGGTGTCTAATTGAGAGCAACGTTGTATAAATATCCACAATTTTGCTTTGACTTAAGAAGGAATGCATAGTGGACCCTAAAATCTTGAAGAGAGAAGGAATTCTATGATAGTTTTATTTTCAAACCATCTATTTGTTTAATATTCATAACATACTTTAGGAAAACAATAAGTCTATATGCAAGATGACAATATTTGAATTATCAAAATATTACAAGTTTTACATTCTTGGTGTGATAATGTAATTTTTTAAATTGTAGAGTTATAGAAAGGTATAATTTGAGAAAAAAATTAGATGGAAGATAACAAAATGCTAATTAGAAAAAAATGTTAACCAAAATATGTCTTTCATGCACTAACCCAGTGAACACGACTCACAACTAACAACTAGCGAATAGCACACTAACACATTAAGTATTTAACAAACCATCCATTGGTCCACCAACCCAGTATCAAGTATCTCATTAATTTTCTGATTTGTTAATTAATAACTCACTAACTCTCTCATCCTCTAACCCATTGGATGATCAACCATCTAAGCCACTAACCCTACTAACCATGAAATCATAAATGCTTATCATACTAGTCGAGCATACCTAACTCACTAACTCACTAATCCCTAAATAATGTGAACCCTAGGAAATTACATATCAAAGATACACACTAAATACAATTCATATTCACACTAAACGAAACAATTCACATCCACACTAAACAGACTTAAATTTCAATACATAAGACAAAATATAAGATTATAGAACATGATTTTTTTTATTTAATGATCATCTCATTAATGATTGTTAGACAACATATCATGAAAGATATATGGAGAAAATAAATAAAGACATGAAGGCAAACAATGGAATAAAATGATTCGCATTAATGAGCTATTAAGTTATCTTGGATATGTATAGATGCCAATATATATTACAAAAATACCATAACTGTCATGTAACCATATAACAGTTAGGTTAACTAACAAACTATGATTAGTCTTTAATATTCCCCCTTAATCATAAGTTTGTTGGTGCTTGAGAAGCTGCCACTACTTGACAATCAACAATGTGTCAAGCAAATTCAGAGAGGAGAAAACTCAATAAGGTCAACTACTAATGGTTGAAAATCTCTCTAAAAAAAAATATAGCAGAAGATGAAGAATTCTACTAAGTTGCATGATTTCAAGTTGACCATAAACTCCCTAAGAAGAGAAACAATTGTATATGTTCTCTGAAAATGTAAACAAGCATAAGGGTGGGCGCATAAAGATGCTCCCCAAAAGTATTACAACGGGGCCGCGCTAGCGGGGATAAAACAGATGTGCACACATGCCTAAGGAAGCGTGCACGCGTTGTTAGGTTCAGTACTGAATCGGGGCACGTGTGCCCTCAATAACGCGCACGCACTCAAAATCGCACGCGCGCTTCTAATAAGTTAATTTAAAAAAAATAGGGAAGATTTGCTCTATTTTTACCCAACCAACCGAGCCTCACTCACCCATCGCGTGCACGGAGCAAGAGAGCACCATTTTCACAATTTGCACTTAAAAAATCCCTCAATCCATCCACCAAGTGATCAACAAGTGCATTGGATAGGTAAGATTCATGTTTTTCGTCATCATCATCGTTGTCATCGTCATCACCATCATATTCATGGTCATCATCATCATCATCATCATCATCAAAAACAACAACATCTTCATCATAATCTTCATTATCATCATCATCGTCAACATCATCATCTTCATCATCAACATCATCATCTTCATCATCATCATCATCATCGTTGTCATCATCACCATCTTCATGGTCTTCATCATCATCATCATCATCGTCGTCGTCATCATCATCATCGTCATCACCATCTTCATCATCATTGTTGTCTTCATCACCACCACCACCACCACCATCATCATCATCATCTACATCATCATCATCTTCATTATCATCATCATCATCATCATCATCATATTCATCAT